>JARLTB010000139.1:3115000-3700000 GCA_030141615.1 Unio pictorum
TAGAGAATATGTGGCTGTTGTACAGACCTGCCAACCCTGAAAAGTCCATCTCAGTAACACAACTGATTTTTTTCCGTAAGATTGACCATATTTTAGTAAGGTGTAACAAAATTTCAATAACTGCTATTGTAAAGCTGTAACACGTAATTAAACGTTCGATGCATTGATGATAAACATTATGTTCAACTGAAAAGTTTGTAAAGTGTGTGTAGACTTTATTTACCACTAGTACTGTTGCACAAACTCTTGTTCCAAACCCTATGCAGTTCAATGGTTTGATGCTATCTCTCAAATTGACATAATTCTTGGAAATTCTTTTCCATTTCACATGATGATGGCAATCATATCTCCGGCCACGAAACATACTCATATTGGCATGTGTCTGTGATGTCCAATAAATGTAATGGTGTCCTATCCAGCTTTCATACCTCTGTGTTGATTATAAAGACTTTCTAGAAGTTTATTTTCCCTTTCATCTTAAACATGCATCATTTTCATTTTTTAAAACTTCTATAATCAACAGTTTGATCATGCAGGCACATCATATGAACAAACAGGACTTTAGAGCAAAATTTCCAATAGCATAAAGTCATACCCAAAATTTTTTTGTATTGATAGGCATGGAAATTCTCATAGATAGCAATAACCTTAGCATCTGTAGGTTTAACTTGTCCATGTTCCACGATGTAACACAAGCGCAGAAATTATCACATTAATTTGTGGACAAATCAAATCTGCATAAAAAATTTCTGAATCATCTGTAAGTCATCCTTCCAAGTGTCATCATAGATATTGCCATAATCGATTAACAAGACTAAATGTAATCGATGTAAGCATAATAATTACCTAGACTAAATGTAATCGATGTAAGCATAACAATTACCTAGACTAAATGTAATCGATGTAAGCATAACAATTACCTAGACTAAATGTAATCAGATTCTTTCATAATGGTTCATAATTATGCATATGGAAATAAGAGAATTTTGAATAGCAATATCTTGACTCTGTTGCTTATTTTTAATCTTGGCAATCAAAAATAACTTGTATTTTCTTCTTCCAATAGGTATACTTGGGAGGATAAGGATTTCTGAGCAGTCTTAATAGAAACACAATTCCTAAATGTTGTGACAGTGCTCGTTTGAGACTGAAATGGCTTTTCAAGACTGTTGAGCAGAAGACTTACAAACATAAGAAATATTTTGAGTCAAAAAATAATCATCAGCTGTACTGTTTTGACCTCTTGTTCATCAATTCAGCTCTTAACATCACTGTTTATGCAGTTCTTGAACTCTTCAACTAATACGAGTTGTCTGAGATTTTGGTGGTTTTGACCAACATTTATAACTGAGCACCATTTTTCAGATGATTACTCTTTTCCTCTTGCAAATTCGACATGGGCATGTCCAGTTTATTTCTAATAAATCCTAAACCTATGTCGATATGACTCAGGTACAACTAATAAATTTTCGAGATTGATTCATTAATCACATTATACTCAGCACTTTGCTGTATGGATAAGGAATTAAAGACTTCACTTGCCTTGCCGATAAGAATACTTTGTAATAATAGACCCCAATGCTCTCTGGGCCATTTCAAATTTTCAACATGTTTTTCCAAAATGAAGAAATATTTATCTACTTTTATTTAAAGGTGGAACTAACCTAATATTTTTGTAACAACAAGCACTGCATTTGTGTGTAAAATGAGGAAGTGATTTTAAATCAACTGCTCTAATTCTTTTAATCTAAAGTAAATTGAAATTCCCTTTCATTTTCACATTGCATTTGCATAGCCTCTCTCTCTCTCTTCAACTGCATTTGTCTCTCTTTTCTGCAAATGCATTTGCCTCTCTATTTTCTCTTTCTAAAGCTCCAGCTTTCTTAACTTTATTTCATTCTTGTATTTTAATTTCAATTCCATAATGTTCAAGTTAGTACCAGAAGGAGACCATGTAATCAAACATAAACCAATTTTATCCCCCAATTTTTTTCCCTACCAAATAGTGAAGCAAACTATTTTGTATTTCTTGCTTCATTAAAGATACCATCACCTCAGAGAGATCATATTACATGTATCTGGCAAACTGGGTAATTCATCCTTTCTCAAGGACTCTTGACGCTTCCTGTTTAGGACTTAAATACTAAAGTTCTTGACTTTAGATGACATTGTGAAAACTTGTTGGTTTCACTATTAATTTCACAAATATGAAAAACAATACCTAGGACTTAAATTTCAAAATCAATGTTTTCTGAAATAT
The DNA here is from genome assembly GCA_030141615.1 of Unio pictorum. NCBI lineage: Eukaryota > Metazoa > Mollusca > Bivalvia > Unionida > Unionidae > Unio > Unio pictorum. The sequence goes on from JARLTB010000139.1 coordinate 3,117,261, forward strand.
TGTAAAGGAACCCATACATAAACCCTCAATTTTCTATTACGACTCTAAATCAACAAGTTTTGTAAAATTCAACATATAATTCATATCCCTTGAATGCAAAGTGAACATTTAAAAATAACTTCTAGATAAACAAGATTATATTATCTAGCTGACTTAAGTCCTAATTATAAATTTCTGGAAATATTGTGGGTTAATGGAATTTTCTATTCTAGAATATTCCAATCTGCTTACCAAAAAAATCTTGTCATTAACACATCAGGTAGGCTAGGTATTTTTATGGGAAATACCAATGTCCTAAACCCAGACCCAAATAAATGTTTACTTCTACCGATAATGATGATCTTAATAATTAACCCACACTTCTAGAGAAATAAACTATGTATTATTTGTTTACAAAATAAAAATAATATTAATGTTTCTAGTCAGCAATAAGAGGTCCAAAATACAATTATGGTCGTTATATATAATCTTCATGAAAAAGTAACAAAGTATGTATATATAACGGAGTATGTAAGAAATCATGCCAGTATATCACTGGTTCCTATCAAGTGTTCCCGAGTTCTTTCTCCACCCGTTATCCTTGCTGCCATGTTTAGCCTATTGTGTGCTAAACATGATGTTAAATGGGTCTATCATATTAAACTTTCAAAAAGAAGGACACTCCAGAAAGTGTGTTTATCTTTTTTTTTTAAATCTGCATAGAGATTTAACGACTAAAACGGAAGGGGTAAAAAGAGGATGTATGGCAACCCTACATTAAACCCAGAACAAGATACTAATGAAGTTCTCTTATACAGTTTATGGTCAAATTTCAGAGCCATCTGCTAGACTACAAATTATTTTTTTGCCAGTATTTCTTTTTTACAATTTCATGAGCATTTTTTTGTTTGTAGTTTTATCATTATATATGTTGTAAAGCACTTAGAGCTTCTAAAGATTAGGTATTATACAAAGTCCTGATTATTATTATTATTATTATTATTACTATTATTATTACATCTTGGGTCTTTATTTCACTGAGGTAAGTTTGAAAATAAATAGAGCTTTTTTATATCTTTAAAAGTCTGAGCTCTAAGTGCTTAAATTATTAAGGCCATAAAATGTTTATATCATATATGGCTAAATAAACAAAATGCATTTAAGAACCCATTTGGTGATATTATGTATAAGTGAATGTATTGCAAGGTTGATGTTATTCCATGAACCATCAGTTTGGGAAACATTTTGACAACCACTAATGCAAGTTGTGATGCCATTTCTAGTTTTCTGAAACAAATGTATGTCTGTATGCAGGTGGGTAATTGAGAGAAATGCAAATCGCGAAAGTGTTTACACAATTATATTAGACTGCCATCAATGCCGATGTCGACAACTGTTGCAGCACTCGAGATTATAAGCCTAGTCATATTTACTCCTTTCAAATGCCTGTCTAGGCATATTGATGACCATTGCTCCTATTTAGGTCATCTTAAAAGCGGTCCAAATGACAAGCTATTTGCATTTAGTTGTTGTTTTTTTTATTATTGTTTGAGTTTTTTAAAAAGGTAAACTAAAAGACCATAGTATATGGAATGCTTCACTCATTAATGACGATGAACGTTAAATAATACGATGCGAGTACATTTTAATGTCGGGTTTATTTAAGGAATAACTTGCAGGAAAATCGCTTACAGAAGCCAGAAGGGGACGTGAAGAAAGTAAATGCATTGATTTGAAACTTAGTATTTTATGGGGTGGACAACATTTGTGAAAGAAGTATTTCCCACTGCGCTAGGCTAGCACCTCCTGTTACTTCCGTGAGTAGTACGTCATCAGTTTCTGTGTTTGCATTAATATATTTCTTTTTGTAATCAAATTCATGATAATTGATAGGCTTACACAAAGCTTTGATTGTGAGACGTACCAACATGTATTCACATTCTACTTGGTGTACAATCAACGCAGCTCTGAAATCTCATTCGGTGAATGTACATGCGGAGGCGCGGTCAAATCTAACATAAAACCCTTTAAGTCGTACGACAATTGACGTCATAAAATAAGCTGCAAGTAGGCTTTAGCAAAATAATGACAACTCCAAAGGCTTATCTGTGGCAGTTTTTGTAAATAATAATGTAATTATCAATTCTGGATATTCTTGTTATATCAATAAGGAAATTATTTATTTTAAGTTTAGCAATTTTCGATTTTTCTTCAGTAAATTTTCCATGACGTTACAGTGTCAAAGGTCAAATTATGCCCTGCTTAGTTGTATGTAAACCCCGTAGGTCATTGGCACATTACATGACGGTGAGTGTTTTCTGAATATTATTTTGCTGATAAAATTTGCAGTGAAATGTCGGGGGTTGGGAGTTCTCGGCCTATTCTGTGATATACTTCATGAAATTTCTCCAAAATAATAATTCTAATGCACACGTGCTATACATCGTTTTGATCGCCGCACTATTCCAAGTCGAATGCAGTATTGCACTCTAACGTTGAATAACGCTGGCGAGAGATAAACAGCTTCAAACATTTTAAGTTTTGACTGGGACACGAAATTAGTTGCACTGATTGACATGAAATTGCTTCTGACCCCAACCTGCAAGTTTGATTCAGCTCATATTTATGATCGCAGTTGACATCTATGGTTAATTTGAAAGAGCATGTGATTGGAAAAATGGTTGAACACTGCTTTTGAAGCCGATTTCATTATTGGTAAAGCGCAACAAAAGCAAAACTGATCTAGAAGAGCCATTTCAATGTTGACGGGCAGTCATTTTTGTTTAATAAAGCAATTTCGAAAGGATTTTTCCACCATCAGACATATGCTCTTTACTTGGACTGTTTCGTTTAATCTCGTTACTGTGATAATCATAATTGTTTTAAGGTGAAAATGCCGGAAGCTCGCATCGTTTTAAATCTACTTACAACCAACGCCGACTTTGTGCTAATATGGGTCAAAATAATACAAATGTATGATTATGCTCATTGAAGGCTGAATATTTAAAACCCTTTAGTGACCCATTAGGTAAACCAATACACATGAATATATCATTAATTGTCCTGACTTGTGTGACATGTTATCGTGGGGTACCTGTTTAAATATGAAAGCGCATTTAGTTGGTCGGGTCATTACTAAGCCAGTCCGGTCGCAAAATGACCACGTACACTAATCTAACATAACTGGCTTCGATGCAGACTATGTAACTCGAGTAAGATGGTTCAATGTCACATTGTGCTCCAATTATAATAACTAAATTGTGTATGAATGAGTTTAGAAGTTCATCAAAATACCCCGAGTACAAGACTTGCCTTTATTTTGATTTACAACCAGAGATGATGAAGTGTGATACATTTATGCAAGTTTTGTTAATGCACTTGTTCTAATTCAAACTTTCATTACAAAGTGAAAAATAAGCATGAAGTAATTTTGTAGCCTGACATTCTAAAAGTGTTGCAAAACCAGTTATTCAAGAATTGTGCAAATTTAATTTTTATACCAGTCTTGAGAAGATGTCATAGATCACCCATGTCCATTTGTGTCATTACCCGAAGCGTGTTCACTTGTTTGGTAGCTGGCATGAGATCCAAATGACAATATAGTTATTGATCATTGGAAGCTTGTGATTGATGATAATGTTATCATTTCTATCATCAATAATTACTTTTATTTCCATCTCCTCATCTTTTAGAAGTACCTGCATTTGTACTATTTGATGTATGCTTCTTTTTTTAGCTATTGATCACATAAACCACTGGAGTTTTTTTGCTGTTTTCATATGAATTGCGAGTAGGAAACACATTTTGGGGACTGTTTCTGAATGCATCATAATACATCTACTTGCAAGCAAATTACCATTAGACCAATGCCTAGTTGTGCTAAAAACATTTTCCGTTGGTTAGTTTGCTCGCGCATGAGCAGATATTAAAAAAGTTTGGGTTCTTTTCTTTTTTGCGTAACAGACTCGTCATTTTCATATGGAGAAGACTCTTTATTAAAAATGTCCACCTTGTCCTATGCTTTGCAGTTTCACCTGTCTGTGTGCACTTCAGACTGGTCTGTGTTAGATCTGAGGCCAAAAAGTCTAAAATCTGGACACAAAATTGGATTCAGACCACAGACGAATTTTGGGTGAAAAAAAATTAGGTTTTTCCCTTTGTATTTTGTAGTGCAACTAAAATGTCCAGATTATTTGGTATCATTGTAGAGCTAAATGATAGTAAATCTGTCTACCTTCATTGATTGCTTCCATTTACCCTCATTTGCGCTTCAGAGACCCCCATTTTTTTTTTTTATTTGACCCCCAGTTTTGATACCAATGTTTATTTTTTACTCGGGCTGCCCCCCAGTTTTGACACCAAGGAAACTTTTGACTCTTGTCTCGAACCCCTAGGGGAAATACTGTACCTTTATACAATACCATCCACTTTTTAGTGTATCATGCATGTCCTCGACGCTGCAGAGCTTGTCAGTAGGCTACTACCTCCTGCCCCATAAAGGCTGTCCTAGGCGTTAATGTGTTAAGTTGAAATGGGCATAACAAGGACTGCCAATAGATTTTAAGTAGGCCATTTTTTTTAAAGTAGCAGTGTGTAAGGTAAAAGTAGCTGCAAAATCATCCAGCTTCTGGCTTATAATGAAAACCCTGTATACTTATAAAATACAAATCTACTGAATTCATAAATACAAACTAATATCTTGATGAAAAAAGAATGTTATGAATTGATATATCTAGAATGATGGCTGTATTGACAAGCCTATGGTCAGGCTGATGATGCTGCAGGTTATATTGATTGTTTAGCAATACTAAAACGAAGTTACTTGTGCAGCAGTTTGGCTCAACCACATATGGTAATCACATGCAAAAACATTTATGTAAATTGAAAGACGTTTCTTTTACGAGATTTTGTTGGCCCATGTTTTTAAGCATCTGTCTTGGATGTGGGAGGTTGTGGATTCAGACCCAGTCCAAGTCTTACCAAAGACTTGTAAAAATAGTATCAACGGCAATGTCACTGTACGGATATTGTGACATGATGCTACATGTCTGCAGCAGAATACCCCAGCGTTAGACATCACTATAAACTGCAACAATGCAGACCTCATAGTGAAATTACTAAAATTGTTACCGTGATACTAAAAATCACAAGAGACTCAAAACATGTGGGTTTTTATTCAAACTAAAAGTTGTGCAGTTTTCAGCATTAATCTGAACTCAGCATTTTGCATTTTGGTTGGTTGTTATACTAAGCAAAAGTCCACTGAAGTATTTGAAGAAGATGGGTTGAGCAGATTTACAACTTTCTCGATTGACTACTGACATGTATTAAAGATTGTTTTATAGCATTAAAAGGAACTTTTAACCCTTTGAACCCTAATTTCCCCCATATTTCGGCACCCTAACCTGAGCCTCACCGGCAAATTTTGACAATTCTATAGCAAATAACATATCACAGGCCGGCCTGTCGGGTTATGACGGTAGATAGCGAGGCCGGTATACCGGCCTTTCGGGTATATACACCGTTACAATAGGCCGGTAAACTGGCCTGTCAGGTTCAAAGGGTTAAAAAGTGAAAGTTTTCAGCTTTGTCCATGTAAAACATTTAAAATATAATATAAGACAAAAGTTACTGATTAGGAAAAGGGGTGAATGAGAGAAAAGTTTCTTCCTACAATTGATATTAGTGTTGTTCCGATTATCGATTATAATCGATCATCAGTTGGTTGAGCAAATCAATAAGATAATCGATTGTGAAACTCCATAATCGATTGTGTGCAAAGGGAGACTACTTGTATGTGTATGCAAAGCACAAAGGTTCGTAAAACTCCCAGCCACTAAAATTGACCTGAAATTTATTATTCCCTTCACAACTACAAATAAAAAAAAACCTTATGATTCATAATTAGGAATATATAGTTATTATTACATGGTTAAGTTGTTAAATTGTTGAGTTAATAAATTTAAACACATTTTGTTGATTTGTTTCAATTAAATTGCAACATCTTTTGTAGGATTTATAAACAATGACAAACAAGAAAATCATGTCTTTCTATACTTTAAATTAAAGACACATCACATATGAATGAAAGAATTTTGGGGGATTGTAGCAGTATTTCAGTTACATATGACTGATCAGCCATAAAAAGTTGCGTTCATTTAACAAAGTTGTAGAACAAAAGTAACACACGATGTAATATTATTATCAAGTTAAAGAATACATGTCTTTAGAAGAGATTACTCCTGTACATTTATAAACATATTGAACTCTTGATCAAAGATATAACTAACAAAAATTTTAATTTGCTCTTAGTAACCGATTATAATCGATGATCAGTTGGTTAAAGGGAACCGATTATCGATTATGAATTTCTGACCGATTCCCATCACTAATTGATATACATGCTTAAGAATTGATCCCCCACCTTTCTAATATACAATATATCATTCTACCCACTAGTTTGTAAAGTTGTGGAATCTAAGGTAGGCACAAAATTTGTTTTGCATAGTCTTGAATTACCAGTAGCTTAAAATTTGGTTGTTATCTTGAAAAGTTCTGGAAAACTGCTAAAATTCTCAGTGGTCCTTGATTGATTCACAGCAAACACATTTCATTAAAAGACAATTGACTTGTCAATCTGTGTTCCAAAAATGAGTATACTGTACTTCCATGTTGGGGCTTATAATCGATGATCAGTTGGTTAAAGGGAACCGATTATCGATTATGAATTTCTGACCGATTCCCATCACTAATTGATATACATGCTTAAGAATTGATCCCCCACCTTTCTAATATACAATATATCATTCTACCCACTAGTTTGTAAAGTTGTGGAATCTAAGGTAGGCACAAAATTTGTTTTGCATAGTCTTGAATTACCAGTAGCTTAAAATTTGGTTGTTATCTTGAAAAGTTCTGGAAAACTGCTAAAATTCTCAGTGGTCCTTGATTGATTCACAGCAAACACATTTCATTAAAAGACAATTGACTTGTCAATCTGTGTTCCAAAAATGAGTATACTGTACTTCCATGTTGGGGCACTACTTTGCTTATTTGTACTTACTTGCCCATTAGAACCTGTGGTTTTTTTTTTATTTGTGTGCCAATTAACACGTGTGTGCACATTAATAATTGTATGGTTATTAGTAATCCACGTCGGGAGTGTAACCATCTTGTGATGTTTGAATGGATGACGAGTTACTAGGCCATTAAGGTGGGTCAAGTAGCCTGTGAGAGGAAGCATAATTTTAAATGTGATTGCCAAAAGTACTTCATTGAGTAAGAATGCCACACAAGAAAAGAAAGCAGTTATTTGAACTGAATGCTTCTGTTTCATAGATAATCAGCATTTCAGTTGATTGTTTATTTTATCATATACAAAGTCTGCTACTGGCATCTTGTCAGTGTCAAAATCAGTTGTATTTTCAAATACACAGAGAACAATTGTAAACTATTTGCAGACATAATTTGATTTGTAAAACCAGAAGTCAAAAGTCAGATTACATGAAGCATTTTTAAAATTGATCAACTCCATAAACAAAGTGAATGCTGGATACACTAGAATAAACACATAATTAAATCTCGGACTACAATATATTTAGTGCATGTGCAGGCGGTACTAACAGCAACATTGATAAAACCACATAGTGTACAAAATTAACTCAGAAAAAGCATGTTTCAAAATGATTTGTACCAGTCTCAAATGATTGGCAATATAGACTGGCCTAAAAGAACAGTCAATATTTTGCTTTTCAGTTCTCTTTCTCTCAATCATTAAAATATTATGGTACAGTATAATTAAATTAATCTTCACATGCATGTTTTTTGTGCTTCAAATGCATAATCAGCACTCGAGCATCTAAAATCTTGCCATGTCCAAACCCACATCTATTATTCCTTATTTAACAAGTTGGGTATCTCCAGCCATGTTGTATTGCATTCTGTCGTAAATCTATTTTGGGAGAATCATTTGTAATCTGACCTATGTTTAGAGTGTGTTTAAGACAAGAAAAATTCCCTTTTAATGCATTCTGGGAAATTGGAATATGGAATGATTGTTGATAGTAACATGAATGCAGGTGTATTCTTCAGTTACATATTTGAGAACTATCCAGACAGAATGCAATACAACATGGCTGGAGATACCCAACTTGTTAAATAAGGAATAATAGATGTGGGTTTGGACATGGCAAGATTTTAGATGCTCGAGTGCTGATTATGCATTTGAAGCACAAAAAACATGCATGTGAAGATTAATTTAATTATACTGTACCATAATATTTTAATGATTGAGAGAAAGAGAACTGAAAAGCAAAATATTGACTGTTCTTTTAGGCCAGTCTATATTGCCAATCATTTGAGACTGGTACAAATCATTTTGAAACATGCTTTTTCTGAGTTAATTTTGTACACTATGTGGTTTTATCAATGTTGCTGTTAGTACCGCCTGCACATGCACTAAATATATTGTAGTCCGAGATTTAATTATGTGTTTATTCTAGTGTATCCAGCATTCACTTTGTTTATGGAGTTGATCAATTTTAAAAATGCTTCATGTAATCTGACTTTTGACTTCTGGTTTTACAAATCAAATTATGTCTGCAAATAGTTTACAATTGTTCTCTGTGTATTTGAAAATACAACTGATTTTGACACTGACAAGATGCCAGTAGCAGACTTTGTATATGATAAAATAAACAATCAACTGAAATGCTGATTATCTATCTGAAGAATACACCTGCATTCATGTTACTATCAACAATCATTCCATATTCCAATTTCCCAGAATGCATTAAAAGGGAATTTTTCTTGTCTTAAACACACTCTAAACATAGGTCAGATTACAAATGATTCTGCCAAAATAGATTTACCTTGAGCATGACAATACATGGAAACGATGTTCTTTTAAAAAAACATGCAGCTAAAGTATGAAATACACACCTGTTGAGTAGAATTTGTAGTGACAGCTGGTTATGTATTCTTTTGAATTCTCTCACCTTCGCTGTATTGCATGTAATTGAAGGATTTACATTGTACTTTCTTTATTGATTGAATTTCTTTACCAGACATGTTCAAGCCAAAGGCAGGCAGAGCTCTTGATAACAGCATATTTTATGCAAATTGAATAAAATATATTTTAATGCATTGATATTGTGCAAATTTTAATGTGAAGCATTAGTAAAAAGATGTTCATTGTAATAATACTGCCATAAACATGGTTCATGTTGTAATGTTATATTTATTAACAATGATAATGCTAATGGGATCAATTCTGATATACATTTCATATGATTGTACTTAAATGAGAACATTTGGATAGAATCATATGATTTAGTATACTGCAGTTAAATATAAGTATTTGCCAAACAACATTTCACTGGAAATTTGCTCACCCGAGTTTAGAACTAAATTGTAATTACCTTTTTTCAAACCAGATTGAGTTATTCATTCTGCAATTGCAGTAGCACACCTACTTATATCAGGAAGAGTTTTAATCATCAAGATGTTTATCATATTTTTTAAAATGCACAAAACACCTTAATCTAAATTGATCCTAGTTACTAATGTTCTCTATATGCTCAATAAAAAAGCTGAAGGAACCCAGGGGGTCACAATGTGTGTTCAGGCAGCTGACTGCTGCATCAGGAACTGGACCCTTGGATTGAAGGTAATCCATGGTTTAGAAGTCAAGTGAACAAATGTGGATAATGCTCAGGTGACTCATATTTACCATAATGACTACCAATGTACAAATGAAATTATTTGAAAAATATCTTCAGAGATTTAAATAGACTTAATTAAATGTGTTCGAATTTTCAAAGAGTTTGTGCACATTAATGACAAATTTATCCATTGGCAATTTGCTATTTATTTTCTAAATTCTTGTTAACACATTAACCCCTAGCACTGCAATTAGGGGCAGGAAGTAGAATCCTACTGCCAAGCTCTGTAGCGTCGAGGTCATGTATGATACACTAAGGTAGACAGTTTTAGCTCTACAATGATGATAGATAACCAGGACATTTAAGTTGCACTACAAAATACAGAGGAAAAAAACCTAAATTTTTGGACCATTTTTTTTTCTACTGCAAATTCGTCTGTTGTCGGAATCCTATTTTGTGTCCAGATATTAGAGTTTATGGCCTCAGATCTAATGCAGACCAGTCTGAAGTGCACAAATACAGGTGAACCTGTGCAAAAAGTAAGATAAGGTGGACATTTTGAATAAAGAATCTTCTCCATATGAAAGATATGGCTCCGGTAAGCAAAAAAAGAACTTGAACTTCACTTCTGCTAACCGCTCCGGTGGCCTAGTGGTAGAGCGTCTGCCACAGAAGCAGGAGGTCACCAGCAGAGTCATACCAAAGACTTATAAAAATGGTACTTCCAGCTGCCTTGCTTGGTGCTCAGCATTTTGAGGTTAGTGTCAGGACTGGTCGGCCTGGTGTCGAGATAATGTGACTAGGTGGGACATCATGCTACATGTATGCAGCATGATGCCCCAGTACTAAACATCGCTATAAACTGCCTCACTGCAGATATCGTAGTGATATGACTGAAAAATAGTTAATAGCTAAAATTCTAATCAAACAAACAAATCACCTTCTGCTCATGCGCCATCAAACTAACCAATAGAAAACATTTTTTTTTAGCATAACTAGACATTGGTCTAATTGAAAATTGGTTAGAAATCTATGTATTTGTATGTATTCATAAATAGTCCCCAAAATGTGTTTCCTACTCGCATTTCATGCGAAAACAGCAAGAAACCTCCAGGGGTTAATGTGACCTGTGCAAAAAGTAGGATAATAAGGTGGACATTTTGAATAAAGAGTCTTCTCCATATGAAAATTATGGGTTTCACCTGCTGCTCATGTGCCAGAAACTAACCGATGAAAATTTTTTTTTTAAAAAGCACAACTAGACATTGGTCTAATGGAAAATTGGTTGGAAGTCACTGTATTAGCAAGTATTCAGATGTAGCCTCCAAAATGTATTTCCTACTCGCATTTCATGAAAAAAACTGCAAAAACCTCCAGGGGTTAATGTGTTGGATTTGTATCATGATGCACCATTTCCAGAGCAAGTAATGCAATTCCTCCTCTTTCTCTGCATCATCAGCTACTAGTTCAAATTCTTTCTTCTCGTTGACATTTCCTGTTATGCCATTTTTGGTAATTAGCACATATGGATTTTAATCCCACCATTCTTATGCCATAGGGTCAATTCCATTTTGCCAATTACAGTTTATATTACTAAAACTAGGAGCATGAAGGCAAATACAATTTGGGCAAAAATTGTATGACTAGTTGTCTCCCTTGTGTGCTGTTCTGCATAATGATGTTTGAAACAATAGTTGAAAATGTTTTTTGAAAGAAAAATAAAGATAAGTTCTCCAGTAAGATATTTAGGATGTTGATATAAATTTGCCAGTGACACATCAAGAATAGAATTGTTGAGTTTACAGGAGATTATTCAACATAGTAAAAGGGTACATGTAGAAATTTTGCTGGAGGTATGATTTCAACCATCCAGTCATTAATATTCTCAATACATGTACATTGTACTTTGATTGTAATTATTGGTAGAGTTTTTAATGTGCAAAATGATATAAAGGGAAATTAGCTGTTTTTTTGTAAAATATAACACAGTGTGAAGAATGTATACCATATTTTTTAAAACATTCATTGTGATAATAATAATAATAATAATAATAAAGACTTTATTTAGAGAAGGTAACTCAATTAGTTACAGAACTAATCTACCTTGAGGCCTTTTATCTGTTATGTACAATATATACAATACATACAACATGATGTGAAGAGTCTGGCTCGACACTAAATAATTAAGGAATTTTAAATTTCAAAGTATCAAGCCTGGAACACATGCACAGGCATCTGTAAAAACATAAACATATAAAGAACCATAAAATATTATTCTGCGTTGAAACATTCAGCTTTGAAAATGACAAGCTGTCAGTATCTTTTTTTGGTTAGTACTATTCAATTTTCTAAAGATTTCATCCATTCAAGACATTGATTATGAAACAGAGAAATGCTGTGAGCCTGCCTTATGTCGCTGGGAATGTTGTTCCATACTACTGGACCAGTATATTGAAAACTTTTTTTTAAACAATTCCTTCTTTGTCCTTGGTATAATGTACTTTTTTCTTCTTATGGACCTTACATTTAGAGTACCATCGGCATCTCTTTAGTTAAAGATATTGCTTAGATAGACAGTAATGTTTATTCTGGATACTTTATACATCAATTTGGCTTTTCTAAGTAATAATCTTTCATGTATTGTTAAAATCTTTATATTATTCATTGCATTCTGAAAATTGTCTATATTGTATATCATGGCGTAAGGTATCAGCAGTATCCAAGTACATGTAAACATTTATTAAAACTTGTCCTGGCCAGAAGGCATGAAAACAAAAATTGTACAGTGTGTTCAGATTATGCTAAACAATCACAGTTTAAAATTTAGTCTAATCAATCAGCATATTGCTTCTGCCTTAATGCCACAGCCTGTTTTGTGACATCACATTTGATCAGTAAGGTCAAGAGAACAAGTTTTAAATATTCCATGCACGATTGAAATGGTAGTGCTTAATTATTATTACAACGTAGTAGAGCTATTTATTTGAATGCATCCTGATTAGGACTATATTGTATCTCAAAGTTTTGTGTTTGCAATACACTATCAAATTTCTTTGCTAGCCCAGGTTCTGATATGATAACCATATATCTACACTTTGGTAGATGGAACAGATATATTGGTGCATTGTCCTAGCAACATCTATTTGATTTTATGAGTTGCCTCCCTTAGTATGGTAATGCCAACTAAACAATACTGTAGTGCATTGTATGTTGACAAACAATGGGGCATTGACCTAAAGAGGATACATTGGAAATTTGACTGTACCACATGTGCACAAGTTTGCCAATAGTATAGTATATTAGGAACATCTTAAACAAACCATGTACACTCACTACGACTTTAGGTTTTACTTTATTAAATTTGTTTACAGATTAACTAAAGAAGCAGTTTTGTCTATTTCAAATTGGAGATGATAAAGTGAACAATGGACAGGTTTAGAGGGTCACAAATGAAACTTTCAAACAAGCAAATGAATGAATGTGATATCTGCGATGCCCATAACAAACATGAGAGATGTATTATTGAAATACTTTTCTTTTAAACAATTATTTAGGAGAAATTTTCATGAATAGAAATGGTTCAGACTTTGACCAGTGCCTCCTGGGGTATATAAAAATAATGATAGAAAAGCATAATGAGGGGAAGGACTTTCACAGATATAATATTATATATGTGAAAGTACTAAAATAGTGAGAGGAAAAGTGTGAAGTTTTTGGTAGAAATGTACGTACCTTCGAGCAATTAATCCAAGACGATGGAGAATTCTTTTACACTGGCTGAATGGATTGTGACACACCAGCTGCTTTGCAATTTTCTGCATTAACTTTGTTGATACCTTGTTTTGGATTTAAGTTAATAGACGCCATACAGGTCATAACATAACTGATGTCCCTACATAGAGCATGCAAGTGACAAGGCATAAATATGTCTGCTTTAGCTGGTAAGAAGGGCAGAAAATATCCTTAAATTTGTGTATCTTGAATTTCCTCAAAATATACTTTTTTTAGTTTTGCAAATCTAAATTACCGGTACATGAGCAATGTTGTTGGTTCTATAGCATTATTTCACATCTCTAAATTGTACTGTAATTTCAACTACATTCCAACTGCAAAAATCAATCTCCTTACTGCACTTTAAATGAACATTATATTTCATGGCGTCATTTTGATAATTAATTTGAAAGAGTGCATATTCCAACATTATGATTCCAAAAGTTCAATAACAGAACAGAAATGCATGTTGCTGAGTAATGATGCATCCTTCCCTGCTCAAATCGTGTGTACTTCATGTGGAATTGACACCTCTAATCCAATCCATAATCAGCTGAATTGAGTAGAATTGATTATAATGATGATAATGGGGACTTTGTATAATGCCAAATCTTATGAAGCTATAAGCACTTTACAGCATCTATAATAATATGAATACAAAAAACAAAACAAACACCACGAAAAATAGAAAACATAAAAAATGCTGAAAATATTTAAGGTAGGAAACATTATTAGGCCTTTTTAAGTTCGTTCTTGCAGTCAAAAAAGATGAGTTTTAAGAGCACTTCTGAAAGGGATGACAGTGTCTTTGTGTCTAATTTCACTGGGCAATTCATTCAATGTTGCTGGGCCCTGGTATGGAAAAGAGTGTTGTGCATACGACTTTGTTATCTTAGTGGGGAAAAATGAGTATATGACTGTCAAAAGAGCATAAGTAACTTGCTGTTGTGTACCCATGGGTGAGGCCAGATAGGTATGCTGGACTTTAGTCCGTCATTAAATTTTGTACAGAGAACAAATTTTGTGTTTCATTCTGGATTGGATGGATAGCCAGTGTAGTGTACAGAGCAGTGGGAAGGTGTGCTCTGATCGTGGCACTCGAAAGATGATCCGATCAGCTGTGTTTTGAAATTTATGGAGTAGATATTAAGATGAACCAGACAGAATTCAGTTACAAAGTCCAGTCTTGAAAGTTCTAGTGACCACACAAGTGTTTTAGTGGCATCAACTATTTGCAAATGGAGCTGATGCGTCTTGGTTCAAGATATGCATCCTGTCGTATGTTTATGATAAGTTGGTGCAATGTGAGAGTACTGTCTAGAGTAACAACTAGGTTTCATATTGACTGAATTTAATGTTGGTGTTGCTGATATTTATTATTTGAGGTAAAGGATGTGAATGAGAAAGTCTTTGTGTTGTGATCAGAATGGCCTCTGGGTTTTATCATCATTCATCTCCAGCTTGTTACATGTCATCCATAATTTCACATTAGAAATGTACCTCTCTACTCCTTGGATGGTAGCATCAACTTCAGTTGGGTGGCTAGACTTGTATATTTGAGTGTCGTCAGCATACAATTGGTGAAACACAGGGTGACTATGACACTTGAGAGTGGCTGAGTGTTTAGAATGAAGGGAACAGGTCCAAGAACAGACTCCTGTTCAACACCACAACATAGACTGACTGGGCTGGAGTGTATTCCATTTGCAGATACAATTTATGTCCTGTTGATTAAGTAGGACTTTAATCACATTAGCCTGCATTGTGAATGCCAAATACATACTGGAGATGGTGAAGTAATATATCATGGTTTCTTGTGTCAAATGCTGCAGACAAATCAAGGAGGGTGAGAACTAATATTTCCGCTATCCAAGCAGATAGAATTTCATTAACTACTTTTTCAGAAGAGTAGTTACCGTACTGTGGCAAGGACGATATGCAAAATGTACATTGCTAAAAAGACTGAATTTAAATGAGATACAAGATGGATTAGAACAACTGTTTCTAAGATTTTTTTTTATATGAACGGGAGATTAGAATTGGGTCGTAGTTCTTTAAATCGTTATAGTCAAGTGTTGGTTTCTTCAGCAGATGGCAGTTTTAAAAAATGATGGGAATTCCCGTGACGAGATATGTATTAATAACATCAGGTAGTGAAGGCAATATTGGGTCTTAAAACTCAAGCAGCAGTGATGTTGGAATTGGATCAAATTCACCTGGCTTTGGTGCACTCTTTATCACGATTGTCTGTACTAAATCCATAGAGACAGGTTCAAATGTTCCTAATGGTTAAAATTTTGTATTCAACTGTATGGTGATGATGAGTCAATTGAAATTGTGTTGTCCAGCATATCTGTAATGGTTTATTCTTTGTCACAGACACAATTTGCAAATTATTATTTTTTTTTAAAATCCATTCATTTCAGACCAGCTGGAAAAGCTGTTGTAAAGCTCATTGATTCACAGTATGACTCTAAATTTTCAATTTGAACTATACTAAAATGAGAATTCGCAAGTTCATATGTTTTTTCTAGGTGGTGCTGTGTGATTAATATTGTGTATTGATGAATCTACAAGTGTGTATTTATTCTGGAATACAGCATCGTGTGGTGTATTTGTAAAAAAATTAAGCCTTTGGTAGAAGAAGTGAGTATATAATAAAATGCTTACTGCATTTGTATGGGAAAATATGAACTCGTTTTTTGGATACATACTGCAGTATCACAGGTTGTGCAATATCCATTTGAAAAACTCATTCATATTTTCCCTTCCAAATGCAGTAACCTAGAAGTTGGGGCCCCAAGTGGCCGAGTGGTCTAAAGCCATCTCACCTGTCTGCGTGGGTTCGAGTCTAAGATTCGGCTACTGTAGTTATGTGTGAAAGCTTGCCAGTAGCTTCTTGTGGGTCGGTAGTTCTTTCGGGGGGTTTTCCTGGGTTCTTCCTCCACCAATAATACTGGCCGCCATGTATAGTTTATCGTGTGCTGAAAAATGTCGTTGAACCCCAAAAAACAAAACAAACAGTAACCTAGAAATACTTGGCTGGTTTTTAACAATATAGATATAAAAGTGTTAAAGCAAGATAATAACAATAATGAGGACTTTGTATAGCGCCTAATCATTCGAAGCTCTAAGCGCTTTACACCATCAATAATGATATGACTCCACTACAGAACAACAAATAACAAAAAGAATGAAATTGGAAAACATAAAAACATGCTGAAAACATATAAGATACAAAACATGATTAGGTCTCTAAGTTTGTCCCTGCAGTTGAAACAGGTGAGTCTTAAGAGCACTCTTAAAAGGGACCACTGTCTTTATGTCTAATTTCAATGGGCAATTCGTTCCACGTTGCCGGGCCCTGGTGTGCAAACGTACGTTGTCCATATGACTTTGTTTTCACCTTGGGAACAATGAGTATACAATTATCAGAAGAAGAGTGTAAGGATCTAGCTGGTGTATACACATGGGTGAGGCTGGATAGGTATGTTGGACTAGAGTCTGTCATTGAAACATAGCGCAGAGAACAAATTTTGTGTTTGATTCTGTATCGAATTGATAGCCAATGTAGGGTACAGAGCAGTGGTGAGGTGTGCTCTGATCGAGGTACTCTAAAGATGATCCGTGCAGCTGTGTTTTGAACTTTTTGAAGTTTCTGGAGTAAATATTGTGACGAACCAGACACATTTGAGTTACAATAGTCCAGTCTTGAAAGTACTAATGAACACAAAAGTGTTTTAGTGGCATCAGCTGAAAGATATTTACGAATTGAACTGATGCGTTTCAATTCAAGATATGCAGCCTTGCATATTTTCATGACAGTTTGGTGCAATGTGAGAGTACAGTCTAGAGTAATGCCTAGGTTCCATACTGACTGTGAGAATTCAATGTTGGTGTTGCTGATATTTATTGTCTGAGGTAAAGGATGTGAATGAGAAAGTCTTTGTGTTGTGATCAGAATAGCCTCAGTTTTATCATCATTCATCTGTAGCTTGTTACATGTCATCCATGATTTCCCATCAGAAATGCACTTCTCTACTCCATGGATGGTAGCATCAACTTCAATTGGGTGGCTAGACCAGTATATTTGGGTGTCGTCAGCAGAGTGGCTGAGTATATACAGAATGAAGAGAACAGGTCCTAGAACAGATCCCTGTGGAACACCACAACGTACGTCAACTGAGCTGGATTGTATTCCATTTGCAGATATAATTTGTGTCCTGTTGACTAAGTAGGACTTGAACCACTGTAAGGCTATATTCTGAATGCCAAATACATGCTGGAGACAGTGAAGTAATATATCATGGTCTATTGTGTCAAATGCTGCAGATAAATCCAGGAGATTGAGGACTGTAATCTTTCCACTATCCAAAGCAGAGAGAATGTCACTAAATACTTTCAGAAGAGCAGTTTCCGTACTGTGGCAAGGGCAATATGCAGACTGTACATTGCTAAAGAAAAGACTGTTTGAATTCAAACGAGATATTAGTTGAGTTAGAACAACCTTTTCTAAGATTTTTTATATGAATGGGAGATTAGAAACTGGGCGGTAACTCTTTAAATTGTTATGGTCCCGTGTTGGTTTCTTCAGCAGTGGCTTTACGATGGCAGTTTTGCAAAAATGATGGGAATTCCCCTGATGAGAGAGAGATATTAATAACATCAGTTAGTGAAGGCAATATTGAGTCTAAGTACTCAAGCAGCAGTGATGTCGGAATTGGATAAAGTTCACAAGACTTTGGTGCACGTTTCATCACGATTGTCCATACTAAATCAATAGAAACAGGTTAAAATGCTCCCAACGGTTGTCGCTGAACTTCTGCATCATAACTGTATGGTGACGAATCAGTTGAAATTGTGCTGTCAAGTGAAATTCTAACGGTTTGTACTTTGTCATCGAAGAAATTTGCAAATTGGTCTGGTAGGTCTAGTGGAGAAAAGGTTGTTGGAAGTGGTGTACATTGGTTCCTTGACATTAGTTTGTTAGTTATCTCAAAGAGCTCTTTGCAGCTGGAACTCTCCGTGATCTTAGTACTGTAGTGGGATGATCTGGCTAAATGGACTATGTGACGTTCTTCTTAGTGGCTTCGTAGATTAGTTTATGAATAGTGAGACTGGTGGAAAGCCAAAGCCTCTCTTCTTTTCAGCGATGTCTTTTAGCAGTGCAAAGCTCAGGTCCCTAACACTGCTATACTATGGCGAGCACTTTTTTATTGATACTCTGCATTTGGTGGTTGGTGCATGTTTTTCAAGCAATGAACGCAGGCAGTTATCTAGTTGTTTTGCTGTTGGATGTAAGAAAGTTGTTAGGTTTTCTTGGATGTCATGCATGAATTTGGTTCTATTTATCATACGGAGGTTTCTCTTAGTAGCAAATAGAGGTGGGGGGTTAGGGACTGATACGTCGAGATGGCATACAATGCAGAGGTGATGGGATGCAAGTTCGTGGGATACAAGGGTAGATTGCAGAATACTATCATCAGGTCTATAAAGAAACCAGTCTAAAATGTGACCAAGTTAATGGGTAGGTTGGTTAACTGACTGTTTAAGATTGAAAACATGAATGGAATATAGGAGTTTAGACATGTATGGTTTACCAGGACAGTCAGAGTTTAAGTTGACATCTCCAAGAATAATTAGGTTGCCACCGATCGAATTTCCATACTCTAGAAGATGTGGAAACTGCTCCAAAAAGAGAGATTCAGTCTGCTTGTTTTTTCTACTAGGAGGAGGATGGTAGAGACAGAAAAAATGGACTGACCTTTGTTCTAGAAGAAGTACAGGAAAATGCAAATTGGCACTAAATATAACTTTTAAAAACTGGGGCAAGAAAAACTGGCTACACAAACTAAAAATAAGGAATAGAAATGACATGAAAAGTATTCTTTGGCAGGTATAGATTTATTTAAGCTCTTGAAACCATTAATTTAAGAAACAATTATTGTGAAGATGTTTCAGCAAAGAAGAACTTTGGATTGTGCTCTGTTTTGCATAAAGCATTATTTTTTTATGTCTCTTTTAAAATGATCGTCCTTTTTGGCTCTATATAGTCGGGAATGTGATGTGCTCTTGAGCATTACTCCTGTATACAATGAGGCCTATCTTGAAGGTCTTGTCGCTATTTATTCTAAACAGGCTCATATGGACACAAGCTTTTCAGTGAAATACTTCTGATGTTATGTACATGTAGTTGCTCCTAGAAGGATTGCTACTGATTTGACCTCAAATGCGTTTACAGTGATAGTTACCTTAAACCCTAAAATCTAATTATTTGTGCCACCATTAGTATGTTCGTGACGTCATATCCATTTTTAAAAAAAAAATACGGAAAAGACATTGTCATCTTGAATAAATCATGATCTTGCATTGCTTGACCCTCTCCTCCGCAATGTATTGTTTATCACTGCCGGATTTCCGCAAGTTATTTGTTATTATTTAGTAATAAATTAAAACGCATCAACTTGTGCTTAGACACTTTTTAAGTCTGTATGTTAATAGCAGTGTGTATTATCAACAGAGTAACTGAAAGCATTTTTATGTATATATGTTGTGAACATTTGAACAGTCGTGCTTCGGTTAAGCCTATTTGTAAAATGTATGAAACGACACACTAGTGAGCCTGTCGAATTGTTTTAATAGCCGACTTCGGATGTCTAAGAGGTCCCTCATATTAAACTGTCTTTTTTCGTAATTCATTTGGCACATATATTAGGGAACATATACATTTCGTTCAAACCAAAACTAAATAGTATGTGATTAGATAAACATTTAAATGGTTTAAAATTTTGGACAGAAAAGTATTGGACAAGACCAGGTTGGAGAATACAAGACGCGTTATAAGTACAAGGTGAAGGTTGTTTCCTGACATCACATTATTTGTTTCGAAAATACATCAGAATCATTGAAGCAACTGATATCAAACCATTAGACAACAATATTACAATTCCATACACAAGTATTAAAGCCTTAAACTTGGTCATGGTGTGAATGGGTTGTCGTAATGAAACCAAATTGTGTAGTTTTCCTAAGAAAATCCCTGTTTCTAAAAATAGTTGCACCCACATGGCATGCGCGGCGCCATTTTTACTCTTTGGCAGGGTCGCGGTTCATTTGTGAAGAAGTATATATAATTCAATCAAGCATCGAATTTACTGTTGCAGTTCATTGTCGATGAATAGACGAGGTAATGTTTTATTGGCATCGATGAAATTAATTGTCATTAGTTTTGAGGTGGCAATATTGAAAATATTTGCAGTTCAGGTGTTATACACTAATTGTAGAATTTCAATCACCATCACTCAATACTCCCAATTCGCGATCTCGCTTGATAAATTTGGGCATATTAAAGATTATTACAGACATTTATAAGTGTGTTGTTATTTGTCAAAAGTAGTGTGGTTAAGGATATTAGTATTAGTAATGCACAATTCAGTACAGGACAGGTGGGTGGGGGATGGTACTCGTGAAGAACTAGCTACATTTCGTGGTAACAACTATGTCCCATTTCTTTCAGTTAGGTATTTGCAACATCTTGTAGTGATTGTGTGAAATAATAATGTGCAATAAAATAATTATATACTTTTTAGTCCACATATTTATATGCAATGTTCAGCAGTACGGAATCTGTTATGCAAATAAAATGGCACCAACACTTATAATATTCATTTTGTAATGGCAAGGAGATGCGGGGATTTGGAAAATTCAGCATGATCTGTTTTTCATGCAGAGACTTTTTGTAAATGAAATGGATTCTAGTCCAGCTTGAATAGCATTGAGGGCAGTTCTTAAAACATGTAGAAAGACCTGTATTGGTCATAAGCCTTTTACAGTTCTCAATATATTTTGCTAAAATAATAATGACAAAATTTTAGTCCCAGACATCATGATATACCCCAAAACGAACAGTAGGGAATGCTTTCATATTCTTTGCTGAAATGTCGTTCTGTACATGCCCTACTCTATTCTACTACAAGTATAACATCATCCTCATTAGGCTGCTCCCTTGTATTCAGATTTCCAAAGCACCCCACGTCTTTGCTAATGACTACACAGAACAACAATCAAAACTAACTGGACCAGTCATACATAAATCTATATAATATTTAGCACAAATATTGAATAATAATCTCACTTAATGACAATTAATAACTATTATGCATATAACTAATTGCACAATTGTGTCTACACTTTTATATATAAACACGGCTTAATTGAAGCACTGTAGAATCCACTTGACAAAAAGCACATGGGGGATCTATACATGTCATATTCACCGTTACTAAGTATGCTGCACTATACTAAGTTTAGAATCCACAATTGGCAGTTGTAACATCAAAAAGAAGTGACTGAAGTATCATCTTATAAAGTATGCAGCTGCTCACATATCTTGCCTCATCACTTTGTAATTTTTAAAAAAAAATCTTTTTCTTAATTTGAATCACACATGTAACTTATTGGATGTCCCTTCTCACATTAGTGGAAATGCATACCACAAATACAATAATTTTCATAGTTACAAGCAAATTATATATATATATATATATATATATATATATATATATATATATATGCATTTCATATTAAGTTTATTTAATATAAGTAGCAAATTACAGGTACTTTCTCTCAACAGTTATTAAGAAAAATGTCTTTTTTGATACCCAAAGATCTAAATTTTGATCCATTAATATTGAGAGAACTACATAAAGTGAAAGAAGACTGATACAAATTTTTTTTTAAATATAGACGAACAAATAAATCTTTTTTTAGAATTCTATTCACTATTATTAGTACTAATAACTATTATTTCAATAGGAGAAGTTTGATAGCCCTCTGGAGGTACTATGCATTCTATGACTTCATGAGACCAGGTTGACAGGAAGAAGATCAATATGGCAGCCCTATTATATAACATGATATTTGTCATGTGCTTGTACACCAGGTCCAATGTACATGTATTTGAGTAATGTACTGTTCATTGCCTCTTGCCTAGTCTTTAGGCATCAAGATGATTAGGCAAAATAGAAACGTGTTTAATGTCAGCTGACCATCCTTTTTTTTTTTTTATTGACAACCCTATTGCTCTCTTCTTCCCCCTCACATAAAGAATTTTTTTAGAAAATCCTAAAATTGAATTGTGCATCAGCCAGTTTAGCCCAGTACTTGAAGTACATATTATTATAATTATATATATGTGTACAAGTTTATTTATTAAAAAGAACTTCATGTACCTACCTACCCTAAGAGTGCAGTAGGAAACATGCCAAAAAAAATGAGATTTTAAACAAATGACTGTATTATGAAACTTAAGCAAAATATTTGGAAATCCTTGCACTTGTGTATTATACATACATTGAAAAGGTCATAATTTGGAAAGTATAATTAGTTGGTCAAATTTAGAATTACTAGGTCTAATATTCGGAAAGGTCCTTGCAGCTGGATGTAGGTAAACCTAATTTTTTGTTTGTTTTTGGACTAACTTATAAGTTACATGATGGTGAATTGACAACCAACTGGAAGATACCTATGTATATTTGGTACTGTGTAATGCATAGACATGCTGGGTATGGGAGGCAAATGTAAAGCATAGAAAAGCTTACAGGGGTGGGGTGGGGGTAATTGGTTAAAAATCTTATCGCTTCTTCTGAATGTATATTTGAATTGACATCAGGTTTTCATTGAAAGACTTTGTAGTTGGCCCTAAATGAAAATGATGCTGTCATAGCTCTGATTTTTAAGCTTTGATTTAGAAAAAAAAAACAATTGTCCTCTGCCACACATAAACAGGACCCCATGCTGGTTGACTCTTTAGCAGAAATAAAAATTACCCTGATAAAAGATCATTAAAGTTGATTTTAAACTGAATCAAGTACACCACCATCTGGCATATTGAATAGAATATGCTATTTGGCAATGGAGCACAAGATGTAGTCGCACTATATGAAAGAATATTCTTCCTGATGCAGTAACAGATTGAGTACAGATGGTCTTTGATAAAGGACAGAAAATGTAAAGAAGAGAAGTTATTTCAAAAGTTAAGTGTTCAGAGATAATAGAAAAAAAATTCTGCATCAAAAGTGAATTCTTGAAGTGAAAAGTTACTTGTGCATGAAGAATAGAAATCTGTATTTTTGAGTGAACATTAGTCAGAAAGATACAGGGACTTTACTTTGATCTTGTTGGTCATAAATAAAAATTGTGGTTGTCAGACCTTCTAGATGGTGGCCATCTTGAAAATATTTTTTAAATATTTCTTGAAGGAATTGTTGTATTCACATGGGATTTTTCAGAAAACGATTATAACATTATCTAGTTGGACATTTCTGAAAAGGATGGTGATCTGACCAATTTTTTAAAATTGCTTCTCCTTAATGACACCATATTGACACGTTTCTTTTATCTTTTTTTTCTTCTTTTTTTTTTAAAGAAAAAATCCTAATCATTGCAGTAAATAGTTTTTGCTACTTTAAGAAATGATGCACCAATGGTTGTCCTGAATATCTTTACTAGACTATTTTGTGATAAAGTTCAGTTATCTGCCCATTATTTCAGAATGGGATAGGCACCTTGACAAAGAATTTGAAATACATGTACAGAGCAGAATAGATCCAAATTGCATGACACCTAGGGCAAGCCTTGGTTTGAGCAGGCTCTGGTTCCACGTTGCTTACACGTGGGCAAGTACAAAATACAAAAAATTAAAAAAGATTTGTCCTAGTTCATAGGACACTCCATTATTTTTAGCATTACCATAAATATATGCTGTGTGATTCTGTTACATAATGAACTAACTATATAAATATATTGGCCTGGAATTTTTTTTTTCTCTCCATTTACCTCAAGGGCTATTGTTTTCAACTGATAATAATAGATGCACAGTTCTTTTTTTTTTTGTTCATAAATGATCACCCACCCATTTGAAAATTAAATGTTTGGTCTGTAAATGCCACACAATTTCATTATGACTTTTTACTTAATGCTGTCAAAGTTGAGTTTCTTTAAGGTCAGTCTTGCAGTCTCTAACAAGATTAGATACATATGGAATACATTTTATATTTTAACTTATCATTTGCAATTAAATGGTAATATTTGCAGGTAAAAAAAAATACTGCTTCAGCAGTTGTACTAACCATGCTATTTTCAAATGTCAGCATCTCCGAAAATGTTTTGTTGCATGTAGCCAATTTCAGGGTGATTAGGTGACATTTTGTTAATAACTTGCAAGATTTATGTTGCAGGTGTGTTTAGAAATAAAAGACACTCCACTTTATTAATTACACAATTAGTTGTCTTGAAAAGCACAATTATTAATGTTTTGGTTGTTCAGTTGAATCTCTTTTAACTGACCAGTACATTTTCTATTTACAAGATCTCTTTCACTATTACTGTCACATTGACATACAGGCACATGTATATGCTTTCAAAATCTACTCTGCATATCCAATTTCACATGCGCATGCATGACTTGCAAAATTTACAAATCATCAAACTTTTCCAAAGCCCATCTCTAAAATATAATATTATCCATCCATCCATTTCTATATTTGGTTTTCTGACTATCTGTGTATTACATTCACCATTCATGATATAATTGATTTTGATAATTGGGCTTAAAAATGCGTGGTCATCATTATTTCTCTGCAACAGTGTGTGTGTGTGTGTGTGTGTTTGTGATTTGGGATTTTAAATATAGCTTTTTAAAAAAATCAGTTATGTTACTATGATGTCTGCATTGGAGTTGGTATGTATTCCAGTCAGCTTTCTCCAGCAATGTATTCTAGACAAACAGTTATAATTAACGTGCTATGGACAATACAGCAATGTACTTGGCATTACAGACTGCAAGTTCATGATTTGGGATGACAAAATAAATTGCACAACATAAAACTATTTTGATTATGTGACAATACAGTGTGCATCTATGTGGGTAAGTTCAAATCACCCAGGTGCAAGTAGACATGTACAAATTTGTCCAGTCCTAAGGTACATTTATTTGGAAATGGGTTCAAATGAAGAAAAAGTTTAACAAATTGGAGTTTCTCAAAAATATCTGAGATGGTTTCAATACTCTGTTGATAAAGAATAAAAGGACAATTGATATTTACTTGTATTTTCTTACAAATTCTTTTTGGTCAGTAGAGCATTAGTCTCTTCTTAAGACTTTTGTTTTTAGCCAAATTAGTATTTTAAGCCTTAAGATATGTATGGATGCAAGTAAACTGGTGATGTACTGTATATTTTTGTTATTAAAATTAAAGATAACCTTCCTTAACTATGTAAATTATGCTGGGTAAAAAAAAATGAACCAGCAGAAGACTCTCATCAAGTTGACTGTTTAGGAGATCATTGAGATGGACCATTGCTAGACATGTACTGTATCAGAGCATACAAATGTTAGAGGTACTCTTGAAATGGAAAAAGGAAGGATATTTTGATGTTACTTGTGTTCACATTCACAAATCTTACTTGTATACATGGTCACAAAACTTGGCTTTTATTTGATGCACTGAACATATTTTTTAACTTTACCATTGGACTGATTATAATATGCTTTCATTTTTGTAAATTTTTAATATTTGTTAATGCATAATGGATCAAACATAAATGATAAAATTTAATGGTTTTACACTAATTTTATGTAAATTGCACAAACCTTTAGTTGAACTCTTGAATTATACAAAGAAACACATTAATTACCTTGAAAGTGGGCTTAATAATATTTCATGTTGATTTTGCTCTCTTTTGTAGGTTTAAAGGTGATAGTCCATGGCAAATGACTCGTACTAAAAGCTGTAGCTTTCAGAATCGGATCTCAAATAACAGATGGGCAAGTATTGCGTGTTCATCACTATTTTAGCTGAATTAGCTGCAAGGGCAAGCAAAACTAAAGTTTGATCTTGAGTTTATTGTGCATCATTTACAAATACATCACACTCAATAATGTTGGTTTCAAATAGATTTGTGCAAAATTTTCGTCATTATTTTTAGCAACTAAAATTTGGGATATACAACAACAAGGTATATTTGTTTTATAAATTTTCATTTGAATTTTATTTTGGGTTTAATGTAAAAGAATCTTCACACAAAGTTTGTGTTGAATGTAAAAAGGCTGACAATTGTGGTGAAAGCAGGCCATGTTTAGATGTATGTAGGGGTTTCTCTGTCTATAAATAGAGCACAACTAGGAGTAATGTGATCACATGATGCCTCAAGATCTAGTTTTGTGAATAGCTGGTGGGCATCAAGAGGCTTTTAGGTTAATTTCTGTCTCAATAGAAGACTGTTGCCAATGGGATGAAAACTATTTTAATGCACAGTATTGTGTTCTCCAATGAGTAAAGTAGTTTTGATCAGCAGACTTTGGAGCACTACATGGATTATGGGTCTCAATTTCAAATAACAACAAAGACTGTATAAGGGACTAGTACATTGGCCTAAGGGCTGCATCACTGAAGAAAAAATGTGCATTATTAATTTACAAATTCCGGGTGTCGTTGCAGGCCACAGAAAATAACTCCATGGGCCACATGCAACCTGTGACTCGTGTATTCAAGACCTCTGAAATAAGCAAGTCACTTGTGTAATGGGATGGTGGGTGTTGTTCATTGTGTTGCCAAGTTAATGTTTTCACTCTTAACCTTATTTCCCCTCCCCCATATTGTAGTTAGATGTATACAGTGAACATAAATTGTTTTGCTAAAGCTGACAATCTTTTTCATTTATTGCCGTTTCCTAGCCTTACAGCATAAAACTCCAGCATTATATCAACATTTAATGTCTTATGTCTGGTATTTCCTCACACTGTTTATGGGATGTATGATGATTTGGAAAAGGCTTGTGCATTTTCGTATGTCCGGTTGTGATAAAGATACAGTTGAGTAGTATTTAAATTAAGTTGTATCATTAACAATAAATATGAATATCCATTTATACTTCCACTCCAGAATTCTGTTGGTTAAAGCAACTTTCAACATCCGTGTCAGTGATATTAATCACATGACCTAGTGGTATATTTGTCAAAGAAAATAGAAAATAGCCTTTTGACTGAAACAAAACTGCAATAGTGTTTTCCTTTTCCTCCTGCAATTTGAATTTTAACAAGTTGAACAATAATACACCTGGAAAAATAATGCACAAGATTGGAATTTAATTTTGATTTAATGAAAAGTACTGTATGATGCTATTCATTCACAGAACAGAAAAATCTTGTTTATTCCAGTTATATTAATGATTTAGACCCCATTCATACTTCTGCATTTGTGATAGTTGTGGTTGAGAACAAGCATTAAGAAAATAGTGAGTTAGACAACATTCCCCCCTTAAATAAATATGAAATTACAGTGGGATCCCCGCTATAACACAAATTTGGATATAACACGGCTGTGGCATGGCTCCCGAAATTTTAGGTAATTTAT
This sequence comes from Unio pictorum, assembly GCA_030141615.1. Classification (NCBI taxonomy): domain Eukaryota; kingdom Metazoa; phylum Mollusca; class Bivalvia; order Unionida; family Unionidae; genus Unio; species Unio pictorum. The sequence continues at coordinate 3,145,087 of JARLTB010000139.1, forward strand.
TACAGGTATTTTTCTCAAAAACAAAAAAAAAATCTTTTAAGCATGATAAATAAAATATGTCAAGAGTTTAATTATCATTTTCATACTCATCTAAAAAGTGTGAAAAAGAATGCGTAGAAAATGTATTATCATTTTGGGGAGGAAATCACACACAAATTCGAAAATAAAATAATCGTTGTATGGCTCCTAAAAATTACAAAAATTAACAAATTTCTTCTAGTTTTGTGCCAAAATAAACATTGGAAATACGAACCAATTGCTGGGCCTTCTGAGAACTTTGATCTCTGTTTATTGTTGAAAAATGACAGCTCATAAGTGTCAATATTATTATTACTGTTCCCTGAGCAATGAAGCCATCGTGTCTACTTTGTGTTTGTGTTGAATGCATTCCAAATACAATCATTGCTCTAATAATCTCTGATATATGTTCTCTTAATTTCATACCCAACTAAGCAACAGCCAATGCGGCAGTTGATAAAAGATTCTCGGCAGAATGTATAAATCAATTAATTTAAGTACATTGTTTATCATCAGAGTGAACTGCTGAGCTAAATTTGTTCAAATCAGGGGGCAGCAATTTATACAGCATCAAAGAAACAAAAGCCGCCAACATGTGCACGTGGCTTGGCGGTGTTGTTTTATGCAATCTGTTGACTATTAAATTCAAATTCTGCTACTGAGAACTAATTGACTTTGCTAAGAGCAAATTTGACATTAGCAGAAAGCAGCTAAAAATCACAGTTTTTCCAAAAATAATAACTATTGACAGATGAGAAATGTAGTGGTATAAAATGTATACAGACACCGTTCATTAATCTTCGGACATGGTATTTCATCATTCATTACGTACACCCGTTACGTAATTTTTTTTCTTTTCTTTTCATTGAATTCAGTCACATAATGATCTGTGACAAAATTATTGAATATTTTACATCCGTGTGTGGATATTTTTGATGGAAATATTTGTAGTATGGATTCAATGTATATTACAAGATTCGCTGGTGAGTACACAATGTTGATACTCTTTCATGCAATAGATTATACATGTATATATAAGTTAGACATGTGTATGTACCAATGCATGGTTTTCTGAATAAAGTAATATATTATATCTGAAATTTATGTTACCACAGCAAATGTTTTTCTCATTTAATATATATTGATAAAAAATTATAATTGTGCCATACATTTTCACACCCATCTTTATATACCCCCCCCCCCCCAAATTAAATCCAAAAATGTGTTGGTATTGTACGTGGTTGCTTATAACACGGATCGGTTCATAACACGGTCAGATTCTATGGCTCCCAACTACCGTGTTATAGCGGGGTCCCACTGTATAAGGATCACAAAACAAATATTGTAAGTTTGGAATGCAAAATCTAATGAAATTGGACGGCCCTGTTTCCTAGACTGTTGTCATCTTGATTTTTGTGTGCATATATTCACATTTGTTGCTTTGGTTAACACTCATAAAATGTATTAAAAAAATTAATAACGTATATTTCATGCTTAACTGTTGATGCCACGTTTTGTGCTGCATACATAATATACAGACAAAGCAGGCAAGATATCGGCAAATTTTTCTGTTGGTTCGGTCTTGGCACAGTTTCATCTGGTTTGAATTTATGTTTCATTCAATATTTTAGTTTGGTCTTTTTCTAACGTACCATTCATTTCTTGTGATGTCTAGTCGGTCTTAAATGAAAATGGTGCCTGTCTGACATCCAAAATGAGCCTCTTGAAGTCTTGTCTTGTCAACACTACTAAATGGAAAGTCAGATGGAGATGGGGTTTTCAACAGAAAACTTCTCATAAGTCAAATTGGTCCTTAATAAAACGGGCTGGCTGACCTTCAGTATGGCCACTGTAGTTGCCATTTTGAAAGTTTTGTTTTTGCTATTGCTAGGTCATATCAGCAATGTATATTTGAATAATAGACTTCTTATGATGTCCAGATCTTAAGTGACTTAAATGAATATGACCATAGTGTCAGCCATCTTGAAAATCTTGTAACTGACCTTAAAATGAGGATAATCCTAAAGTATGGCCCCTTTGGTGGCCAACTAGAAATTCTAGTGTTTGGTTACTTCCTCTTGGTGGATTGGCATATCAATGTGAGGTTTTCATCATGATTTCTGATGATTTTTAGGTCTTGAATAAAAATGGAGTGGATTTGCCATCCATTATGGCCAATTTGAAAGTCTTGTTACAGCTCAAGAGAATCATCAGACCTGCTAAGCGTTATGATTTGACCTTAATTCTTAATGAAATTGCCCATAAATTACAGACTTTAAAAACAAAAGCAAAAATTCTGAATATATGACCATTGTAGTTGTCACAGAATTAGGTGAAAATTGAATTTATTTCTTCTTGGATATAAACCAATTTCACCATTTTTGTTTTGTCGTACATGCGTTACCTGGGGTGAATAAGTGTTTTTCAAGGTAAGCGACGTGTAGCGACTTACATGAATCTGGCTGGAAATCACTTGAAGTCAGGAACATTATAATCACAGGGTGCACGGGAATTTTGCCCTGAATTATGCTCACCTATTTGGGGACATATAAGGCAGAAAATTTCTAAAAAGATTATGAGTCAAAAGTATCTTGTCAAAGGAGAGATAGCTCGTCATTTTCTTTCTCCAGCCAAAGGGTTGATTGTGCCATGATTATGCTGTTTGATTGTGCGATCAAATTGAGGTGTCTGACTGTCTGTCAGACTACGTTTGTATCTGGCGTGAACAGGAGGTCATAATGTCTGAGGATATCTGTTGAGATGTGTAAATATCCGGAACTATCTAGAAGTCTAAATGGCCGAGTGTCCGGAGCTGACTAGAGGTGTAAACGTCCGGGGTAGCATCTAAGTGTTTGGGACCGGTGGTTCTAATAGGTGCTGTATGCTGTCTGTACATTGGTGTGACGTATAACTGTAGTGGATCCGTGAAGGGCAAGTGGCCGATAAAAGTATTGGGTCAACCCTAGGTATTTGGAGAAGCTGTGCGGCGATTCAACAGTTGGTGAATCGTACGGTTGTACAGGGTTGAGACGCATGTGTGTGTTTCAATTGTAGTTACAACTGAATGCATTGATATATTTACACTGAGTTACTTTGAATCTCGGTAGTATTCCAAGGAATTACATGAATCTCAAGAACAGTTAGAAACTTGATTTAATACATATAGATGTTTGTACTTGTTATCGCAATTCATACGTGCAATAATATGATTTGAGGTTTATCGCAATTCATACGTGCGATAATATAATTTTTGTAAAGGTTCCCTTTTTTTTTGAAACGTTTGTGCAGTCCAGGAGGTTCCTTGGATCTGTGTTCATTTTGAATTAATATTTAATTTTATTTTCAAATTGTGCATGGTTGTGAAGTGTGATTGTGGGTTGAACGCATGAGTTAATGTGTTGATACATCATTATTTTTCATTAATAATATAGTCTTTCACATACTGTGTTTGAGTTGTTCATTTGATCCACCACCCACTCGGAAACAATTCTGTTACAGTAGTCAGATCCAATTATTGGCTTCTCCTGGCTTGGTCCAGATATTGTTTATTTTTATCAGATTCAGTGGAGCTGTTCAGAAACCAGACTAACTTCACAGGCAAGCTTCAAATGCTATAATCTGCCCATGATATTGATACCTAATGCCAGCAAGCATTATCTAGATATATCATCCAACAAATGAAAACTAGCTGATGTGAAAGGGATAATAAGCCTGTTTAAAAACAATTAACACCAAAGTATAAAAGACACTATTCAGAACCTTGGGATGGGGGAATGGTAATAGTTGTGTTGATTGGATATCATGTTGATTTGAGTACTATTCATTTTGGAAGAGGTGGTTACTACTGCCAAATGAAATCTTATAGAAAATAGTAAATTGAAAGACATAGCAACAAGCCATTAACCTGCATTAGGTTTGGAATTGCTCTTTCTCAAACTGAACTGATGGCCATTATGGTCTAAGTATTCTTTATGAGCTATTCAGTTGAACAAAATGTTGTCTTCATTGCACCAGACCACACTTTGAACTTTTCAGATGTACGTTTTCCAAATTAACAATTACAGTACATGTTATTTTGTAAAACCTTACTGAAAATTGGCTTAACTTATAAACATATTGACAGCTTTATTGAGAAAGTCTTGTTAGGGTTTATCTGTAGTATTGGAGATGATTTCAGAACTTGGAAGTTAAAAAAATAGAAATGTTCTTGGATTCTTGGAAATTATTTTCAGACAGTAGAACATAAGTCTCTTAGAGGGACTCTTATGTAATTTTGCATTGAGTTATATTGGGATTTTTGATCATTTGGGGCTTGGGAAAACACTGCAAATCACCACATTTTTCACAGTGCTGACAAATTTGATCAATTGTTGTGTTATAAACATCACATTTCTTCAAAAAATGTAACTTCTTTCACGCAGACAATAATTAACAAGTATTTTGTTTTCTTCATTTCAGTTGCCTCTGACATGGAGGATGGCCCATCATTACTCGATGTTATAGAGTAAGTTGTATATCTTGTCCAGTTTTTGATCAAAGCATTTAATTAGTAACATGCATCAAGATGCAGGAGTCCTACTCTACCTATTTGATCTGTTTATCAATCAATCTGTCAGTTTGCCTGTCTATCCATCCATTCACACTTTTCGTAATTGGAATAGCTTTGTTACCCTTGTACATAATTGGTTTTAATATTGTTTTTTTAAAAAAAATAGAAACTTGAGTTTGTTGCTTGTGGTATTGATCAGTGACCTAACTAAGCATAGATGAATATGCATTACATATAAAAATTATTAAATTCTTTGAAAATATCTTAGCCATTGCACCTGGACTGAGCATAAAAAATTTTCAGACTGTAATGTACAACCCTGTTTATCACTACATGGACTTCATCCCAACGTCTGGTTGGTCCTTGATGAGAATGGTGCTGATAACTTAGCCAATATGGCTAAAACTGTGGCCATCTGAAAAATCTGGTCACTGTACCTCTTGAATGGTAGGTCATATCATCATGGACTTGTCACTGAAAGGCTTCTTGTGATGTCTGTTTGATCCTAAACGACAATTATGCTGATTTGATGTCCATGGCAGCTATTTTGTTATTGCTACTCCTGATGATTGAAAAGTCCTGTGATGTGGGTTTTCATCAGAAGATATCTTTTGGTGTCTACTTGGTCATAAATGAAAAGGATCACTTTTCAATATAGCCACCGTGGAGGCTGTCTTGAAAACATTTTTTTTTTAATATAAACTACTGCCAAATGGAATAGCTACTGTTGCCGAATGGATGGCTTCATCAACATGGGTTTTTTCACTAAGTGGCTTCTTATACTAGTTCATTTTGAATGAATTTTGATTGTGCCAGGCGTATATCCAATATGGCTGCCATGATGGGGGTCAAGAAAATCTTTTCATTACCACTTTTTCTGAATTTATGAACATTATCACATATTGTTTTGACCAAAAGAATTCTAATGTTTACTTTTTTCCAAAATAATAATGTTGCCTATCTGACATCCAACATGTTCACCACAGATAATTTAAAATTCTTATTGCTGAAGAACAAGAATGTCAAAGATGGTTTCAACACTCAGCATTTAAAAGGAAGAAATGGTCTTTTATTGAATTCGTGGAAATTCTTTACACCCAGTAGAGCATCAGTCCTCTCAGGGGACTCTTGTTTTATTTTGAGAATATGAATCTGTAATGATCAGGATTCTTCTTCTGTGAGCACTGTTTGACATGAACCACACAGATACCTGTAAAAGAAGTATACAAATCGAGGTTTTTCATTAGCTTTGTTTATGCAAAGTTTAGTTATTTTCCAAAAATATTTGTGCACACAGATATCTCAAAGAGAGTACCATATCAGGTAGTTTCCTCGAACATTTCCACATTTTAGGTATTTAGACAGGTGTATTGTGGAAGTGAAACTTTTAGACAGGTATATTTTATGATAATCTTCTACTGAATTAACTTGAAACTATAATCAAATGTGCCAAAAGACACCACTGTTAATAGCACAAAGCCTTCTACTATATAACAAGTTATATGCAATTGAATTATGAATTTTCAAGATACAGCAAAACAAAATAAAATAATTGACGACTTGTGAGCTTGACAGATTTGAGGAATTATGTTGCCATTCAACAAACTACAATGGCCTCTCACTGTATTTTATTAGTGTTGATTGTTTCAAGATTAGACGACTTTAAACATTCTAAAATACCCAACTTCACTTTAATTTCTTAATTTTCTGCTAATCAAGGATGCTCTAATGTGATGTTATGTTTATATTTTATTTATTGTTAAAATTAACAGCCAACAGTGACTATTGATACATTAAATTTATATTGCAGTGTCCAGAGAGATTGTGTAAATGAGGTAAACATCCATTTTGAAAAGTTTATGCCTGTGCACCAATTTAATTCTGAAATATTTTTGAAGTGCATTCAATGAGCAGTATTTAGATACATTGATTTTATTAGACATGGGTGTAAAGTGTTTGAACTTGGCTTGATTTCTATTGTGGGTTAACCATGGGCAAACCAGAATTAATATTTCAAGTTGGTGATCCCATGAGAGATGTATTTATTAACCATTTGTTCTGTTTTCTGCTTCTCATTAGCTTTTGTTTGAATAATTGATAGAACAAGAAAGTTTGGACAGTCAAGCTTATTTGAAGAAGACTTGTGCTCATTATTACTCATTTTCATTTCATTTTAAGCTCTCCTTTTCTTCCAGATCTACCAATTTTAAACTTTTCCAATGTTCCTACTATGTTTTTACTCAAAATTATTTATTGTATTTAGTTTGTAGAATACAAAACAAAGTAAAGACATCGTGTTGAAAGGTTATAAGAATTTCTGACTGAACATGATAATGTTGTATACACAGATGTTCGAAATAAAGCAAGAATTGTATCTATTTAGATTTTTTGTTGCATAAATGTGACAGTGAACTCGTAAATGGAACTATGTGACAGATAAGACTAGATTGCTCAGAAACAAAGTCCTACTTGCAGTCCTATTCAATATTATTCACTCAGTTGCTGATATCTCACACAGTTACTTCTGTTCCTTCCCTTAACTCCTAACAAGTTTTGGTTCACAGCAGCAAGGTGCAACTCAAATTTCATTTTTGCTTGCTTCTCATCAAAAGATAGGAAAAATAAAAATAATCCTGTTCTGGGACACATTGATATGTCATGTTGCTAGTAACTTTGGTTCCTCTTGTGGTGTCACAAGCTTGTGGGTGTGTGTGTATCAGATTGTTGAAGTTATTTGCTTTTTCAGTCTCTTCAGCGGTAATTAAATAGCCTAATCTCCAAATCCAGTGAATGAATGTGCATCATGTCTTTGCAGTGCACATGAAGTGTCTAACAAATTAAGATTACTGACTAATATAAAACAATCAGGTCTACCTTTAAAGAAAGAAGAAATTATAAATAATAAAACAGGCTTCCAAATTATAATGAATTTACTTCTTTTTTTCAGCGACACAAGTGACCTCTTTGAGGGGTCTGGAAATGTGAGTACATTGCACTCATTAAATATACACTTTTTAGAGTAAACTGTTTTTATTCAGTTTATGATCTTTCTGAAATTGCATATGAAGGAAATTTTGTAGCATTATATTTTTACATCACCACATAATTTCTACTTTTGCAATGGCAATACTTAAATCCACTGATGACTTTTGTTTTCTGATGCAAAACAAGGCTGTACAGAAACCTAATGTCAGAAAACCCAATAACTTGAGCTGATTGACAAGTTTACTGATCCAAGTTGCTAGGTGGTCCCTTACATCATCCTAGAGGAATCACTTAGAGTACTGTGAATCACAGAAGAGAAAAGTATAAGGGATAGTCTGTATGCTCTCATTCCTTAGTTTGATCTATCTTGAAAACCGTGTTACTGTTGCTTATCATAAGCAGAAAGATGTATCAATGTGAGATTTTCACTAGAATATTTGTTTTGGCATCCTGTTGGTCAAGATGGTGCCAATCTGACCTCAAATATTTCTACCATAGATTGTTTCTTCAGATTGTTGTTATTGCTACTTTCCTAGATGGATGATCACTTTAGCATTTTGTTTTGCATGGGGGTGTTGATAAAGTTTTTTTTTTGATCCCCACTGTTCATAAATAAAAATGGTGCTGATCTCATATCCAGCGTAGCAGCCATCTTGAAAATCTTTTGATCACTACTCTTCCCAAATGGAAAGTCATGTTTTTTTTTACCTGAATATGTCTTATGAGATATAATTGGCCATGATGGTCCTCTTGAAAATCTTGTGAATGGATGGTTATATTCACATGGATTTTTTACCAAATGCCTTCAAATAATGGCTGGTTGATCAGAACTGAAAATTTTGCTGGTTTTGCATCTTGTATGGCAGCTACAGTGATTAATATGAAAATCTAGCCATTGCTGAGAAATATCAAAGATGGTTTTAACACTCCACAGATAAAAAGCAAAAATGGTCTTTTCTGGAATTCCAGGAAATTTCTTTTGGTCAATAGAGTGTTTGTCCCAGTCATTTTTATAATAAAGTGTTTTTATTTTCATCACTAAAATTCACACAGAAATTCCATTGTTTTGTCAGTGAGTTTTGGAGCACTAAAACTAAAATTAAACTAAAATTTTAAAAATTACCCAACAGCAGCCCACAATCGTGTTTAATTTGGAGAGGGAGGCAGCACGGCTATGTGGTACTTCTAGAATTGAGTATGCATTCCCAGATAACCCTTAGATCTGTAAAGCAAAAGATATGGACTATCTATAACATAGCTAATTGGTATTTACTCAGTGTTTTTAGTTATGCATATTTATATTATGAATTTCTATTATTAATCTATATGATGAATACGTGATTGGTTATTGATCTTTGATTGCAGGGCTTCAGCTGGGCAGACGAGTTCCTGTCCAATACAGAGGAAATTGGTGCGAATGCCAATCTCAACAATTCTGCCAAGTCGAGTAACCTAGTCACATCCAGTCACAACTCTACCATTGTTTCACCATCTAATGTGTCACTTGGCACAGGCGTGTACAATGTTGTCTCATCCACCATTTCCTCCTCATCGTCGTCATCACTGCCTTCATCATCTTCCTCTACCCATCTCCCCACCCCACTGGGCACCGGTTTGCAGTATATCACCACCAGTCCTCAGTTACAGACCACTGGGCAGCCCACATTGGTCAACTCACTTCAGAGTTTGCCACCAGGGTAGGTCTGCATGCACTCCCCAATCTTCCATCATCCTTCCCATCTTAGTAATTCATCCTAAAGTAAAATTAAATTTGTACTTGAAATATCTTGCACAATTTGCAAAAAGGACAAGGGAATGTTCTGAGAACCAACACTAATCAAGTGTTTATGATAATACATGCCAGTTGTTTAGACAGATGTTTGAACATTTGCATGAAATGGCACACTTCACAAACTTTGAAAAGATCCTTGTATTTGAAGAGTTACCTTGAAACTCTTTCAATTTTAAAAATGTTATTTTTATTCTTTTTATTCTCAAAAGCACTTGGATTTGTTTATGTAATATGTAGTGATAAATAATAATTGGTGAAAGTTTAATTTCCATAGAAACAATACCATATATGCTCGGGTACAAGTCTAGTCAAACTGCAGATAACAAAGGTTCTGATCCACTGTAGCTTAATGCACATGCATAATCAGAGTTTTTCTGTTTGTTCTACTGATAACTTCTAACAGACTGCATAGACCCAGATCTGCCTGCGCACTATGTGATAACTGGTCTGGATCTGTGCAGTTTGCAGTTGGGCTGATCATATAAGCTTGAAAACTTCTAAAATTTCTTATAAAATTTCTAAAAAGGTCCTTGAAAATAAATTCGCTGGAGTTGTACAAACCATGCATGATCTTTATTCTGGTATGATCAAACTCTGTAATTGCATTTGGCAAAATGTTTGTTTTATTAATTATGCCCCTTCAAAACCTCAGGAAGAGGCATATAGTATTAAATGCCAGTGCTTGTATCACAAATTTAATTACTGTTAAATAACTTGTCAAGGACTTGATGTATTGATACCTCATTTGTTAGGAAATGTAACATTAAAAAGACCCAAGATAATCATTTTCCAGTAGTAGTTTGTTATAAAGCTGTAGCTCTGTTTAACATGAACTTTTCCCTTCAGTTTTTAAACATTTGATGAAATTACTGTAGGATCAAGTATTTTGATTAAAACAAAGTATGCCGGTAGTATGAGGCTATACTTTCAGGTTTAGTTTGATTTTCAACATTTTCTGGAAAAATGTGTTGGGAGCTGCAGCTGTTCCAGTTCACTTTGGAATGTTGCCCACCAGTATTTTTGCATACTTGGGAAGAAGTTGATGGATTGAAACCAAATTTTGCCAGAGGGTTTACATTAAAAGAACCTTGGTAAAGTTTTGACTTAAGCCTTTCCAGCAAAATTGTATGGAGTTCTGGCTCCTATTTGACGTAATAACTTCTTCTTCAATTGCATTTTACTGGATGGAGCATCAAAATTGCAGGAACACATTTTTGTTTTGCTGGATTTAATTTTTCGTGCACAGTCTTCTCACATGTCTTTCAGCTTTGTATCACAGCCAGTATTTCACTAACATTTCTCTGATATCTGTATTTCACTTGAGTAGATCAGAACATTTCATAGACCAGATGAACTTGTGGGATGGTCAGTTGTTCATCATCCATCAATTAGTGCAAGGTTGTTAATGTTGCTCCTCCTATACTGCTGGATGTTTTCCAGAAAACTTTTTACATATTCATCCCAATTGATGTTCTTCCTAAATGAGTATGTGATGCTGTCTGAGCATCCATTATGGCCACTACAGTTGAAATTTTTTATTTTGCCTCAGGTCACATTTTCACAGAAAGAATTTTCCTGATTTTCCTCACTGTTTATCCTGGCCTTTTCTAAAAGACCTTGTATGTCTTGGGTTTTGTTAAACTTTAATTCCCATTATTTTGGTGTGTGTTTGAGTTGTAGGGTATTATTTTGCCTTCCTGCAGTTGTGCTCCTCCAATGCAAATTGTATTACAATAAGAACAGTTAACTTTTTTAATTTTTTTATATTTTGTAAATCATTCATTGGACATTCAGAAGCTGATATTGTCCAATCTGGCAAAATTCATTTTCGATATCTGCTTAAGATTTACTGATTTTTCCTGCTCATGGGAGCAGCCATTTTGATTAACTGTGTGCATAGATCATGTATGATTTCCACAAACAAAAGAAATTTCAGCCACAGTACATGAAAGTAACATACAAGTATGCCAACATTCTCTTGTTTGTCCATGTTGGAAATATTAGCAACTTTGCCTTACACATTTCATTTTCTCAAAAACATACATAATATCTGGAGAGAGTACCCCATGAATGGATGTTCATATTTAACATCGGGTTTTGATGTAAAGGCTTCATTTAGTGTAGGGAAGGTTCCAGTTGAAAACATTGCCATTAAGACATCCATTATGGCCACCCCATCACCCATCTTGAAAATGTTGTTGGTATTCTTCCAAAATGAATGGTCATGGGGTTTTCACCAACTGACTTCTTGTGATGCCTAGTAGGTTTTAAATTTAAACTGGTGCTGATCTGACATCCATTGTGTCCACTATATCAACCGTCCTGAAAATCTTATTGTTACTTTTCCTTCATGGAAAGTCCACTCGACATTGATTTTCATTGGAAGACATCATATGGTGTATCGTTTGTCCTTCATGGATGATATTAACTTTGTGGTTTTCACTGAAAGACTTTTATGATATCTACATTGTCCTAAAAGACCTCTTTATGATGCCTGCTTGGTTGTAAATGAAAATTGTACAGATCTAAGATGTTGTTTGTCCCACATGGATGGTCATATCAGCTTGAGGGTTTTACTAAAAGACTTATTACAATGACTGCTTAGCATTAAATTAAAATCGTGGTAATCTGATATTCACTGTGTCTGCTATATCTGTGAAATCTTTTTATAACAACTTGTAATGAATGGAAAGTCTAATTGACATTGGGTATTCCCCCTTAAAAATTTCCTTTGATGTCTGCTTGATGCAAAAACGAAGTGGTGCTAATCAGGGGTCTATTATGGCTGTCACAGTGGCTTACCGTATTTTCCGGCGTATAAGTCGAGACTTTTTTACTTAAAAGTTCGGTCTTCGTCTTATACTCCGAATCGACTTGTATATGGATTTTATCATTGAAATTGCATCGACTTGTATATGGATTACAGTATCCGGTATGCTGTTGATATTGCTCTATAATCGGCATAATCGAAAACAGGTCACATACAAGTACAAATTCTTGTTAAATTACTATGTCAATAAATTGTCATAAAATAATATGACTGCATTTATATTTGTAAGTTTTGTCATTATTTATTTTGCATTCTGCGTGTTTTTTCTTATTTCTCAAACATAAAATAAAAGAAAACAGTTACCGGTAAAACTTCACCGGGCCGCATAGCACACTTACGGTCTATACTCTATAGTGTACTGTACTAATTCAAAGCATATTGTTTGTTCCTAAAAAAAGAAAGATATGAAATAACTGGTCCATTGTTATTTGATTTTCCAGTATAATGTTGGACACACGTGAGCAATTACCGGCATAGCTTTTTTTTTTAATTGATCCTACAAAGGGATGTAATCCATATTAACTCTAGCATTCTATGATTATTTATAAAATAATGTAGATCATGCATTCTGTTGAATCCCCCAAATCATATGTTTCTACGGTACTTTATCATTTTAGCTGTGCTGATATTTACAGTGACATAATTCAGTGTTTAAAATACAGCCAGTTCTGCCTGCTGTATTTATTAGAGTACTTCAAAAGAACATGACACAATAGCTGGGCGGCAAGTTCAAAGAACTTTGACTAGCAGCTTGGGTGGGAAAATGTGCTGAAATTTACAATGACTGAATTCAGACACAGAAAAATCCTGAGATGTACATGTAGTTATTATAAGAATACACTTTAGCTTCCATTATTTAATCTAAGGACATGTACTATTTCATCATTCATTACAAACACCCGTTACGTAATTTTTTTTTATTTTCTTTTCATTGAATTCAGTCACATAATGATCTGTGACAAAATTAATGAATATTTTACATCCGTGTGTGGATATTTTCGATGGAAATATTTGTATTATGGATTCAATGTATGTTACAAGATTCGCTGGTGAGTACACGGTGTTGATACTCTTTTCATGCAATAGATTATACATGTATATATAAATTAGACACGTGTATGTACCAATGCATGGTTCTCTGAATAAAGTACCGTAATTGTATTTGACAGTTTCTCAAATAAATTACCGTAGGTTTAAACTTTCAACTGCAAGGAATGATCATAGCTCTTGTTGCAGTGGATATTGCCGGTAATATGGAATATCATACGACGATACCATCAATATTCATGCAACCGGAAGTTACTACCGGTAGTATAAAATACAAAGCCAAGTTATTGACCTGGCCTCGTCTTATACTCCGAATCGACTTATATATGGACAAAGGATGGAAAATTTACAAAATTGGTCCATTCGACTTATACTCCGCATCGACCTATAGGCCGGAAAATACGGTACTTGAAATTTTATTTGTCACTATTACTCTTGAATGGATGGTTATTATGACAATGTTTTGAAAAAAAGACATCCAATGATATCTACTTTATCCTTAATGATATCCAGTGTGTCCACTATAGCAACTAATTAGAAAATGTTATTGCTAATGAATATCAGAGATGATTTCAACTCTATAAACAGTTGAAAGGGACAGATGGTCTAATCTTGTTCCCCATTGCTCCAGACTGTCAGTAACATGAAGGTCCAAACTGCTGTCATGCAAAAAATGCCATTTATATTAATCCTTCTCATTAAAAATTATTTTTTGTTATTGTGGTGCATTGATTTATTACCTTGTACTTATAATTTTAAGCTGGCTGGTTCAAAAGACATCAAGATGGTTGGGTCATTGCTTTTCATTCCCTGGCAATAACTTTAGCACTTCATAACAGGCCCAAGCAAGACCCCAATTGATTTTGGAGTGCATACATGTAAAGCTCAGAGTCATTGTTAATTAAAAATCATCTTTGCATTTCATTGCATATCAGAAGTTTAGTTTTATAAACAAATTTCATCCGAATTAGGTTTGATCTTTTACCAGAGAAAGAGCCATATGCTTTGAAAGTCAGTGGCAGGAGTTTTGTTAGAAATGGGTGAAGATTGACTTGGGAATACAGTCAGAACAATGTCTGTACCTGTTTTTGTGTTTTCTTTGTCAATACTGCATAAAATACATTCAAATGATTAACCTCATGTTGGTAGAGTATCATATTTTGTTTGCAATACTCTTGTAGATGACATATTAATATAACGCTTTACACTTCACAAAAAGATCATTTAACAACATGTAAGTTTTTTTCCCTCAAAACTTTGGAACCATGAAACATTTTGATATAAAATTTGTTGCAACAGACTGACATTTCATTATTCTTGCCTATTGAGTCAACTTAGTAAAACTAGATTGTTCATACTGCTTTGATAATTTAAAGAATGGGGGTGGTTTTTAAAAGTTAAATAACATTTATATAAATTAACAGTTGTCCATTACTTTAGAAAACCCCAAAATTAAGGATTTGATGTTACCTTCCAAGCATATTGAAAGGCAGAAATTTGCATGCCATTTTTTTACAAAATCAGTGAATAGTGCAGTTGTATGGACATTTTTTGCAATATTGAACTGCTTTACAATTTTAACATACTTGTATCACTGAAGATTTTATATATGTATTTCAGTACTCAACTGGTGCAGCAAGGGAACCAGCAGTTTTTTATAAAAACTGGTGGACAGATCCAGTTGGCAACACAGCAGCAGCAACTTCAGATACAACAGCAAATTCTTCAACAACAGCAACAGTCACAGGCTCGAATAATTACGAGCCCCGTCTTTCAGAACCCAGGTGGTGCTTCTCCTATGCCACCCAGTCAGTCTAGAACTCCAAATCAAAGTCCTGTCCCTTCAGGATCACCCATGATCAACAAATCCCAGACTGGTTCCCAGGCAGTTGGATTTAGTGTTGCATACACTATGCCAGCTTCTAGTCATACTGTCTCTCAATTCAAAAGTAGCACAAGTCCAGCTCCCAATGTAAATATTCTTCATCTTCCACAACAGCAAACTGCCCATTTTCAGCTGGCTGGCCAAGGCTCAACTGTCCCATTTCAAGGTACTTTATTGCAAATGGCAGGTGGAGGGAGTGCACAAAATATTATGAACCATGGCTTGTTGCAAGGTCAGGCATTACTCAACACGGGACATGGCCAGAGTTTGGTCAATACGCAAAATACTGTTATACAGAATCCAAACATTGTGCATGTCAATGTGGCACCAGTTTTGTGCAGTAATAGTGCACAGCAGCTTCACAACACACAACGGACAAATGTTGGGAGCATTCAGACTCTTCCGGGGACCATCCCAGCTCCTTTTAATATTCAAGGAACTCTGATTCAGACGGCAGAAGGGAAGAGTATTCTAATTCCTAGTCAGCCAATAGGGCATCATGTCAGCATACAGAATATTCAACAGCTTCCAATGACACAGCAGCCTCAACAGACACAGCAGATTAGTGTTAGTCAGAATGGTCAGTCTCAGGGAGCACTGGGCAGTGTCATCAGATTGGCCCCACAGGGCACAGGGCAAGAGAAGGCTACAGGTTTGTTGAAATACAGTAAGAGGACTGGAAAAATCCATTATATGGCATCACTAGACAAGATTTAGAAATTGTGGTCCAATTTAGTCTTTGTTACAGGTCAGAACTGTCTTGTGCAATGTGATGAGCAATTTGGATTCCATTTCATACAACATTTGTCATAGGAAATGTGTAGTTTTTGGATTTTTCTTTCCTTGAGAAAATTATAACTGTGATAAGTTAAATTATTGTCGGCATATAATTCTTGCAAATTCAAGAAAACTAGAGTTACAAAAAAAATATTTCAGATGTGTGTTGTATGTATATTAACTACATATGAAATGAATCACAGATGCATGATTTGTTCTTGATAAAATTATCAGTAGCTTAAAGGTTGTACAATTATGTAAAAAAACGTAAATTTATGCAGCTGACTTGGTGTTGCCTGTTGATGTATTCTAATAAATTCATACCAGGCAAAAGGTCAACAATGTTTTAATTTGCATTTGTTGAATTTCAGGTATTCAGCAAGTTATTCAGTTAAACCAGCAAGGTCCGCAGGTTCTTATTCAGAGAACACCAACTCCTGTTCAGGGGCAGCCCCAGAATATCATTGTGCGGACCCTGACTCCTTCAAACTTGATTCATATTTCACAGCAGACAAGAGGACAAAACACTCAAGTGCAAACCTTAGGGACCCAGCATGTTGCCCAGGCTACCATGACCACAGGTCAGACCCAAGGACTGCAGGTAAAGATGTGTTAAACTCTATATGTTGATGAGTAGAGTATGCTGCATGATCAGATGTATGATCATATTTATTACCTGTTTGGTTGCCACTGTTATTCTTCCAGTTTATAACAACATCCAGGTGGTAAAAGTATATTGGCAATGTAGTATGCTAAGGATAGTTGTTTTAGCTATTCCTGCTACCCTGAAACATTTATATTGGGCAGCTTTAATATTTCATTCACAGTTCTTTCCAAAGAATAAAGGAACAGCCCTTTGATTTAATAGCACTATTATATCACCTGCTATTATTGTGCTGTCCAGACACTAGTCCTCAGTTCAAGGACATTTATCCCACCTCCAGAGTTGGGAATTGACGGTCAAGAATTACTGATAGAAACCTTGACTTGAGTCTGATATCTTGGTCAACTTCTGATAATCATTCTTGGATATTCAATGTTCATCATCAAAGTCATTTGGCATTTCTGCTGTCATTTGTATCCGAATGGTGTTATTTGTTAATTTCTACCCAGTTCTTGAATAATTTTTATTATTGTATCATTTCATTGGTTCTGATTTGTTAGCGTCTTAGTAGCAAATTGGTGCTACTTTGTTTTTTCATCCCTGTATTCTTATAACGTGTTAGGATAAGCATTGCCTATGCAATTCTTGTTCCAGTCTTTTCTTTATTTCTTGCATTTCAGCTTTCATTATGCATCAAAGTATGGGTAAATGCAGTCCTCAAAAAATCTATTCATTCCCAGAAAGAATCTATAGCACTTTCAGATTTTTTTTTTCCTACTCCCATTAAGATAGGCTCTGTAGCTATTTTGCATTAATGGAAATCAACCGCGACTGTAAAAAAAAATAAAAAATAAGTTGGTAGCTTTCCTATGGTAGAGATTCACTGCACTTGCCAGTGCAGGGAAGTTTGGCCTTCTCACTAAAGTAAACATTTAAGTTGAGAGTTTCCTGTTCTTCAAAGTTGACTTTAGCAAAACGAGAAACACATCCCAGTTTAAGATTTATATTTTCTGTCTGATCATTACCCAGTCACCTGGTAATATATCAAGTGACGTCAACATGGGTCTATCAGTGGTCATTGGGTAAAGTTGTACAATGTCGGGCACCAGGCTCGATCAATTTGTATGGTCATTGGTACCAATTTCCAGTTTTTTATACTTGTTACCATATCACTCTGCTGAAGGAGTCATTGTTGTTTCTAGTTGTACTGCAGATTGTTTTACGCTGTTCCCAAGACATTTTGACATAAGCTCTCCATGTCTATGGCACTCTGCAAAGTTTCTTCACCTTTTGTATGAATGCCAACAGCTAAACTGGCAAAGAAGTAGCCGCTTCCTGGAAGATATATTTTAGACAAGGGAACCAGTTTTCACCCATCTTTCTCAGAACAACTTGGCCAGAGAAACTCTGGTAGGAAGTGTACAGAGTTGTACCTAGAGAGTTGAACCCTCTCTTACCAAATCTCCCTCTGAGGCTTGGTCAGACCTTTTTTCAGAGGCTTGGATAGACCTTTCAAACAATGCATGGGTCATTTTTGTAATAAAGGAGTGTTACCAGTTATGTCTCGGGACCCTCCTCCTCTTTCAAATATCACCATTTGGTACCTGGGACAGGGTCCGCAGTCTGTTTTTCTGCTCTTGGATCTTTCACATGGTGTAATAGCAGGTCCTCAGGCGTCCTCATCATCCAGTACTTGATCAACTGGTTGATGCGCAATGTCCTCTGTATGATCTGTCCCTGTTGTGAGACAGTAGCAGTTCTAGACTTAATCCTCAATTAGAAGGTCATTCTGATCCGTAATTCTATTATGGGGGGAGTGAATTTTTTCACCCGTCAAGAATAGTGCATGTTCCTTTTGACAGAATCTCACAAACACTTGCTCTAAGCAAAACTGTAAGAAAAGACTGTTGTGTGCTGAACTGTGCCTCTTTCTGGAGGGGGGGGTCTCTGTATAAAGCAGTCAACATGGTTTTCTTAAGAATGATGTCATTAAACCTTTCTTCTGGTGATCTCGCTCCACTTCATTGTCCTTTCCTCATTAATCAGCGCTGCACCAGATTAAGGGCATTTATCTCTGGGCCCAATTGTAATAATAATAATAACTTTGTATAGCACCAAATCTTTTGAAGCTCTAAGCGCTTTACAACGTGTATAATGACTACAAAAAACAACACCATGAAATTAGAAAACAAAAATATTTTTCACCAGAAGACTAGATGAATGTGTATCGCTTGGCCATTCAATATGGCTTCCACAGCAGCCATCTTTAAAAGCTAGTTATTTTTAAATAGATGGTTATATCAACATGGGTTTTTTTACACACAAAAATCTTGTGATGCATTTGATTCTAAATGAAAGTGTGGACCTAACATTCAGTATGGCTGCCATTGGTCATTATAAAAATCTTGTTATTGCAAACCTTCCAAGAGAGGAAGTCATATTAACAGGTTTGTCACTAAACACTTATGATATCAGGTATTGGTCCTAAGTGCAAATGGTGTCACTCCGATATCCAATATGGGCACCATGGCAACCATCTTGAAGGTCTTATTGCTACAGCTTGACTGGGGAGTAGCATCAGGTAAAGATAAAACAGCACAATAATAGCAGGTAGGTATTAACAGTATCAACAGCAACAAAAACTATGTATTTGAAGAGAATTCCCTGCATTCACCAGGCCTGGCTATTAGGTCAGAATTAAAATTGTGAGTCCCTTACCTCAACTCAGTAGTGTTACCTTGAATGAAAGAAAACATGTTTGTTTATCACTACTTGATAAATAATTGTATGAAACTATTAAATACACTAAATAATAAGAGACTAGCCTGGTGGACCTCAGATTTTGCTTGTGGCGTTGAAAGTCATAAAACTTAAGTTTGATAGTCTGTTCATCAGGATTTGGAGAGGAATATACTTAAATATAATAAATGTAAACAATTATATTGTACTGTACCATCATACACATGAATGCTATAATAATGTAAACAGTTGTACTATATCATCATACACATGAATGCTATAATAATGTAAACAATTGTACATTCATACACATGAATGCTATAATAATGTAAACAATTGCACTCTATCTTCATACACATGAATGCTATAATAATGTAAACAATTGTACTCTACCTTCATACATTTGTTAGCTATTCATGGTCAGATTGCAAACTTTGATAACTTCAAGACCTAGTCTAAAACATCAGATGTGATACTTAAGATTCTTTGATGTTAATTAAATTGAGCTCAATTTTTTTTCTTTAAGGTGATTGGCAGTCCAGCTAATTCCCAAGTAAAGTTTATCAACCAGAGTGCAGGGCAGAGCTCCACAAATTCAGGTGCAGGTTACCCATTGACATTTAATATAGGAGGTCAGAATGTCAGTCTACAGCAGTTGTCTGGACTGCAGCCTATTCTGGGATCATATAATGTCCAGCTTGTTCAAACTCAACCCAGCCAGCCAACATCTTCAACCCAAGTTCAGCCTACATCGGCACATCTATCACAGCTTGTTCAAACTCAACAGTCCCATCTCCAGGTTCACCCCACATCTCAACATCAGCAAACAGACACTAACCAAACCTTTCTGCAGCAGGTATTGCCTTCAGCTTCTCCTGGTATGGCTTCATCCACCAGCAGTATCATTACAAATTTTCCCAGTGGCCTTTCATCAACTGTAACCTTTTCCCATGCCAACAGTTCTAGTCAGTCCAATCTAAGTAATTATGTGGCTGTGCCACCTGTGTCTCAATCTCCACACAATAACAGTATACCAACATCATACCCAGGAGTCATTATTAATTCATCTTTACCAAGGGTTGAATCTGTCACCCCAGTATCAGAAGATTCCAGTATTCAAGAGGCTTATTCTAATGCAGCTAGCACTAGTTCTTATGTGACACTTCCTAAAATGACATCCTATCTTAATACTTCTCCTCAAATAGTTTATGCACAAGGATCTTCACATGCAAGTACTGGTGGTGCAATTTCTGGTACTTTGATATTCACCTCAGGCATAAGCACTGCCAATTCTACTCAAGTGACTACAACTATTTCACAGTCCAACACTGCAATATCACAAGTTACTGTTGCTAGCAGCCTTCATGGAGCACCTTTGATAAGTGTTTTGCCATCAGCTTCTATCAACAGACCAGTGAATAATAATTCAGGTAAAGTGAATTCCCTCTCCAATTCTGGTTTAAATTCATCCAAGCTGAACATTCCTGCCTCAATGAATCCAAAACCTGTTGTGGAAGCACCCATTGTTGTTCCAGCTCTTGCAAAAATGCAGCTTAATCCAGAGGCTAGCCAAAACTTGATAAAGATACAGGAGGAGATAAACAAGCTGAACAATCAGAAAAATATGAGTTCTGCTGACAAACATTTGAAGCTTCAGCAATTGCAGAAACTGAAAGACAAGACTGTAAAGAAAGGGCAGATTAAAATTGGGTCAGGTGGAGATCATGTTGCTTCAGTTACCAGTGGTCAACAGATAAATCAGCAGATGAATCAAGACCAGTATGTCTTTCGCAAGGCTACTACAAGTAGCACAGTTATTCAGGGATCATCTGGAATCGGTGCAGCAGCCAATCAGCAAAATATCCTGCACATGAGTGGAGGGAGGACAATCCAGGGCAACATGCCAACAAGTAAGTGATTTTCCTCCATGTTTAACTTAAATGCAACTATAAATACTTACAAAAGTGGCATTTTGAACATTAACAGTCAAGAAAAGTAGTAATTTCTTCTGTAAACAAACCACACATTTTATCTCATTGTAACCTCTGATGTCATAATTATCTTTGACTTTGAGACAGATTTGCTGACAGACTTGTCACTTTTGGTGATGAAAGAGTATGTATTCTTTTAAGTTTTTGTACATAACTGCTTTAAAATTTTCTTTGGGGGAGACAAAGCTGTTATAATCTTGATTTGCCTATACATGTATAACATTCAACATTAAAATGCTTCCATCTGAACTAACATAGCTTTCACGTTTTCTATAATATGTGGCTTTAGCTTTTAGTCATATCTAGAATATTCAGGTACATCAGTTGTTTTCATGCAAATTGCTTTTAAGCTTAAGTTACATAAAGTTCTCCTCCTTCCTTGCTTTCACATTTAGCTGTTGCTTCTGCTGGTACCATTCAGTCCAGTGCAGCAAGTTCTAATCATTCCCTGTCAACCTTGCTGGCACAATCTCCTGTGCAAACCACAACAGCAGGGATCTTGACTTCAGCTGCCTCAACACCCATCCAACCATCGCTGATTCAGAAATTAGTCGAACAAACATCACCAATTTTGACCCCTTCCACTCAAAGTACATCACAGACAGCTGGGAACAACCCTTCAATGCCTGCCAATTCTAACGTACCTGTGCCAACACAGGTCAAGGTAAGAACTATGAGTTATGAATAAGAAATTGTATTATTTTCCCTGCCAGATCGAGGGGTGGGGTGGGTGGTATAAATTGTTTATTGCCCATATCTGCTTGCCCAGTCCTGTCTATCTTTTCCTTCCTCATCTTATTATGGAACAAGAACTATTTCTTGAAGCACAATTATTAATGAAACACTATATATACACTTGTTGCAGCAGAGTACTGAAGCTCACACTTCACTTATTTTCAGACAAGGCCAACATTATGTCAGTCAAGTAATGTGGTATACACATGTGCTTGTCAGGTAAATAATACCCAAATTGTAGAGTTGAACAAGTGTAGCTTTCTCAAAACCACTGATAATTAGATTTGGATCTTTCACTCTCCATTGCATGAAGTATGAATTTGCTTCATTAATGAGGTTGCAAGGTTCACTAATACAGTTCATTGATCATCACCAGTAATATCTTCCTTTTCTGTTATTGCTTCCTAAACTATTTTGCACACGTGTTGGGGAAGTGTGATTGGAATTCTATTTTGTATTCTTTCTTTATTGTCAAATGTAGCAGACCAGCCAACCCTTATGATCTTACCACAAGCCTTATGAAAATTATCCATTAAATACAGACTTGCAGAGTAAAGGCAAGAACTACAAAAACTTATGATAAAATCTGCATAATTGGTTCATCTGTGATGGAATTGGATCCAGTTTTCATACTAGATTTAGTAGAATTAAGGAACCAGTATAACCACAGATGATTTAAACTTCACATATTCACATATTTACAACAGCTGTCATAGGTTAGTCTTGATCTTTTTACTGTGATTGTACAAATGCTGTCATGGGTCAATCTTACATTTTACTATGAAAGTACAATTGCTGTCATTGTCATCTATGAGAACATCTTTTCGTAAAGTAAGACCCAATAATTTTGGTAATCTACCTTGTTTTCTGTTTTGAAATGGGCTTTGCCAAAACATTTCCTTGTCAGGTCATTGACAATAAAAGAGCTAAGTTAGTGAAGTCCCATCTTTCAATCAGTCACTGGTCAGAATACAGATTTTGTATTTTTGGCATGCTAGGATCATTTTACTACATACAAATTCTTTGTTGCCATATATATAACAAATCCTGCCTTTTTTAATCAAGTAGTATATTGAAATAATTGATCAATCTTTCCAGTGGAATCAATTTCTTTAGAGTGCACATCTTTTACTGATCAATGATTTTTTTTTTTCAGATTGGGAACAGAGTTTTGCTAATAAACCTGACCCCACAACAGAAAGAGAAGGTGGAAAGTTATCTCTCCAAGATGACACCAGAGCAACAACAGGCATACCTTCAGTCACAGCACAACATTTTAGCTCGTATTAATCAGAAACAGCACCAACAGGTTAGACAGCTAGAAAGGTTATCATAAAAATGTGATTACTAAGAATGGAAATTTCTTAAGTCTACCAACAGTTTCAGATATATGTACCTTGTATAGGTGTAGCACTTCTGTCCATGTGTCCTTTATATGTGCCCATTGCTTGCAGTGTGAGCATCTTGACTTGGTCATGCCCAAAATGTCCATCTATTCTTAGGCGCTTGTACAAAAAACTGCACATTAAGTCCACTGTATGAAATAGAATGTGGCTAGCAAATCTATGTACATTAGTATATGACTGAATAGATATTTTGACCATTGTAGTAATATATCACTTTTGTTCATTTGAACTTGCTGGCTTTTTTATGCAAAATCTTGCTTTATTAAGACAAACCACAGGAGGTTTGTTAAATTGAATTTGGTAGAAATATTTTATATTCATATCAACTACTTGGTCAGGTTTTCTGACCATTGGAGCAGCTTCCTACATTGTTTAAACACAGTTCACCATTAGTCCAAACATGGTAAGTTGTCATGATATCTGTTCATATTTCAATTGTGTTCAGTCGGTTGTCAACCATCTACATTTTTCTAACTCTGTGGATGGCTTGCACTTGGGGCAAGTAAAAGCCCAGTATATTTTGGACTTGAAAGCTTAGAGATGGAAGACTGTGACTGAAGGATGACAAATGGTCTTGATGCAGTAAGAAATACTTGCTGTTATTACATTACCATCTTTTTGTCCAGGGTTAAAAGTCTCTCTTCCAGTTACATGGGTCTGGAATTCTGAAAGTTTGAAAATTGCTTTCCAGGTTTTGAAAATGTCAGTAAAATTTAAAAATGACTCAAAATGTTTTGTTATTACAACCATCATTGAAACCAATAATATTACTACTCTTTCGTGTTTGGGAAAAGTTTTAGTATGGTTTGGTCTGATTTGCCCTGTTTGGGCTTTACATTTCTATTTTGGCAATGTCTGGCAGCAGAAAAAAGGGTTAAAAGTATCTTTTCCTTCTCTTAACCCTTTCATCACTAAGTAACTTTGCAGCATAGAGCCCTAAACACTAAGTAATTTTGGACTCGCAAAACAGAATATACTGTGGACTTTGAAAGAACATAACTTTGGCAATTTTAAAGATATCTGGATTTGGTAAAGGTTAAAAGTCAACTTGTATTGCAAATTCAATAAAATGTGCATATCTATTATAACTGTTGAAATACAGGTGCCAACAGGTAACACAACAGGTAAAATGCACAAGCACATTTACCACATTACATGAATATTTTCAACTACTTCATCTAACTCAAAGATTTCAAACTATTCCAAAGTTTTTCTGAAGCCATCAAACACTTCGATGGATCCAACTCTTCCAGAAAACTGAAATAAATCTCTTTGGTTTGTCGAGAACAAAAACACTTGGATTTCACACTTCCTCTGGTTCAAAACCTTTAAAGTCCTCTTCATCATCATCACTGTCACTCACAAGCACATTCAAATGCATCTCCAGATGTTTTCTCTCATTTTCAGTCAACTGTGTTAGGTCAAAACAGCTAAATATTTTGATAATTCATAATCTGATGCTTCATTCTCATCTGGCTTCAAACTCCGCCATTTTGAATAGAAATTCACCATTTGGAAAACATGCTCGAAATGTGCCTGCTTGCCTCAAGATTTCTAGTTAATTCAAACTTAACTCATGAGATAATCCAAATATAATATCTACATTACAATAAGGAAGTTAAAGAGGTATACCGAAATTTATGTAGTCTGGTACTATGACTTTAAACAAGCACACCGCCCCAGACCGGTAAAGCGGTCCATAGGGTTCACAACATTACTTCCCCTCAACCAGTAAACCGGTCTATAGTGATGAAAGGGTTAAAGGGCTCTGCTGTTATTTTTGTGTGGCTTGCCCAAATGATAAAGAGGGCTTATTAGCTTAATGCTGAGAGGGAGCTTTCATTCATGAAGATTAAAAACCCATGATGTTTCAGCCATTGTTTTCTCATGTACTGGTCTAGTGCTTAGAGCATCTGTCTCAGAAGCGGGAGGTTGTGGGTTCAATCTTTGGCCTAGTCATACCAAAGACTTACAAAAAGGGTACTAACAGCTGCTTCACTTGGTGCTCTGCCATAAGAAATTCATGTTAGGACTGGTTATCCTGGTGTCAGGATAGTGTGACTGGGTGGGACATCAAGCTGCATGTATGTGACATGATGCCCCAATGCTAGACATGACTATAAACTGCCACACTGCAGACATTATAGCGATATGACTGAAAATTTGTTAAAGCTACGCTAAAAATCCAAATCACACACATGCACACTCAGGGCCTTTAAAACTCGTTCATCATTGGGAGATGTTATGGCAGTTACGTGCTACCTTCTCTTTCTTCTAGCATTAATTTTTGTCACACATGAGCCATAGCATTTTTTCTTTAGTGCCCATAGTCAGACTGACAAGTTTTATGACTTTCAGTGCCTCAAGCAGATAACAATTTTTGGAATGGACATTTCTACCATAGTAGTGAGTATATCCTTGTGTATACCAGTTGTTGAGGTCATCAGTCTCCCACCACACAGGCAAATTCAGCTGTGCAATAGCTACCAGTAAAATGGTAATAATATTGTAGGTGTTTTATTTATCAGAAAGGGAAACTAGTTTCAATAATTTAGTTCCTTTCAGTATTGAAAGATTCCCTACTACTACCTCATTCTTTTGTCCCACAAGTAGTTTGTGTTTGTCAAAGGATTTATGGCTACTGTGTATGAGTCTTTGAAGTGGGGAACAAACTGGGTCTAGGTTCTTATGGTTCTGAACCATTTAAATCTTTACATCTTTGGGAGGTTGGAATTTTTGTTATAGGGACATGGGTAATTAGTGTCTGAGAAAGGTAAGCTATGCAGTAGTGAGGGTCACATCATTCAAATTTGTTTCACATACATACACATATGAAAATTACATAATAATTTGGGGTCTTGAGCTTAAAGCTCTAGATAATTGTGGACCAAAGAGTTCCTGCACAATATTTGAATTCTGCATTGTTATGCTTTTTTTTTTTTCCTTTTCTTCAGATGCAGATCAAGGCACAGATGGATCATCAGAAGCTAAAACAACAACTGCAACAGCAACAACAGCAGCAACAAACAGAACTGTCTGCAACATCCTCAGGAATAAACCAGAAGTTACTAACGGTAAATGAATAAGTGCATTCTTAAGAGTTTGTTGGAAACATTTGACATTTGTGTATATTGTAAAAAGACTAGGAAGTGTTAAGTATAAACGATCCAATGTATTTTATGCAGCAGACATCTTATTTTTAGAGATGAAATTATTACGAGTAGTTGTTTCCAAATAGATTATCCAATCACATTCATTTAATATATTATTTGATTTCGTTTACATTATAAATTAATTTACATTAACTCTTGAATCCACCCTTCCCCTCTCCTTGTCCCCCCACAAAATTGTCTTTTATGGATCGATAAATGTTTTAAACAGTAGCCATGGAAACGGTTCTTCCAAGATGCCATTGTAATTGCTTCCCCTTGTCACTGCTATTTGGCAACCTGTATACAGATGTTCTGAAGTGTAAGAAGCATTTGTAGTAATACTGTTAACAGATATCTTTACAACTCATAATCCAAGAGATTTCACCCTTCTTTTCAGTTATATGCTTTCAGATGTGACATAGTGTGTGAGATAGTGAAGTGATTAAAACTTCATTTTTTTTCTCCATCTTTATGTGTGTACATTCTTTTATTTATAAGTGGAATTTGCCTTTGAGCTTTTAGTTTCACAGAATAGATGGTCCACATTTCTGAAATGCAGAGACAGTCGAAATGGAGATTGTCATCGACTGCTGTTTACAGATTGGATCACAACATAGGATAGGTAACCAGAATAGATGTGGATGCATCATTGGCCCCTGATCTTGTCAAGATACCTTGAATTCTACCATCAGTGACTATTACTTTGGGATATCAAGAACTGGAAGAATGGAATATTTCAGAAGTGACATTACTTACCTGACCAGTGTTGCTATATTCTGCATGGTAATCCTTGCCGTCTGGCTTTCAGCCACCCTGTTTTGCTGTCAGTTGCTGTTAATAATGACCACTAATTACAACAGATAGGTCTGTCCACATGGCTTACCATCTTTGGATCCAACCAGTCTTGTCTGCATGGTCTTCCTGTCAACAACTCTGCTTCACAAATTATGCTTGTTATCCATCCACCAGTTTAGTCGATGGATCATATGGCATATGTTCATGGCATATCCCTTTACTCTGGTTTATTGTAAACATGTACTGAAAACCCAGCAGTGGAGGACAACTTCCCTTATGGGTGTAGGGAAAATTTTAACCAACTGTTCCTCTCACCCTACAATCGGGACAATATAATTTAGCCTCAGAGTGGCCATAGAAGAAATCTTGTCATGTTGTCACCAGCTAAGTGCCTTCAACTGCCATTGACAAATCAGGTTTACAGTGTCAAGGTCTTGGCAAATACAGATGACAAGGATGAACATCCCTCCTTCCATGTGCTTCAACAATCAGTTTAAATTAAAAGCTACCTGGTTATCAGTCTGCCAAAATCCAAGCTCCCAGTCATTTTAAAGCTCTTTCCTTTTTAGAACTAGCTGCCAGCACAATTTTGGCTCACTGATATTGAATTCTTGATATCTACTAGATAGAGATCTCGAGTTTGGACAAGGATATTTGTGGTTAACATTTCCATCCTGCTGTTCCATAAGACTGACATGACACTTTCTTCATACACTTCATATGTTAGTACAGATTTTACCACCAACATGACTTTGTTTTATCTGGTCTTGCTAGCACTCTTTTGACTCGATTATAGGGTAATGATCATATCCTGTGAATTGACTTGCTGCATCAATAACTAAAGTGAGTAACAGCAAATCACAGAAAGGCCAAGGCTCTGATTGCATGGTGCAACCTCAACTTTGTTTGATTTTTATGCATTACCTGTTCTTTTTGGCTATTCTCTTTGCATTAACGAGTGTTGTTAATGTATTCAGTTGAGAAAGGTAATTTTTAATTGTAAATTATGTTGCTCCAGAAATATTTGTCCATCACTTCATGTTGAAGCCCTCACATACCTCACCAAAAATTGTAATATCATTGTCAATAGTTTGCTCAAATTTAAACTAAAGACCATCTGGTATACAAGTATCAACCTGGCAGTGACAAGGGGAGGTAATTAAAATTGTAATTAAAGTTTCTTTTTGCATCATTGAAATATTTAGATGGGACACTTAAGTTGATTTCTTGGTTGGATTGATTTAGAGAGGTAGCAGAAGTTAATAATTGACAATACCATTATTGGATAAATATTGTATTCTCAGAGAAATATACTTTTCAATTAGTTTTCTTTTTTAATTTGAATCAAATGACCCAAAAATGGAACTTTGCTCTGGAATAGTATTCCAGTTGAGATTAGAAATGCCCACTCTATTTCCATCTTCCAAACCCAATATATCCAGTGGCTTCTGAGATGCTGTTGAATTAAATAAATTCCTTGTATGAGGGCCTCAAGGTAGATTAGTTCTTAGCTAATTGTGTTACCCTCTTTAAATAAAGTCATTATTATTATTATTATTATTTAATAATGAATCACATTCATTGCTGTTCTTTGCTTTGATTTTTCTGCTAACCACATTATTTAATCTCAAATTCTTGCCCCTAGGATTAAAGAATGGACAAGATAAAAATAATAGAAAATGACTGCATTTTTTATTGG
Organism: Unio pictorum; assembly: GCA_030141615.1. Taxonomy (NCBI): domain Eukaryota; kingdom Metazoa; phylum Mollusca; class Bivalvia; order Unionida; family Unionidae; genus Unio; species Unio pictorum. Next base: position 3,174,091 of record JARLTB010000139.1, read on the forward strand.
CAACACAGTACAAGCATCTTTAAGACCACATGTCTAATTATGCAGCAAAAAATGGAAAAGCAGGAGTAAATTCATTACTAACTGAACAATTTGAATACCTTACGAATTGGACATGTTTAATGTATTTTTAAGGTGTTTAGAAAATACATCAATCTCTGTGTTTAACTTGGGGTTTTGTTTCATTTCTAAGCAGCTTAATCAATCCCAGAACACCGGGGAGTGCCCAGGTCGTGGTTTAAAGAGATCAGCAGTTGAAATTCCCAGGATATCACTGTAAGTTCTGTTGTTGATAGACCTGTCATTTTTAGGGTCCTGTTCAGTGAAATTTATTTTTCGCAAGCTGACTATACTTGGAATTATTTAGGTTTGCAGCTACTTATTGACGAGACCTCAAACAAGTTCAGTCTCCAGTCATTTATGTCATATGTCATTGTTTAGCCCTTGATTACCCTTCCTTTTAACTTCGGTTTCCAAAGCCTAGCTTTTACCAAGAATTGTTGCATTTCAAGCAAAATTGCCATGTTTATTTTCATTCAGAAGACCTTGAATGGGTTGTTTCCAGCATTCAACAATATTAACAGGAGTTAAGACCCCAAATTTTCCATCCTGTTAGCTTTGGGTTCATCACAGGATTCCTAAGGTTTGTTGGATTTCCACCAAATTTGCTATGCTGCTTTTTATATTGATGAAACCTTCCACAGGTTTGATTTCCAGCATTCAGCGACATTGTTTACATGAGCTATGCCCACTGATTGCATATTGTTCTAACTTGGGGTCCATGGTACAACTTAGCAAAGGCTTGTTAGATTTCAACGAAATTTTATTTGCTGCTTCATACTGATAAAACATTTTATGATCTTGACTATGATATTATTCTAGGGTTTCTCTTGGTAAGTGAGAATGGGGCCAGGTTCTGTTGTTTGTAACGAATTAAACCTATTAAGAGGACATTTTTCAGGGTAAATTGCTAAAATTGGCATTTCTGCATGACTTTTCGAAAAAAATTCCATTGAGACAGGAGTTAAATATTTGTATATCCCCTTGAAAAATCCCAGTTACAAGTTATAACCCAGATTTTCAGTCCTACAGTCATTGGATTACACTGCATAATTTTTGCAAGGTTGTTGAATTTCAGTCTAATATTTGACCATAGTCTGTTGGACTCGACCAAATTTGGCATGCAGCTTTATAATGATATGATTTTGAATTCAGTGGAAACATACTTATGATCACTGAACTGATTTGCCAACAAACCCGTTTAGGCATTAAATGTTCATAGTCATTTGGCAGGTTACCCATCATGCTGTCGCTTTATCTTTGCAGCAAAATAACATGAGGTTCCGTGTGCACTTGCATAAATGTTAATTGATTGACTGGAAAAAATGCCATTTTCTCTGATGGAATACCAGATATATTTCATTTTGCATTAGCAACTGGCACATAGATTCAAAGTAATAATAAAAAAATACTAGTTTTTTTTTTTGGCATGAGAAACTTTTATTCAAATAATGTAATTTTGCACCTGTGATGAATACAAAAAATATGTAAACTAAAAAGGTTTGGTAGAAGATAATGTTTATATTTTACTATGAACAATAGAGTAAAACTTCTTTGTTAATTTTCATTTTTCAGGATTCACCAGCAGATTAGAAGGGATCAAACTGTGGCATTAAATCCTGATACAAAAAAGCCTTTTAAAAATAGAGATGATGCTTGTCGGCGCCTTATTCGTTACCATGTCTTCCAGACTTATGGTCCCTCACATGATGAGTTTGAAAAATGTATGTAAAATATTAGGGTTATGCCATAAATATTACAGTTATGCCTTCAAACATGTATGTAAAATTCTAGGGTGAAGCCAAAGTTAAATATATAGAGGTCATGGGGGGGGGGGGGTTTGCAAATTCACCGCCTTACTAATTTTCATTGGATTAGTCATATAAACGTGTAACTGTCTAGATTACCCCTTCCACCCAAACTGTACGTACTGTCCCCATCTAATTCTGCAGCAGTTTTTATCTACAAAAAAAACCTGACATCCCAACACATAATAGAAATCTGTACTGGAATGTATTTTCGTTCATTTTGTATGCCTTTCTACATGAATGTAACATAAAACTGATGGTTAACTCTCAGATCCTTTCCATTTATATTCATACTTTGATGAAACCTGGTGTGGCTTATATTGAGATATTTGGAAAGTTAAACAAACAACAGCTATGTATAGTTCAAATGTGATCAGGTATCTGATTGGCTCATCCCATCTTATCAATGTCACTACAAATAGAAATCCTTTAATGAACTACTCTTCTCGAACACCACTTCATCAGAGCTGCTGCCAAGGTACTCGCACAGAATTTGTATGAATTCATGCACTTTTTTAGGAGTGATGCACGAGAAGTCACTCAAGTTAAAGTCGTGCTATAAAAATTGTATTCTCCACAGTATACAATTTTTCTCAGACTGTTAACCCTTTAAAGTGTTTTTCGTGACATGATTTGCGCCACCAGTAGAGGTCTCTTAACACTGTCCTTTTTTTTCCCTACAGTTGGGCATCTGTTTACACATCTGTTTACTATGGCTTTGACATAAATGTTTGTTTTAATGACACATTGGGTACTTGAACAAGCATTCTGTTATAGAGTGAACATTGCACTCAAGGAAATTTACAAATGCAGGCTACTCAGAAACCCAAAATGGATGACACCCAACATAGTTAGTCTCCCAACAAAGATGTCATTTGGCAAATGCTGGCTGATGATAGCAATGATGACCAAAAAAAATTACTTTTTGAAACAAGTCATATTAGTGGAGCTGCAAAAGTGTTACTGGAAATGCCAATGATTGATGTTTAATATTAAATGGTGTTCAGTACGAGTCTGATGTACATACTGCAGAGATAAAAACAGATGCCATGCTTGTCCAACTCCTATTAATTTTCAAAATTATATGTTGGAGTAACAGAATACCAAGCCTAGTTAAAATACATGTAATTTAGAAGAATTAGTCTGTAATTTTTATTTCTTTTCTCAAAAACTTTTTCCATGAGGGATGCTGTGCTACAGGCTTTATAGCACCCTAAGGGTTAAGATAAATCGAATAAAAAGAAATTAAAAGGTGAGTATATTTATTTGATCAGAATAGTCTTGTCTGGAAAAAAAACGCAGACCTTGTCATTGATGAAGCACAATACAGCATTATAGGACAAAAAGAAAGCTGGCATAGTAGTCACTAAAGTACTGAATCAGGTAAGTGAAACTTTGGCAGGACTTGTGTTAGTAAAAGTCTTATTTTGTAGCAGAGATATCCAAGAGACGATAACTATGAGCTGTGGAAAATGGATTCTCAGCACTGATGAATATTTATGCACACAAGGAACACGTTAAGCTCAGAAGCAATCGATAAATTAATGCTTATACAACTAGAGGAGACATTTTTTGAGCATTTTAAATTCAGTATAGTTCTAACAATGGTGCAGGAAGAAAGATGGATATTTGAGTGATAGATGAATATTAAACTATTTTCACTTCCTCATCCCCATTTTTTTCTCTACTCTTCCCCATAGCTTGGTGACAAGGGGGATTGTTCCCATTAGATAAAACTCTGGCAGCATCTCAGCTTCATAGAATTTAAGCAAATTGAACAGAAAGCACTAAGGTATGAAAGTCTTTCAAATGCATACAATTGGTGACAATTGGACATGAAATACAGCCAATGTTACTTGAAAACCCTTTTCACTTTTCCAATAAAACCACTAAGCAGAATTTGTCAGTAGACAAGTGTATTTCAAAGCAGTTCTGTCTTCATTTAATCAAAATTTATATTTATTTTCTCTCAGTGTCAATCCTGCCTGCAAAGAAAGTCACCACTTGCAAACTTCACCATTTTTTAAACTTTTGTTCAGGCCTCTCTTTCCACCCAACCCCAAATAAACTTGTCTTGACATCCATACATGTTAACATTACATTGGGCCTGAGGATTTCGAGATAAACGGGTAGTACTGTATAAATTTTTCACAATTAATGCAATGCATGTGATTGTTTCAATTTCAGTTGACAAACAGATGGAGCAAGTATCAGTTGAACTGCTGCAGAAAAAGGAAAGGCTATTTCAAGGTTTTCGTTACCTTCTATTGGAAGAAAGCATGGTAATGAAATATGGTTATATACCAATTATACTTAAATTATTTATTACAATTCTCTTTTTACTATCCATACTGGAATATTTAAATTCATTCATCATAGCCTATATTTTAGCCTGCATTTTTAGAATAGTAAGAAATTCCTGGAGAAAGCATTTTAGTGACCCAGATATCTTGGCCAACTGTTCTTGGATGTAGTTATTTGGAGATGTCAATTAGATGAGCAACATCAGGCCCACTTGGACCTCTTGTTAGCTCACCAAATTGTACAAACATGTAAATGTATTATTTGGCCTAATATTTGTTTATCAGTTACTGAGTTTTGCAATTTTAAATTTCTCAGAAATCGCTGGACGAATTTCAACCATATTTTGTCATGGAGCATTTTGGCATGAAGGGTTTTCAGATTTGTATAAAATGAAACTGATCTGCCATCCAATATAACTGCTGTTACCAATATATATATATATATATATATATATATATATATATATAGAAAAGAGATTCAGATTTTTTTCATAAAAACTACACTATTGGATTTTGACAGAATGCATTCAGGTATAAAATGCTTTCCAATTTATACCATTGATAATGCACAGCCATCAAATATGAACACCCAGTACTAATAGAAAAACTTTGAAGTTCCGTAAACAAAAATATGACTAATTTTATGGACAGTTTTGTAGCATGAATGCTTTCAAAATTATATGAATGATGCCCATCTGCCATTAAATTTGACACCATATCTAAGAATAGGAAAACCTTTAAATTACTTTTTCTGAAAATCGACAAATCAGAATCTCACTAAATGTGATAGAAATCAATGTCCTTAAATATTTGCACCAATGTTGCTGCTTCTCAAACAAATCTGGCTGCCATTGCTAAAAGTAGATAAACTTTTTATGTGATTTTTGCTCAAAACCACCTAACAGAATGTGACAAAATTTGATGGAAGTATCCAGTCTTGATTGGCTTTCAAGTTTGAATAAATGATGTTATAAGATATGGTTTCTGTTACTAAAAATAGTGAATTCGTCAAGAGCAGTTATCAAAAACTGCTCAGCAGAATTTGGACAAATTATAACGGCTAGTGTCCGAGCTTGTTGGCCTTTCAAATTTAGCAATATTCTGATCTGCCATCAGATAATCAGCCATTGCTGAATATTCTAATGAGCCTTTTTGACTGAGATCATATTGTTCCATATTTGCATCCAAATGGTCAGTCTTTGAATCATACCATTAGATTGACCTGGTTCGGCTACACTTTACTCTGAATAACCTACATGTTGAATAACCTATAGGTAATAATGTGCCATAAAACACCAAACTGCATGAAAATTGTTTTAGGTTGTGTAAACACTTGCCTTGCAAAAATTTTGCTTAACAGAGTTTGACAGAACAGTCAATGCTGCTGATGTACCATCAAATTTTGAGGACATTTTTATGACATAAGTTATTTAAAGAGAAATTTCTACAGAAAGCATTCCTATGGGACCATATGTCGTGGCCAACTGTGAATGCATTTAGCTATTTTGGCAAGCTTCAAATGGGTAAGCAATCTTCATGTTGCTGTCTATTGTGACCCTCAGTAAAAGAATAACGTAAGCTTTATCAGAAAAATCTTGGCAGTTAATAATTTGTTTGCAGAAAAGCATTACTGACTTTGATTTCATTATTATAATGTGTCAGATTCTGTCATGAATACACCTGATTGAATATAGAAGATATTTTATTTTTTATATACACATAGCTGCCAGCCCTTACAATTTTAGCGTGAATTTCATGATTTTCAGCAATGCATGAATTCATGCTGCAAGCAAAAAATTCACGAATTCCCCAATTCTCAATTATTTGAACTCTTTAATAAAATAACCGGTCCCGTTAAGCACTAGTCGTGATATTTGCAGTTGCCAAAACGGTCCAGTACTACTGCTCGTGGTATTAGTGAATTGTAGCTGTAGCTGATTGGTACTGTTGACCCGGTAGCATATATATATATATATATATATATATATATATATAGTTTTACCAATGCTTTTAATAGAAAATGGGGCCTAACCGGAATTTTGTTCCACAACTTGACAATGTCTTCACCAAGGTAAAATATAGTCAGAGTTTTCTCTGATCCTTGTTACCCCATTTTTCTTTGAAAATTTGTTTATTGTCCATACCATGTGACTATATGACCTCATTGACATGTAGGTTGCGAGATTTGTATAGTCACTTGACTCTAACTGAAAATGGCCAGATCCAGGTCAAATTTCAGCAACATCATACTTTCATCTCTCCTCTCAGCAGATTAAAGACCTGACAAATGCTATGCTCACGATTTTTGAGAAAATAAATCGTATTCCTATTTCATGCAGGTATATCTCTATGAAAGGTCATTCAAGTTTGCTGGACCAGCTAGTAAGAGGCTACTCTATGCCAACACCAAATGGTGTCGGCGAATTCCAACTTTTCGATAGGGAATGGACTCTGACTCTAAACCCCAACATTAATGTCCAATCATCATGCAGCTTTAGATCTTGAACACTGTTTCTATTTCATAGCATTAAACAATATATGCATTTAACAGTCTGAAAATACAAGCTTTTGACCAAACTCTTATGACACTGAAACCGATGTCATTTACTGATATTTCAGCGTACACAGCCCTCATCAGAAGTAGTCATGCTTCAGAGAATGCTGAATCAAGACATCAAGAGGCAAATTGAGCAAGAACGGGACATAGCCAAGAACAATCCAGGTACATCAAACATCCAAGCTATATTATATGGTTGGTTTTGGGGAAGAGGTATTGCTTTACCTTTAAAGCAAAGGGAGGTTATGCTGAGTTAAATTCTGAGAATATCTATTGGGACGGGCTCAAAATTAATGGGGTTCAACTTTCCATGGATAGTGATTTTGCCAGCAAATCAGTAAAACCTAGCAGCCACAAATCCGTTAGGGCAGTGAAAATTAACACTGGTCATGACATGGTTAAGAATTTTGAGAAGTGGTTGTGAGTCGGCATTCCCTTTATTGGTTAATTGATCTGTTTATTGTGTAAATTGGTTACAAGTAAATGCTGACAGTGCAAATGAACAGGTTTTAAACATTTTTTTCACTTGTGTAAATTAGTGTTGTTATTTTCAAAACTGAGAACTAGCTAGTATACTGCTCCCTAGCACTGATCTCCTGGTAAATGTAGTAGTATCTGCAAAGTGTGCAGCCACCACCAAAATTATATGATGATGGAAGAGAGGGTGATTGCCAATATGATCAAGAGAAAAGACTAAGAAAAAAATGCCAGCAAATGCTTGCAAATGGTTTCTGTACAACCCGGAAAGGTTGTGGTTTGCAATTTCTGCATTGAATATTTGGAGAAGTCTGAAAGTGCTGTGGGTCCTTCATTCATTGTTTAGCATAAGGTTTCATAAATTATCCCCTGAATCACACAGTGCAAGCTGCCCACACATAATGGCAGAGGGATATGTGAAATCAAAACAGAAAGTTGGTTCCTCAGAAGCAGAACAGGTAGTGATATCATTAAAAGAGAGAATATTGAAGAAGCTTGAACATGAACTTTTGACTTTCTGTGAATCTTGTTGATGAAATATTTTTTTTTTTTCAAAGTTGATGCTAATAAATAATAAACGTTGAATTAGAAACTTAACTGGCTTCAGTTTGATTTAAGAGGGATCTGTGAAAGTTAGGCATGACAAGTAAACAACTTATTCTGGTGATCCTACAAATTATTGGGAGGGGGGAAACAGCCTAATTTGAGCCTGTTTAGGTAGTGGGTGCCGTAATCTGCAAATAAAGGTTCAAATATCATTTGATTGTTGTTGTAGGGTTTAACGCCATTTTGCAGCACACAATAGGCATGGCAGCCACTATTAATGATGGAGGAATAACCCGGGGAAAACCCCTGAAAGAACCACCAACCCGTGAGAAGCTATTGGCAAGCTTTCTCACATTGCCACAAATATAATTTGAGTACAAATTAAGAACTATCAACATCGATAATAATAATCTTTTGCAAAGTGTACAAATTCACTTCATAACCTCCTGTAGGATCCAGGTATACCACTTTCTTCTGTTTGGTGTATATTTGTAACTCAGTATTAGCTTTGATATGCCTTGGTTGCTGTTTTAGGAATCTTGAATGACTAATTAAAAGAGAATTAATTACTGGGTTGATGAGTGAGTGTATTTGCTAAAAGAACAAATGCCTATAATGGCAACTTTGTACCATTGAGGGGGTAGTTAAGGTGGTGTTAGTAGGCAAGGTGATCGGTGCCATAACCCACTGATCAGGGTTCAAATCACAACAGTTCATGAATTCACAATTCCATAATATATATGATAATACCACCCCACCCACGCCACCCTTGAATTCACAATTCCATAATAAATATGATAATACCACCCCACCCACGCCACCCTTGAATTCACAATTCCATAATAAATATGATAATACCACCCCACCCACACCACCCTAATTTCTAGTATTGATTAATTTATAAAAGCTATAATTGAACTCGCAATAAATAACACTTTGCTCTGGCAATAATAATGTGTCACAGTGCAGAAATGAATTATTGATAGGTGGCAATAGTAGAATAAAATATAAACTTGATGCTATAACAAAACAATATTTCCTGTCTTTCTATCAGATAAAAGGAAGTCTACAACAAGGCATGTATACAAAAGGTCTCCTTGTACTGACTATATTTGCCTAAAAATTACACATATATATATTAAGAGAACTTGAGTCACAAGATAACAATTATTAATCCATTATAAGTATTTTTCAGATAATATTCTATGTACATTTTTCTTGTCTCTCTCTCTCTCTCTATAGTTTTTCACCGGTGCATTACTTGAATTTGTTTATGTCTAATCCGATCCTGATAATTATTTTAATGCATCCTACAACCTCCTCCATTAAATATAAGGATGTGCCTACTGTTACGTGCTTAGGCTCGAATAAGCAGCAAAACAGAAAGAGTGAAAACTAACAAGCTTGTAAAACTTTAACAATGATTTTATTAAGTACAATTATTTTTATAAAATAAATAAACTTACGGTTTTAGAGAAATCAAATCCAACAAATATAGAATTCACAAAATAATCCACTAATGGAATTTCAAGTCCTGATAAATAAATGTTCTAATAGTTCCAGGTTCGAATCTTGATGATGTAATCCAAAATGGCTGACAATGTCACGTGATACAGTTCTCGATTTAATATCATCCAGATGAAGTTATGAAACATATGTCCTTTTCCAGATAATTAGAATAATTCTTCTTTTCCAACGAATTGACATAAAGTCCAGAACAATATAACACTCAAACATGAAAATACACAACTAATAACTTACAGCCCAAAGATTCTACTAAAGTTAGCTTCTAAAACACAGCTATATATATTGTAATTCCCTCGTAAACAAGAGGAATCATGTGATTTTCTAGAAATTGATAGAGGTTCATGGAAGGTCACTGCCTTCCCTAAAAATCACATACTCTAGATTTTCCTACCCCTAAGAACTAAAAATAGAATGTTGTCCTTAAAATTAACCAATGAAATTGAAGACCTGTTGACAATGTCCAAAACAAGGTCAGATAAAGAAGTATCCAAGCCAAGGTCAGCCTTTTTACCAGAAAAGTCCAGGTCAACTGAATTTTCTAGAAAAATTTCCCATTTAATGAATAATAAATCCTAAATGACAATGTTGGATTTAATAATTAAAAATAAATAAAATTAAATCCAATAGCCGTAACACCTACCATTGATTTAAATGAATCTAATACTGGATTTAAATCAAGAAAACACAATTTACATCCTTTAACTGTGTAATTTTAAACAAGGCGTCCAAGGATAGACAAAATAACACATGACCTTCCCTGTGCCATGCCAAATTGCTCCATTGCAGTTTTACTTGAAAAATATCTATTTTACCAAGAAAATGATGTCGGCACATGCTGCGGTTACTTCCATGCCCTGGGTGATGTTTTTTTTTTTTCTCTTTTTTTAAGTGGATCATATCAACAAATGGGAATTGTAAAGTATACAAAACCCGCACCAGGAAAGAACAAGTATCATTGATACAAGCATTGAAGAAATTGTGATACAGCATGGGGTGATATTTGGTTATGTGACAGTTTTAGAATGACATTTAATAAATGAATATATCTTCATATTTTAGATGAATTTGAACCGATGCCATCAAAGTACTTGAAGATGGAAGAAGCATCATCTAATGAGCAAGAAGACATAGTTAAATCAGAAATAAAAATGGAATTGGATGAATCAGAGATGGTTTCTAGCATGGATGTCACCCAGCCAAGTGCACCAATCAGTATTAAAGAAGAACCTGCTGATAGTGATACAGAGACCGAGTCTCTTCAGGAACGAAAGGTTGATAAACTAGTGATTAAATTCGGTACAAATGGAGCAAACTTTAGTAGTTCTTTTAAGAAAGAAAAACTTTCAGAGGAGAGTGTTGCTAGCCAAGACTCTGTCGACTCTGTAAGTCCAGCATTGCGGGAGGTTTTTGAAGTTAAAGAAGAATTGAATGATAGTTCAGAGTCTGTTGAGGAAAATATTGAAATAGTCGGCTTTGGCAAATGTGCCAAATCTGTTGTATATCAATCTTCAGAGCCTGTGCTTCAAGTTGTAAATGCAGAGAGTACTGCAATTCAGGGTTTTAACGATTTGGAAGAAAATGTTGATCATGTGAATCAGAATTATAATAACAATGAAACCTATCTTGGAATAGATGAAGATGCTGTGATTGATAGTGCAGATAATCTCAATCCTTTGACTAATACTCTAGCTCAGGATAATACAGATCAAGTGCCACATTTATTCCCTAAATTATTGAAAAAATGTTCTGCTGATAGCAGAAATATAGGAAGAGAAAACTTGATCAGTGTTCAGTCTGATTTCCCTTCACGAACAACTAGTTCTGTCCCTTTGTTTAAACAGCAGACAAGCATTGAACTGTCTGAAAATTCTATGTATTATAATCAAACCAAAGTAAATCTTGGTGGTAATATTCCACAGTATTCAAACCAGTTTTCACAGGAAGCAGAGCAAAGTAGTGTTTATTCTGTGAACCAATCACCAGTGTCAGCTGGCAGTAATGAGTTAGAAAGTGCAGTTGGAAGTATAGTAGACATGGAAGACAATGAAGAGCAAGAAATGGGGGAAACGGGATATTTGTCCAAAAAAGTATACCAACCTATCACAGAAAGTTTGACAGACAGTGAAGAAAATTCCATTTACTCAGCAGACAATTCAGCAGACAAAAATTCTTCCCTTCTTACAGATGATGGAGATCCACAAGATGAGAGTGTTCATTGGGTAGAAACACAAATGAAATCTGACACTGAAACTGACCCTCAAGTCAGAGCTCAAATGGAGACAGCAATCAACTCTATTTTGAGCTTAAACCAAGGTGCTGCTTCGGTGGAGTCTAATCTTTTTGTACTTGGTCAATTGGGTCAAGACAGTGTAGAGTTCAGCAATCAACAGTCATATCTTACATCCTCAGACCAAGATGAACTTGAGATGCAATATTCCGATCCTCCAGCGGATTCAGTTGAGAGTGTAGCATCAGACACAACAGTAGAAGATGATCTTGATGCTGCTGTTAGAAGCATTTTAATGTAATGGAACTAAAAAAATTAGCCTTAAAACATTTCGTAAAGAAATGTACAGAAATCACTGTTTTGCTCAGAAAAATAGCTGCGAGGAACTGTATAATCCTCTCAAATTGATTTAAAGGAATACAATTCAATTAACAGACTAAAAATAACTTTTTCTCTTTAAAAGCATACCAAGTAGACTATTAGGCTTTATTTACTGTCTTGTTTTTTTAAAAAAAAATATGCAAATATTATTTTAGGGCCGTTCTATTAAAACATACATGGGAACCAGGGAAGGTACTTTTAAAATGGTTTACTCACCCATAGATACAATTTAGAAATTTATTATCATTTTAATATCAACTCTGTTAATCAAAGTACCCTGGCATACATTTTTTTTAAACTGCCTTCTCTGGGTACCCTGTATGTTTAAATGGAACAGCCCTTAAGACTTGAAAAGTTTATATTCATAAGTTTCTTGGTTGTTACACATTTGGGATGGTAAATGTGAGAAAAATTCATATATATTCATCTCTATGCAATGAAGGCATTTTCCAACCAATTTTGTCTTAGTGTTACAGACATTTTGGACTCATATTGGTATATATCAGTTGGCTATATCATAATGAAGATTCCAATTTATTGCAGACAGATTTTATCACTAGCCAAATATGAATCATTGCATAATTGGGTGGCTGGAGAAAAGCTTGCCAAAATATGTCTGGCAAATGAAGAGTTTGGTTTTACATTTTAAATTAAAAACTTCATAACTTAACATTTTTCAAAAAATTTGCATGAAATTTTCAAAGTATATTTGCGACCCATGTTTCATTCATTGGGAAATTTGTGAAAACTTGAAATGTTAGATCTAAAGATATGTTAGATATAAAGAAATATATATGCAAATAGCAAGGCAAAGAATTTGTCATTGTTCCGAGGTGTCTGTTGTACTCATATTTTTAGCCACTCAAAACAACCAGTCCAGTGATTCAAGCAGGCTTGTATTTAACATGCATTTTATAAGGTTTTGTATCATAGCTGTCCATCTTGTACAGGATAACATTTCTGTACCTGGGTTCATTTTAGCCAATAAAGTGCCAAGCTTCAACTAAAACTGTCTTTAAAAAATGGTATGCAGCACGCAATATCCCCACCTGGACATACACAAAGGCATCATGGTATTTAGTGATATGAAACCACATGATTATTGGTTCTCATATATCTAGAATTAAATCTTTTTGAGTTGGACGTAAGTTTGAATAAAATTTCTTTAAAAACAAGTTACATAACAGTGATATAACTGAAAATAGCAGATATAATGGGATGCATAGTGAAATTTAAAGGCAGCTGCTTTATATGTAGGGACAAGTATATCATCAATGCAAATAAATTGCAGTTTATTGCAGCATTCATTTTAACAGAAGTATTATGGAAATTTTTAAATCCTTATTTTTACATGGCATGATGGTAAATAGCTATTTATGTATGTTGGTTGATATGGGCTCAGTTCAAACTGAAAAACTGGAAACGTTTTGTTATATATATTTTGAGTAGCAATACGAAAGGTATTATAATGTCTTTTGTGACATTGGTTTGTGATAAATTGGCCTCAAACAATAAGTGTTATTAGCATGAGTGGTTTATTTAAGTAAATCGCAGTAGGCTTTAATATATGCGTAATTACAGTAACAGTGAATTTCACATTGTGCAGGGAAAGATCATTTACAATTTCTTTTCTCAAATTCTCTTTTGTGAAGTTGTTTTTGTTTCGAAGTCATGTTTTGTTCAAATGGTGCCTCTGCTGTTTGTTGAAAAATGCAATACACTTAGTATTGGTCTGATTTTTAATTCTACTCATCATAGGCCAGAAAAGCTTATGAAATGGTGTGTTGTTCGTAACCTGTCATCAATCTGTCAGTTAGCACAAGTTTATTATTGCTACTTGTAAACTGCTTTCAGAAATACAATGAAACTTGAGACATATAGATTTCAAAGTCTAGCTAGTCCTGAATAAAAATTGTGCCACTCTGATTGCCTTCTTAAAAATGTATAGATGCTCCTTCTGGTCATATCAGAATAGTGTTTTCACTAAACTTTTATGATATTTAGCCACCACAGTGGTCATCGTGACAATCTTTTTATCTCTACTCCTGAACAGAAAGTCATATTGGTTTACACTTAATGATTTCTTATCTACTGTTGTTCCTAAAATGAAAATGATGCTGAAGTGTCATCCAATATGATCAACTCAGCAGCCTTCTTGAAATGTTGTTACTCCATCTGCATGGACAGTCCTATTTAAATAGGTTTTTACCAGAAGACTTTTTATGATATTGGGTTGGTCCTGAATGGAAATGGCATCAAATCAAATGTCCTATATGGCCACCACAAGTCGTTGAAAATGTGCCCAATGTAATGGCCACTACAACAACTTGTGGAGTCTACCTGGCCCTAAGTGAAAATGGTGTTTTCAGACATTCAGTATGCCTGCTACAATAGCATTCTTAAGCATCTTCTTTTCACTACTTCTCATGAATGAATCTCATATCTGCATGCAGTTTCTATGGAAGGACATGATGTTTAGTTGGTGCCAATCTGATATCCCATATGACCACTGGGACACCAGTGTGACAGTCTTGTTTTGTAAACTCTCCTTTAAAACTAAAGTCTTGGGGTTTTCATATCTTGTTCCGAAATGAAAATGTTTCTAATCTGACAAACGAGATGACCACCACAGCAGCATATTTGAAAATCTTGTATCGCTGAAGAATTTGAACATGATTTCAGCACTCTGCAGTTAAAAGGAAGAAATAGTCTTGTCTTGAATTCCTGAAATTCTTTTCTGCCACTTGTGTCTTTGAGTGACTTGTATTTTTACCAGATGACCATTGGAAAAATATTTTGGTATCAGCACTTGGAATACGTGATTGAACTGAACTTTACAATATTTATGAATCAAATGATATTGCATTCATTTTTTGGGGGGTGGGGGTTGTTTTTTTTTTTTTTTACTACTTTGTAGACTTGTGCATTGTGAAGTAATAAACAAAATGTCCAGCAATTCATGTGCCTTTATTACCCTTTTGTCAGATCTAGTGCTTATTATTCAATTTATACAGAAAGTTGATTTTGTTTGAGAAGCAAAGCATATTCTGTTGCAAACACTAGCAAATGGAGATGGGATTTCCATGCTACCACAAAATCGGGGGAAAGTCAGGAGAAATGATTAACCAACCATGACAAGTCTTGGAATTTCACGAACATTGTCAAGTCGGGGGGGAAAAAATAGGAATTTGACTGTTCACGAGTTCAAGTTATCGAGTTCTTACCATAATATTCAGAGGGTGCACTATAGATCATTTGGATGCTTGTAATAAACACATATACAGAGTAAATCCAAACACTCATTGGATTAGATTTGTCTAGTAGACTTTTGTTTTCAAAGTCGGCTTGATACCTGTATCTTTCTTTACATGGAAGGTTTGATAACTAGTCTCCCATCACAAGAGGCCAACATGGTGGTGGCAAAGCATAGCCGCTTATGTGATGGCCTAGTAAACTTAAATAAGCTTCGTTAGATCTAGTGATACATGCAAGAAATCTATATGAAAATTACTTTTTTTTCTTAGAAATTGTGACTGTTATAATGGTTAGGTCTTTAATCTGCTAAAGGACAAGACAAAACAACGGCGTTGATAAAATATTTACCTGGTACTTGAGATTGGCAGTGCTAGTCACATGAGTACACAAGTTTTAACAACCCACATTTTCAAATGTTGTAGAGAAAATTTTTAATTTTTTTTTTTTATGAAAGTCTTTAATTGGTTGTATTAAAAATACAAAACCAAAAGAGCACACAATTTTCCGTATTTATATATTCTGAGAAGAACTTCTGGAGTTTTGTTGTATCACATGACAGCCACGTTGACATGTTCTCTCTGCTTGATAAATTTGACTGGTCAGAATTCTGGTTTTTACAAAATGTATCAGACTTTCATTTAATATAACTGAATTTCTGTATAACAACATTAAAAAGAAGTTTGTTGTTGATATAACGTGACTATTGGGCTTCCGATGTTGTTTGAGATTTGTAAAGTCGTGTGACTAGAATGCTAATGGCGAGTGCTGGTTCATCTATGCTGTAGTTTTAATTTCATCTAGTCTATCAGCAGATTAAAGACAATGATTATAATACTTGCCATTTATTAAAAAATAAATAATTTTCATATTGATTTTATGCAGGTATTATTTGATGTAACATGTGTTTAAATTTTCTTGGTCCGCTGCTAAGCGACTAGCACCATTTGTAGCTACCATGCAGTGGTAGCAAATTCCAAATTTTCAATGTGCAATCCCAACGATCCCACACCCTAACCTAAAAGTTCAAATATGAAAAATGGGGTGGGAAACCCAGGTTAGAAAACAGATTGCTATTTGTTTTAAGCCAAATTTGTTGTCCAAATTGTTGAATCTCGGAGCTGAAATGAGAAATTGTCGTCCCATGTATAATATAGTATAAACGAGCCCTTGTATCAATATCAGTTGGGGGACTGGTTTAATGAATTACAAGAAGACAAGTAGATTTTACAGAAAATTCATTCCCTGTTTATACAACAGTATATAATTTTGAAGGTCTTTTGTAAAAAAAAAAAAATATATATATATATATATAAATCAGAGGTCTCAAACTGGCACGCAACTAAGCCATATCCTATGGCCCACAAAATGCTTGGTATCACAAGGTGTCATAAGAGATGACAAAGGTGGTGTGGCCCTTGGACCATTGAAAATGTCCTCATGTGGCCCTCATTGTGGTTTGAATTTGAGACCCTCACTTTAAATCAACCCTTTTGATAATGTTTTTTAAATGATGGATTTTTAACCAGATTATCATAAGCAAACGAGGTTGTTTGCAAAATCTTGTTTCGGATTTTAATGGCACAGATAAATTTAGGGTTAAACTCATTTTGTTACAAGATTCTAATTATTTGTGCTTATTGGGATTTTTATACTGTAATAAAAATTGTTTACTTTCTATAAGATGCATATATATCTATTTATATATATATATATATATATATATATATATATATATATATTGCATTAGAATACTTTAGAATTAAAGGCATGAAAGGAAATAAAACTAATTTATGTTCATTATGTTGTTCCCATTTAGCAACATAATGCAGGTCAGCAAAATAAAGTTGGAATTTTTATTCTGTTCACTGAAATGAGTTTACATGCCAATTTATAGGAATGTAATCAAACTTGTTTCGTGTGATACATTTTGTGGTTTTGTACATGATCATATTTTCTGAACTAGATAATTTTGGAGAATCTTGAAAGTGAAACATCGTTAGATTTAGAAAATGCATGTTTTTTAATCTAAAATGTTCATTGATTCTATTCAGTAATGGTCATATGTGAACCTTGACAGAAGTTAATTTCGTCCTGGAAATTTATCTTTAGAAAGCGTGGGAACCAACGATAGAACACTAAACAATATAAAGTGTGGACAAAAGTCAATACATAAAATTACTTCTTATATAGTTGTTTTAGTTTTTCTTGTCGTTTTGTATACACATAACGGCATGTAAGTGGAAATAGTAAACTGTCCTTTTGATGTTTTGGTTGGCATAATAGATTTTTAGGGTCAATGATGGGAGATTGAAGTGTGACAATTTGTGCATTTGATACTTTTAATTTACTTTTACAAAGTCCATTGTACAAAGAAGGGTAAAGGAAGTTGAGTTCAACCAGGTTTATTGTCCCATCTCCAAGTGCCAGTGGTTCTTGGTACCATATATTATCACTGGTACATCAAGTCCAACTGCTAACTATACAGACCTAAATTTGCCATCACATAATGCACTGCCAGAACTGAATTTGTGCAGTTTGTCATGATTAATCTGTGAAATATAACAACTTATACCCAGGTTTGCAAGTGCATTAAGCTATGACAGATAGGGATATTTGTTGTTTGAGTTGAATTTAAAGCAAGTATGTATGTTACCCTAATGAGTTTCCATCAAATATGATTGAAATTTTTGGTTGTGTTGTCAAATTGTTTGATATTGTTATTTACAGCATACAAATTAACATACTTGTTAATATTATTTTATTGCCAGTATTACAGGATATCAATGTTTTGTACTAACTCAGAGAGGCAGTTGGCAGGTAAATGAACTTGGAATTCTTTTTGTTGTTGTTGTTGCAATAACATGTTACATTGCTCAAAGATGTTTCTGTAAAATGTTCTCACATCATTTTGCTTTTGGGGGGGGGGGGGTACTAATCCTTTTTTTATAAACAATTTTTTCCATTGCATTTGCAAAACATTTTGTTTTGCCTGGGGGTGTTTTTTGGATGGGGTGGGTTATACTCTTTTACAAAACAATTTGAGAATTTTCTTTCGCATATGAAAAACATAATTTGAATGTGATGTTTGACATAACTAATCAGTTTGCATCTTTCAAGGTATGGAATATTTTTGTAAACACTTCAAGAGGGCTATTTTGAGGGGACAGACAGAAAACTGCTTTTATGAATATAAAAACTCTAAACAGTGCAATGAAAGAAGCACTGTACCATTTGAAAAAAGGAAACTTTGTCTATGTATATATAATTTATTTTGGTATTTTTTCAGCATGCTTGGTTCACTCATAATTTATTATTGAGTATCAAATTCTCTCTTTGAGCATCAACAGTCTGTGTTCCACAAGTATTCATAGATGTTACATGGGCTTTCTTATCCTACAAACTGGAAATAAAAACAATCTCCTCTTTAATGAATTCTGTCAAAATTTTACCTTTTCTTTTTGCATATACAATGTTAATTCTAGAAAATGTTAATAAGAATATGCATTATAAAGTGATTACCAATTGATATACTCATGAAATCATCTACATTGTAAGACCCTGTTTTATTTTTAATCGAGCCGATACTTTACTGCCTCCATCATGTGAACAATAAAATTCCCCTTTTTCACTTGCTTAAATAGCACACAGCTTCTTGATACTTCAATGAGTAAAAAGGAAAAAAATACAACTGATCCAAAAGAACAGAGAGACTTTTGAGTTTAATTTCAAGGCTTGAAGAAAAAGTGGCATGTACCTTTCTTCCATTGAATGTGAATAAGAATTTGAGTAAAGTCTTTCAGATTTATGCATCTTTGTTTTAGATTTTAGATTTTTATCACTTTCAGTGCAAGCTCCATGTTTAATTTCAGTTAACTCTTGTTGCTATTAATTTTTTTCAAGAAAATCCATCTTTCATTGTTGATATTAATGTTGTACAAGTAAAAACAAATTTTTAAGTGTCCTAGTACTCCAGGAGTACTGTTTATAAGAGTCTGTTCCAGGCCCACATTTAGATTTTTTACAGGCAGCTTTGTTAGGGCAAGGGTACCATTTTTAATTTCCTTCATTGTTTGTGCTTCTTGAGCAAAGCATTCATCTCTTCATTACATAATCCATGACAAATAATTCCTTCAGGTTTGAAATGACCCTAGTTCATTTTTATACATTGCATGTTCTAGATGATCTCATTTTCAATTGGATTTTTTTTTTTTTATTAATTTTTCTAAACATTTCATTTTCTATAACATCTTTTCAAGAGTCTAAATTTAGTTTTCCAGGCACCTTAAACAAAGGCTTTGAGTATCTTTAGTTTATCTTTCTTCAGTATTTTAGATGGTCCTAATTCAAATGCATTATGTATTTTATGTCTGGGACTTGAAATGTCAATATGAACAAATGATGTTAGGGAAGACAAATACATGGAACAGTTCATGCGTCTTTTATAAATACATTATACCAGGAAATCCACTCAATTCCAACCATTAAACCTGTTTATCTGTATATTCCGTGCATTTAATGAAAATGAGAGAAACATATTCTTTCAAGTATACTATTGTTGTTGTTTTTTTTTTTTTTTTTGGTTGTTAATTAAAAGTCATGGATGTACATATATTATGAATCGTGTCATTAATTTTGATCACAATCAACTTGCCATTATACTTGTGCAAATTTACCATTGGTTATATTTGCTCATCATGCCTCAGATTCATTGTATATTATTCAATTTGTACAAAATGAATGTTATTTTGTAGCTATTTATAGTGGGTAGAGTTTTGATTTATGTGATGTCTGTGTTCGTCACCTATCTTGATAATTTATATTTTGCCTACAATGTATTTAAGAAAATAAAATCATGAGTGAAATATTTGACTTTGTGTACTGTATTTATAACTTTTGATACATCGTTTGTTATCCTAGTGCTTTAGCATGATGAATATCGTGTGTGTAAATTTTGTCATCACAAAATCTTTAAAACATTTTAACAAAATCTGACAGTTTGCAGAATTTTCTACAAGTGTGTCTACTTTTTTACTTAGAAACACAACTCGTGGATGTTCGCATGCACTTGTACCAGACAAATAGAAGTAATGTCTATGTTTAAAAAAAAATATATTGAATGGTATCAGTCACACCATGTATCAATAAGGATCTCGGGCACAGAGAATGTTTATGCTGCATGAAATTAACAAAGACAGTATCACACTGTCTTAGTCTCAGTCTTCTTGCCTTGCATAAGCCAGTTCAGTCACTATCACCATAAATATCCTACACTGGGAGCAAAGTGAGAAACATTGGAAGAAATATTTTTTTTTAAATCATTCATTTTGCTTATGCAAAGATTTCAGGGAAGGATGGGAGACCCCCTTCAATTGAAAAGGAAATGCACCTTTCCTCAAGGTTCACATAATGCTACTGACTACAATATGTTTATAAAAACTCGCTCGTGTACACATGACAGTGAAACATAATTTTGCAAGAAATTATTAATTATATACCCACCATGTCTAGTATTTTGGATGAACCATTTTGTTGGGAGCACATTTGTAAAGATGCAAGACAAAAAGTCACTTTTTTACAACAGTAGCAATATTAACAATTAAGGTTTTGTTAAAGTATATATTTCCAAAATACCTTGATAGATTTTTATCATACTTGGTATGAATCATTTTGAAACTATGACAATTCAGTGCTTGCTCCTTGAACCTTGGGTCAATGTCAGAGAGGTCAAGGTCAGAATCAAAGAAAAATTAGAATTAAGGTTTTGGTTAACAAATTTATTTAAACTTCTTTAGAGCTTTTGATGATAACTATGAATGGTCTTTTTTTTCATTTATTTGGACGTCACAAAATATGCTCACCTTATGCCAGGAATATAAAAATTACTTGCACGCTAGTGCAGGAAACGGAAATAATACATTTTCTTGCCTTGTCATGAATGATTGTACTCAGCATGGCATATACACATTATGTGAGATCACTAATGCAGATCTTAGTCTGATAAATCAACCCCCCAAATCTGGGCTGATACTGATGGACGATATGTGGGTGTGATGTCACCTGTTCATTAAAATGTCCAATTCTGCTGCATGCAAATCTTTCAGGAATAATCCTGCGTACATTTTAGACATGTACCGGTAATTGGTAACAGCTATGTCTAGCGCGAAATTCAAAATGGCCACTGGGCATATGGTTGTTCTAATACACATGGATGTACAAGTCAAAACATAGGATTTGCACCGGAAATAGAATGTATATGTCAACAAAAGAAACCTTTAACTGACTGTAACTCCACAGCCATGATAAATACCAGCAAGTATATAAAATGTACACAGATGTGTGTGACCAAACCTAGCAGCATATATTTGCATGCTTTAATGAATAGGTAATATCAGCGCTTAAACTGAAAGTCAATATTGGGAGAGGGACCGATATTGACCCCTGTGATTAACACTACTACTCTGTGCATTAGGTATAACGGTACCAATTGTGCAAGTCCAGGTGATTGGAGCTTAAGATATAGGGAACCTTGCATTCAGAAATAAACAACAACACTAGCTATGACTGGTGGATTATGTAAGAGTTGTACTTTCTGTTAGGCTTTTTAAAAAAAAGTTTAGCCTCTTGGCAACGTGAATTTATGCTAATTCCTATATAGATCATATTTTGTATTTTTTTAATGATTTTTTGAAAATGTGATACACATGACTGAAAATAAGTATGTTGTGACTAGATAACGCCTACCCCTGTCTAGTTCAAGCAGAGTTATCGCTCTTATATGCAACGGAGTACCTGGTTCTGTCATTGTCAAATTGACAATGTAACATTGTTCTCTATGACAGTGTGTGACATCCATGCTGAAATAGGATAGAAAGTATATTTATTTCACAAAACATTTTAGCACTGAGGTCTATGGAAAAACAATTGGTACCGTGATACCATTAGGCGCTAGACAGATACAAACTAGAACCCAAATAGTCTGATTCTCTGCTTGGTTTGCTCCCATGCGTTGCACTCCGCTAACTATAGTAAATGTATAGCGGAGTGCAACGCATGGGAGCATACTAAGCAGGGAACCAGACTAGAACCCAAAGAAATCTGCATTAGTAGCTAGACTGGTTCAAATTATTTTTAAAATATATGTTAGTAGCTAGACTGGTTCCTAAGACCGCTGATGTAGCCATTTTTTTCATTTGGTAGTATAGTAAATAGTCTGTAATTACAAGTAAGTTCAAATTGTTGTCAAATAAATAGGAATGCATTGATTGAGAAGTATATAGAATTAAAGTGTCGAATTTCTGGAACCATTTGCTGCTGCTGTTGTTTTGGGTTTAACATCATTTCTAGGCACAAGATAGGTTGTACACGGCAGCCAGTGTAACTTGTGGAGGAAGAACCCGGGAAAATACCAGTAAGAACCACCAACCCACCGAGAAACTACTGGCAAAGATTTATCAGACTGGCTGAGCCCAAGACTTGAACCTATGGGGCGTAGGCGAAATGATAGTGATTGGTACATATGAGCACTTTAGACCTCTCGGCCACCAGGGTCTCCCGAATCAATGTGCAACCTTGCCTTTTGGGATGACTTATATTTGTACAACGTTTGTACACAGTTTACCTATAGTTATATTTTTACCAATATAACTGATTTATTCAAAACAAACTATTAATATATACATTTAGTTTTGTTACTTATAAGTATCCAAAAATATTTGTTATCAAATATGGTCAGATATTTCCCACAGCTGAGTTGTCGCTATAGAATGGACTTAACAGATCACATTGCAATTAACCCACCCATCCCACCCCCAACATTGGGGGGAAGTATATCGACAAATATGTGTTTACTTGCGGTATTTTAACTCGTTCTATTGTTCCCTGATTGTGAGTTATGTATTTTTCGTTAATCAATAACCTTATATCAAAAGCATCATCCAGATTATTTAAATATTTAGACCTTATTGCCTCAATCTTTAATTCTAGTAACACAATGATTTTACTCTGTATTGGAATTCTGCATTTTTATATGCAAGTCATCGATGGTTTTATCATATTTGCTTTTTATCTTTACTGGTCATAGACAAAGAACTTGAGGGATGGTCTGTTGTCTGTTATCTGATCGTCAGCACAAGTTTTTATCACGTACTCCTTCTAAACTACTTGGACAATTGGCATAAAACTGTAAAGAAATATTCATCCCATGGTGTAGTTGGTCCTAATGAAAATGGTGCTGCTCAGACATCCAATATGGCTGCTATAGTGGTAATCTTTAATATTTTGATTCTGCTACCGTTCCTACATGCAAAACATTGGATTTTTTTTATACTAAAGCCTCTTTGTAATATTTGTTAGTCCTCAATGAAGAAGGTGCCATTCTGACCACCAGAAAGACCGCTATAACAACCATCTTGAAAATACTTTCTTCCTAAGCGAATGGTGATAATGACATGGATATTTCACTGGAAGGCTTCTTATGATGTCTAGCTGGTATTGAATTAAATCGGTGCCAATCTGATATCCAATGTGGTCATCATCGCAGCAATCTTGAAACTCTTGATACTGGTTCTGAATAGAAGCTTAGTTAGTCTTCAATATACTATAAAGTTTTAAACTACGTTATAGAAACGTGCGAAAACCAACAAGTTTTTAAAATTCAACAAAAAATTATTTCCACAGAATACAAAGTGAAAATTTAAAAAGAACTATCAGTATTTAGAATTAAATCCCAAAATAGTCCAAAACGTTTTACAAGTCCTACTGAATAAAGTTCTAATTAATTTCCAGTGACATTCCAAATAAGATCCAACGCTGAATGTGTTTAGTCTCGACTATAATAATGTGATTATGTCTTGAAGTGCGATGATGTGTCAACAGTCTTTGATAAATCACACTAATATAATCCAATATATCATTGTCTGAATCATTTACAATTCCAAATTAAATTTCTCCTTCCAAAGAACATTACTGATGAAAACTTTGTATTTCCAACGAACAATATGACTAAATAAATTGTAGCCCAAATCAAATACTGAGCAACAAACCTGAAACTTTCACTATTCGTTCCGATGTCAACCAACATCGGAACAAGCTATACTAGATCGTCATTTTAGGTAGTAAGATTTAGCACTAAAACATGCGATATTGTTCTCTTCAGAGTTTGATGTCTTTCAACGTGCTGTCTACCAGAGTCTTGCTATCTTGTGAAAATTAGCAATCATAACTATCTTGTCATCAGGAGCAATAATTGGATTTCCCTGCTCATATAAAGGTGTTCATTCTGTTGAAATTGTTAAATAATCGCTGTACCTGCTGGGGAGCTGGCCGATTCAGAGAGTGACTGATTCTACTGGTTCGAAATATTCTTTTGTTTTTCTTATATTTCATTTGGTCCAAATCGGCCCGTAAGTTGGTCTTAGCCATGGTCCGAATCAGTCAGCATTCTAGCTGTTGTACTCGATTAAAACAAACTTCACTGACTGCCTTGCATATCATTTGTTGATATTGTTAAACTTACTAAGAACATTTGCTTTATCGATCAATTTTCTCTGAAAACATTTGCAACAAAGTCCCATTTACGTTGCCAAAGAAACAACTGCACCAGTAGCAACTACGTTGAAACAATTAATCGAGTTCCTGCTATGCCCGTAGTTCCTAAACCAGTTGCAATCCTATCTTCTATCCAGTTAAAAATTATATGTGCTATTTTCTACTTTTTATAACCAATATCTACAGGGCTCGATCTGTCTGACCAAATAATTTTAATATCGTTATTTTTGGGGGATCTAATATAAATGCCATTATCAGACAAGGTTCTGTTGGTAATGTATGATCGACACGATTGAGTACATCGTGTCTTTTCCCTCATTTATAATATGTAAAATGGTTGTGCTTTGAAATTCTCAAAGGTCTTATTGACACTGCATATGTTCTGCTTTGCACTAACTCCTCCTTTTTCGATTGTACTGCTTTATTTATGGTAGTACCGGACACCTCTGATATATGTCTCTAATATATTTATTCCAACGAAATACCTCATCTTCAGCGACAATTTAACATTTACTTTTGGGTTGCTTTCTAAAACAGAAATGTAGATTTGCTTAGTCCAGAGGTGTTCATTTACTTTGCCTTAAAAGGGCAAGTTAAAGTTGCAGCGCTATAGACAATGTCTCCTGGAGGGTGAATTCCTTCAGTGATATTATTCCCATAGAAAGAGATTGTAAAAGGGCAAATTTATGGCGATCTAACTAGAATACATTAGTTGAGACCAGAGAACCATTCATTAGATTTCAAAGGGAATGGACACGAATCAATCGTCAGACTGCCATGATTAGAATGTCATTTCGAGGGGAGAATGCTATCCTTAATTAAGCAATTGTTTGTACAGCAGCCAGATGGACTATTAGGGGCACAGTAAACGTTATTTTCAGGGTAAAGCTGTCACAATTGAAAAATCGCTGAGACTCTGTAATTATCAAACTACAAGGTCAAGCTGACCCCGATTTCGGCGCCACTGAGGAAGGGGCAGAGAGATCTGACTGATTGGTTACGCTAGTTAAGGGGCGTGTTTACTACACAAAATTTTCTAGGTTTCAATATCGCCTCTTCGAAAATTTTAATCAGTCAGCTTTTCTGCAAGAGAAACCAGAATAGGCTCTGAAGAGTTTGCAAGAAATTAACTCGTAAAAACTGTTGTCCAAGGAAATGATTTGGATTGATGAGAAGCAAAGGTAGTGTGACAATTCCATGTAATTTGTTGATGTCATATATAATGCTTTGCTGTATTTACTTGTATTTTGCATGAATTTTTTCTAATACAATCGTATAATAGCGTGCTTTAAGAAGTATAACGGTGTTGAGTTTCTGCATGGGAAGTCGTACATTAATCTTTAGATAAGTTTGATAAATTGTTTTATTATGTTGTCGTATTTGCATAAGAATTAGGTTTTAAGAATTGAATGCATTACTTTACTTAATATGATGACGATAATCCGTGTGACTTCACCTAATTTAGAAGATTTCACGTATGATTAAGAGCGAGTGTGAAATGACGTAAATTATTGTAATGTATCTCATTTATTCGCTGTGCATCTTGAAGCTGGCTCAGAACCGATAGGTCTCGTGTGGTGTGTATTATTGGGTGATGTTAATGCGTGACGATTTAGCCATTTGACTACCTAGGGTCATTATAGGACACGAGGAGTCGATTGATAGGCATAGAATCTGTTTAGCACCGATATAAATATCTGATAACGGGCAGGACAAAATGCAAAATCTCCGTTATTATAAATAACAGGAAATGTAGGTTGTCTCTATTTATATTTATTAAAAAGGGAGAAAATAGCTCCTGAGAGTGCAATCCTGAGAGTGGAACCTGAAACGTATAATCTGAGAGTGGAATCCTGAGACGTACAATTCTGTTACGTAATCCTGCTACGTAAAACTTTTGAAGGTCCTGGGACGGATTTTTGAGGGTGGAATCCGGAGGTCCAGGCGTCTGAATAGCTACAGTGGAAGTCGAGCGAACTGAAGAACATGTTATGAAATCATACAAGACGTTGACTTCGACTGTTCACTCGATCCTATGATGAACTAAATCTATCAGTAAACATATCAGCTATTTTATTTAAATCTATGTGTGCTTTCCTTTGTAAATTGAGAACGTTTCGTTTTCCAAACACATATATTCTTCATGTAATGACTTCGGATAGCTGTTTTATGTAGTTGATTAAATTGTTTGTTTACCTGTACGGGGGCTCGTGTTTGTTATATATATCTGCTCAGATATCTATATATTTCATTTATAAATTTCACCGGGTAATTACATCGAGGGCGGTCTATTTCTAGATAACGAAACAAATTAAGCGAGACACCAGTCAGTAAAAAAACTCCCGGTTCCAGACAGAAATTCACAGTTCAGTATTGTAGACGCAATAGTTTTTATTCAGCAACAATTTTATCTTGTAATAGCCCGTGGACTGTGAGGTAGTCGTTGGTGGATTGGATGAAAGAAACTGAAGTCTTTACTCTAAATCTGCTTCAATATCCATGTTTGACAAATGCTAATTGTAAATCTCGATAGAATTTTTGAACGTTTGCCGAAAGAACATAGCTTAAAGTTACATGGTGAATTTTATTGCTCAAGTTTTTCATTTCAATCGACATTGTCTGCAGGTAAATTTTATATCTTAGCTTTAAAACGGTTGAGAGTCTATGCAATATTAGTTTCAATCTCCTTTTACATGTACATCTTTAACAATTTTATCCGCTAATAGTCTACCTGACATCAGGTAGTCTATTGTGATCAAGGGGAAAAGTGATCAATTAGCTTTGCAATATTTCCGACATTGGACCTATTGACATGTTAACAACATATCTGAAATATAGTCGTATAAAATTGAGGGACAAGACAAGTACTGCACTGTAAACAGTAAATGTTTTTATTAATTCATTCGACATGTGTCTGTAGATGCCTGTATATGAAAGCTATGAAATTTACCTAATGATAAATTTGCTTTGAAAGTTAAAGAGTTTCGGAAACAATTTGGACCGATTCCAAAGTTACCTTATATGTGGACAAAGTCTACTAGTGTTTGTTTTGGGGGATTTTTGTTGTTGTTGTTGTTGTTTTCTTGAATTGTTTATCGTAGTATTGAACTTATTTGCCTTTGATACAGGTTATACCACTTTGTCATCTTCGAAAACAGTTTTGCTCTTCAGCAGTTAAACAAGATGCAAAAAATCTACAAGATTATCAAGATTTTGGGTGAAATCAGTTCTGAGCAAGAGACGATGCATACTAATTATTCATTTATTTTTGGCAATAAGTTTTTTCTTCTTCATACTATAATAAATTATGTTATATTGTCATGACATAAAATTTGGGAGATAGTGAACTGTCAGTTTATGTAAATCAGATATGTGTCACGAAATTGTAGAAACCCTTTTATTTATTTATTAAATTCGTGTACTAGAGTTTCGTTTTGGCGTACAGCGATACCCGAGGGTGATTAATGTATATTGTGTCGTATTTCAAAATAGTAAGTTAGGTGCATCCTATGCCGCACGTGCGAAGTGTTTTGATGGGGAAAAGGAATGCCTTCGGTGCACAGACAATATCTGTGTATTGATACCAAACCACATGTAACGCTCTTGACATTACAGATTGTCTTGTCAGTCAGCGGTCTACTATAATGATTACACATCTCCAGCTGTAGATGTATGTAAGTTTATTAATTTGTTGTATGTACGATATCACTATTGTACTACCACGTCAGTTTCTTGTATGTTTTTGTAGCCTTGGTTTACCCAGTATAATGCACACATTTATATTCTTGTTTACGACTTAGCGAAGGATTTATTTTAGTAATATAATTCTACATTTTTAAGAAATGTTTAGTACAGTAGGATTCTTATCGAGTAGGGTTATGTTTATTTCTGAACTTGTTTTGTAATTATTGTTCCGGTAATGCAATCTGTATAACTTACCGTATCTAACGTTATTACGTTTACATGCCCGTGTCATATATAGTACGCGGTATTGGATATGTTTTCAGCTGTCCAGTGTCTGGTGTTGTCCGGTGTTGTCCAGATTCTATAGTGTCCGGAGCATCCGGAAAGTGTAGAGCTGTCTGGAGTGTCCAGAGTGGCTTTTTTGTATTCATATCTTTATATATAGATGCTGTAAAGCGCTTGGAGCTTCTAAAGATTAGGCGCAAGACGAAGTTTTCATTATTATTATTATTATTATTATTATTATTATTATTATTATTATTATTATTATTATTATAGTGACCCGAGCGTTCCAAGTTATCGGAGTGATCGAGGTCTACGTGGTGTAAGCTGTAAGGCCAACCACAGGAATTAATCGTAGCAGCTGTGAAGCTGAACATTATCAGTCGTGGAGATGAAATAAAGTGTTCCGACGACGGAGTGTAGCTCCTTGCATATAATCTTGTAGCCGTGAGCTAATTTTGGGGTTCGTAAAACCCATTGTATTTATCGGGACTGGAAAGATAAGTTGTATATCTGTCTTTTTTCGTTTGCATAATTTAACTAATGAGTTAATTCATTTTACTACATGAGTAAAATTCTACATTGTTTGCTAACTGACTAAACTATATCCATCTTTCCATTGTTTAGTCAATGTTAATCATTACCGCCTTGTGTTTGTATTCTGTAGAGTAATTTGTTTGCATTTTTCATTATTACATTTGTGCGTTCTTATGTTAATTAATCCAATATTTGGATTAATATACGCGCACGTATTCATAATTTAATTGCTCATTCAAGTCATTCATTATTAAACATTCTATTTATATCATCGTCAAAAGCGTTCTGTTGTGAATCCGGAAATCCTACCCGGTTATGTTGTTACGATAGGTATGTTGTGTTATGTATGCAATATCCGAATTTATTACATGGCACACCGACACTTTTTGTAGTAATAATGCATGTGACGAGAGTTACAAAGACAAATCAAATAAAACTTTATTTATTATGCATTAATCCCAATTTTGTATTTCCTTTTTCTTTTATTTTGATTCTTGTTTTTATTTTGTTGTCGAGTATTTTGTTGTGTTTTTTTGTGTGGGTGTGTGGGGGTGTGTAAGAAACTGCTGGACTATAACCTAACTTGCACTCAGTACAGAGATGCAATTCCTATTTGATTGACAAAAACTCTCAGTTAAGTATCTGATACCATTTGAAGTCACGTATTGATCTTCAGCTTAATTTTATACATGGACTGAATTATCGAGAGGGGGAACTCTGCTTATAAATTATATCACAATGTACATCACATCCTGTTTAATTAATCTTTCGAACTATTTTTCAGTTCAAGTGTAACCGGTACATTTTTGACATGCTTCATTTGCAACTATGTTCAATTTCTTTCTGTAGTCAAAAGTTATGTACAACGGAGTTACTGCAACAAATTCGTGGCCGACTGGTCTAAAGCGCTCTTCGTTACGGATCACTGCTATCTCACCCCTGTTTGCGTGGGTTCGAGTCTCAGATTCAGCCAATGTGGGTATATGAGAAAGCTTGCCAGTAGCTTCTCGTGGGTCGGTGGTTCTTTTCGGGATTTTTATGGGTTCAGCCTCCACCATTAATACGGCCGCCATGTGTTGAGAAATGGCGTAAAACCCAAAGCGCTCTTCGTTACGGATCACTGCTATCTCACCCCTGTTTGCGTGGGTTCAAGCGCTCTTCGTTACGGATCACTGCTATCTCACCCCTGTTTGCGTGGGTTCGAGTCTCAGATTCAGCCAATGTGGGTATATGAGAAAGCTTGCCAGTAGCTTCTCGTGGGTCGGTGGTTCTTTCCGGGATTTTTATGGGTTCAGCCTCCACCATTAATACGGCCGCCATGTGTTGAGAAATGGCGTAAAACCCTACAACAACAACAACAACAACAATAACAAAAACAAATTCATTTTCAGTACACTGTACCACGTGACGTTTCCTTGAAGCTTCCATGCTTCGCATCTTCAAAACGACTTGCCTATTCTTAACTTTATTTATATAACAGAAATGGCTATGTTTTAAGTATGTCTTAGTGGCGCATCCGTTGTAACTTCAAGGTTAGGCAAATGTCGTTAGATAATAATGACAGTTTTGTAACGAAAGAATTTGAAAATCCCGTGTTTGATGAGGATTAATACGGTATTAATTTAGGTATTGAAACTATGCCATAAATCTTACTAAGGATTTTTTTTTTTAATACACGGTATGAAGCAATTTGATGCTGGACAACAATCTGCATATTGCTTTGGTTTTTGATGAGGATTAATACGGTATTAATTTAGGTATTGAAACTATGCCATAAATCTTACTAAGGATTTTTTTTTAATACACGGTATGAAGCAATTTGATGCTGGACAACAATCTGCATATTGCTTTGGTTTTCTTTGTCGTTTTATGGAACAGCAGCACGAGTTGGTTATATCGTGCCGAGGCAACTGGAGTTGAATGTCTTGCTGAAGTATACACCATCCTACCATCGACCGGGCTGATACGATGACAGTATTCGAGTCTGTACCACTCACAGAGGCGTAGCGATGATATTTTGCGCCCGGGGACGAACTATAAAATTGGCGCCCCAGCGATCTTGTGACCGATTTATTACCCTTGTTTACTTATTATAATGTAACGTTGCAAGCCTCAATTTGGCGCCCCTGTACCTTGGCGCCAGGGGACATATGTACCCCTCTGCCCCCCCCCCCCCCCTAGCTACGCCTCTGACCACTCAACCTCGAATTCTCTAAGTTAACCACTAACAGTGACGAAGCCTAGCTTGCAGCCCTTTGAGGCCGAAATGGATTCGAAGAAAAACACAGAACTTGTACATTCAATTATATGAAATACGTTAAAATATACATGTCTATTGGTCGCTCTCACACTAATGCAAATAAGTAAGAGCATAGCAGTTCAATGTTCAATGTGATACATAGCAGTCAGCACTACTGCGAAAAACTCTTACAATCGTATCACTGAGTCAGATTTTAGTAGTCAAATATTACCATAATTTTAGTAGTCAGATACTACCATGATTTATGATAGTAGTCAAATACTACCATGATTTTGGTAGTCAGATACTATCGTGATTTATTATAGTAGTCAAATACTACCATGATTCTAGTAGTCAGGTACTACCGTGATTTATTCTAGTAGTCAAATACTACCATAATTTTAGTAGTCAGATACTACCATGATTTATGATAGTAGTCAAATACTACCATTATTCTAGTAGTCAGATACTATCGTGATTTGTTCTAGTAGTGAAATACTACCATGATTTTAGTAGTCAGATACTATCATGATTTATTATAGTAGTCAATAACTACCATGATTCTAGTAGTCAGGTACTACCGTGATTTATTCTAGTAGTCAAATACTACCATGATTTTAGTAGTCAGATACTACCATGATTTATGATGGTAGTCAAATACTACCATGATTTTAGTAGTCAGATACTATCGTGATTTATTCTAGTAGTCAAATGCTACCATGATTCTAGTAGTCAGGTACTACCGTGATTTATTCTAGTAGTCAAATATTACCATGGATTTAGTAGTCAGATACTATCGTGATTTATTCTAGTAGTCAAATACTACCATGATTTTAGTAGTCAGATACTATCATGATTTATGATAGTAGTCAAATACTACCATGATTTTAGTAGTCAGATACTATCGTGATTTATTCTAGTAGTCAAATACTACCATGATTCTAGTAGTCAGGTACTACCGTGATTTATTCTAGTAGTCAAATACTACCATAATTTTAGTAGTCAGATACTACCATGATTTATGATAGTAGTCAAATACTACCATGATTTTAGTAGTCAGATACTATCGTGATTTGTTCTAGTAGTCAAATACTACCATGATTTTAGTAGTCAGATACTATCATGATTTATTATAGTAGTCAATAACTACCATGATTCTAGTAGTCAGGTACTACCGTGATTTATTCTAGTAGTCAAATACTACCATGATTTTAGTAGTCAGATACTACCATGATTTATGATAGTAGTCAAATACTACCATGATTTTAGTAGTCAGATACTATCGTGATTTATTCTAGTAGTCAAATACTACCATGATTCTAGTAGTCAGATACTACCGTGATTTATTCTAGTAGTTAAATATTACCATGATAAGAATTACGTAGTCAAAACATTCTGTGCTAATATTTAGTTAAACACTGCTGTACAAAACGTTCGTAATCCTAAGCTACTTCGCTAAAACTACATATGACTAACAAGCCAATTATTATTATTATTATCATTATTATTCTTATTATTATTATTATTATTATTATTATTATTATTATTATTATTACGTTGCCCTTAACATAATAGTCCACTCACTTGGTGAGATTGATGACTCAGGCCTCTTGTACAACAGTACTGCTGCTAAACAGCTCAGTGTGTAAAACATAATAACCATTCGCCTGTCTACCTCAGTTTCAATACCGCGCATCTACATTGTCAAGCACTCCCATACGTATGAATCGAAACAATGCCTGAACAACAGAGATGCGCTGTTGCTAAGGCCTTAAACATGCTATGTCAAAATCTAATACATTATACAACATCCAAGTAATTAATAGTTAACATTACAACAAACAAAAATATATTCAGGTGCATTGCACAGGTGCGCATATCTTTATTTATGACTATTAGAACCATACGTACCACCGAATACCGCGTTATATATAACCCATACATACTCGGCGAATTGCGCTTAAAATACGGTAGTAGTTGTTGAGAATAAACCACCAGCGCAAACATACATTCTAGCATTGCTTCATAATACGAAATGGAACACGAGTCGACAAATTTCACAAATAAAAATATGAAACATAACTCACCCAACTTGTTGACTCAAACTATAGTGAAAACCATCCACCACAATAACAGTCACACTCTGACAGTTAGGTGTTAAATGACACTCACCTGCAGTGTCTGCTGCAATATACCTATTGTCTAAACATATGTAACCGGGTTCTATGCTTCGCGCGGACGACTTATGCGCTTTCGTTTCCAAGCGCACATTGAAAGAAGAGTATACATAAGCAATAAAAAATCGCACGGTGTACCAAATGCGACACTTCGATTATCTGGTAGTCTATGGCATATCAGATTCGTCCTTTCAGGTATTTCGTAACATTAGGCCACCACTACTCCTACAATCCATCGAACAAAACGAGAATCATATCGAGGAACTATTTAGAAAGTCTCCAATCAAAGTATGACTGGGTTTTGTAAGTAAACATACAAGACCTGTGTATAATGATAGCAATGATAAAATATACATATAATTCTAAAGATTGATCTGAGTACAGTTGATTGAAGACTACCAAAAATGGTTTTTACAAAACATTTAGTACCTAGTTTAGGAGAGAAACAACCAGCGGAGCCCAATTTTACTAACGAATTAAAATATGAGGAATTTACAAAAGGATATCTACGAGTTACATCTACCATAACAGAGAGGCCTCAGCATAGATTCAATAGACTACAATACTGGCGAAACGGCAGACCCTGTACAAAGTCCACGGCAGAGTCTCTGCAAAGTATATGATCCCACCTAAATTATAATGAGGACTATGTATAGCGCCTAAGCTTAGAAGCTCTAAATATCCGTTAGAACCTACTCTCCTTCAAAAACAACACATAAATGTATCCGAGTACATTTAATTACAATAATGTACATGAACTAGTTCTTTGATAAAGGATTATCTGACTGAAATTGAAGAATACCACGAATGAATTCAGCATGGAGTACTTCCTCTGTGAAATAAAAGCTGTAGAAGTTGTCCGTTTAAACACAGAATCAATTACATCTGATATTTGAATTTTCTGAATTTTTGTAACTCATTGGTATGATTCGGCCGTGGATCGAACCCAAGACCTTACGTTTCCTAGGCCAGCGGAGCCTTTATCAATGCTGGAACAACTGCATATAGAACGGAGTCTAATAATTGCTGTCATAGCCATTGAAATGTATGACAAAATTTGTATAGCAAAGTTTTCAATTTTTTTTAGTATATGATGGAGGAGGAATAAATAGTGGTACGTACTGCTGATGGTAGAGCCAAATATACACCAACGTTTATTGGAATTATCTGAAGAACAGTGAGACGAAGTTCAGAAAGCACATTGACAGAGTAACTCTTGCTTGCGGAATATTTTTGTTTTTACTTGTTATGTGATCATTATGTTTGGTATTTACATTTTATTCTTCCGTGTTTCTTTTTGGTTTTCTGTATATTACTGGATACACTACGAGTGTACCCATTCTCTTAATTCATGTACCATCGACATCAACTGTGTGGTCCGGTTTCATCTTATGTTTTGCTGAAATTTTGGCGATAATGGCTTTATCCGAGCTATAATCTAAAATTAATAACTCCATTGTCTTTTTAACAGTGTCTGATAATACCGAAGAAAATCACGTAATATATGTTCTCATTTTAAATTGTGCACCTAATATTCACTTTACGCTTTGATTTATCCATATAAAACATTCACCTGTTAACATGTTATTTTCCTATAGAAAAATGTATCCATCCTGTTTTGTTACCTGCTCTCTAGTTTTCCAATTAATTATCTTGTATGATATCTTAGCCTAAATTTTAAAAATTCTTTCTCCAATGTACTGTTCTTCAGTTTAACTGTTTTGGGTCATCTAAGAAGTCAAACCACTTTTTATAATAAAAAAGATCATTTTGTGTAGCTAACCAATTTTAATCTTTATCACATCTCCAGTCATGTAAAGGAATAATGTTAAAATTTTCGAAGATTAGGTAAATACTTTCAATTTCATGCCCTCCTTATTTACATGAAATAGCAGTTTTCTGATTTTGAAGGTAAAGGTCTAATCTGTATACTGATTTGACTAGTTGTATCACATTTATACCCGTCGAATGTGATTATGTAATCCCACAACCAGTTGTTGCATATTGCTGAACGCCTATATACTGCCAAGTTTATTTGCTTTTGGCATGCTAGTATTTCAGTATAATAATTTCATTAAATACGTCATATATAGTTTTAAGTGTACACGTTAAGCATGGGTAATGAACGTCAAACTGAATTGCTGTCCAAGGATAAGGAGAACAACTTGTTATATTCTAAGCCTATAATCCATTGAGATTTCCGTTTCATCCCATTTCTGTCTTATCAATACTATTAAAAATAAAAGGTTAAAGTGTCTCATTAATATTTTTAAAGCTATACATTAAATACTGGAAATGAAAAGGAGATTAATAAATATTAATAAATACAAAACCTCATAAGTGCTTTGTTCCGAGTCGGTTGAAGAATTCGTTGATATAGCGTAGGAACATACGTATCAGCCTGACATATTCCTACGCCTATCAAACTCATTCTTTTTGCGCGAGTGCGCACAGACAGACAGACACACACCATATGTAGTTTTGTCGTTGTATCAGTTATACCACATATTAAGCAAAAATTTTGTTTGAGCTACTTACATCATCTTGTGCTTTTCTCCAAGTTTTTCCTTATCTTGTTTTAACTTACATGTGATATATTATTTTTAAATTCTTATCGATGTTTACCAAGCTGTTTACCAAGTTCAACACCTTTTGGACATTTTTTTTCTTCTTCTTTACTTATGAAGTTACCTTATCTTCAGGTTTTCTCTCATTGTCTTCTTTTTATTGCTGATTATTTAACATCATATATTAACTAACACACGCATCGACTCATATTCATTTTATATTCCGGTTGAACCATACCAATAGTATAATTTGAACATTATACAATTCAGTGGAAAATTTGTATAACATAAATGGAAAATAAGACGTGCTCAAAATGTCATAACTGAGTTCATGAAAACTGTATTTGAATATTAAAGAGTGGTGAGAAAAAAAGGGATATTTTAAGAATTCGAATAAAGAAAATATTAAGTATGTAAACAAGTAGAGTAATTAGTCCATGAAAAAGGTATCACAACGAGGAGTATTGCAAATTACTTCACTTGATACGAATTTAAATTTATTTTGAAAAGATGACGCAAAACATAACAAAATACGCTGAAACTCTAATGGGTTGCATCAACTGAATGTTAAAGGAGATCAATAAACGTCAGAAAACGATTCCAATCTATTGAGAAAAAAAATACTTAAAATTATCCATCACTAGATACATAGATAGTGATAAAAGGTACAAACATTATAAAATGTAAAGAACACTAGAAATAGAAGAATATGACATAAAGGTAGAAGCTTATAAATTAGATGGCTTTATCACTGAGATTTTTAAAACAGATGTGGTTGTTTTTTATATTTTGCCTACAATGTGTAACTATGTCCTTGAGGGACACCTCTGTATTAACAACAGTTGCTACAACCTTGGTAAATCAAATATAATGCATCGGTAGCACCGTTTCGAGGATACATTTAATTGCTGTTATTTTTCAGGGTTTTGTTTTTCAACGTTCTGTTTTTCATCTGTTCACTTTTGTCAAGTGCCAAATTTTTCGTCGGTGACATCCAGTAATTAATTCGTAGGCTAGCCGACAATCGACTGTCTTGGGGCAGAGTTTGGAACGGGAAAAATGTTTTCTTAACTTGGTCAGACTTTAACAATGTTTAGAGTGGAAACGGACTGGCTGTTTGACACGCTTAAAATTACGAGTTTTTCACGTACAAGCTGACAAAATGATTAAGACAAACGATAATGTGACATCTCGATCCTAAGTGGCATTTTTGACATCGTGAGAGACGGTTTCCATAAGGTCAGTAAGAATAGCGTTTATGCCGATTGGTCAAATGTACAGGAGAGAGGGTTGGGCCGAAACCCAGAATCGGGAAATATATAGTTCGTATCAAACGATGTTAGTCAGTCTAGGAAGGCCTATGCGAGGGACGGTCAGAATAATTGATTCCAACACAGGAGAAGACTCCGTACGTTTTTGAAAGAAAGACGTTCATAAATTAATTGTGGTTCCAGGGAACTGAATGTGGAACGTTTGTAAGACGCCAGAAACACAAAGGTATCTAACTCAAATTCACCTTTATTATGATGTAATGTATATGCTGTTTATCTTTGTCTTAGATGCATAATGTATCGATACTACGCTACAAATAGTTCAGTATTACATTGATTTAATAACGTACTTTGAGTTGTTTCTTTGTTACAGATGCATGATGTGTTCATATTTT
This sequence comes from Unio pictorum, assembly GCA_030141615.1. Lineage (NCBI taxonomy): Eukaryota > Metazoa > Mollusca > Bivalvia > Unionida > Unionidae > Unio > Unio pictorum. The sequence continues at coordinate 3,211,927 of JARLTB010000139.1, forward strand.
GTATGGATAGTCGGTTTACAGTGATTTAATAATGTATTTTTAATTCTGAATTAGCATTTTACCTTATATACTTACGTAGGTAAATATGGAGTGTAGAAAACCCGCCGTGTATATTTATGATTGGAAAGTGTTACATTAATTTGAATTTATCATATTAGTAAATATGGATTGTATGTTAGGTTATATTGCCTCACTTTACGTAATGATTTACGGGAAAATGACTTTCCCGAATTCTGATGTTGATAATTAGCAGTATAGCTTTATTGATCTGAAAACATGTATAGAATTTGTTAGCCATATGAATGATAACACTGATAGTAAGATCTGATTGTTCGAACATGAAGACGGACGAACAATCGCAACTCTGAAAGTAGCGAGATACTTAGGGCGTTTTACCCTTTTCTTTTAAAAGGAAAAATAGTTTACTTTGGCAAGAGTGAGAATCAGCGAGAAGTCAAAGGCAAGGGTTTATTTTGGGCAAGAGTGAGAATCAGCGAAAAGTCAAAGGGAAGAAGTCAGTGTGGAATTCCCGTTCAATAAAAGGGCAAGCTGGAGACGGACGCACGCAGGGAAAAGAAAGAAAACCAGTCGACGGAAAAGGTCATGTTGAATCACTCAACAGTCCAATGTTAAATGAACATTCGATTCCTTGATGAAATTTACTCTCAGTATTAATGGCTAACTTCATTTATTTTCATTAATGTTTGAATTCCTATGAATGTATCCAGTATTTTAAAGCTTCGGCATTTGTATTTTTTTCTGAACTAAGTGTATTCAGAAAGAGAGAAAGTGTAATTCACAGTGTCATTCTTTTCTTAATTGTATTTTTAATTAAATTCATATTTTATCTTTACGGGGGCTCGTGTGTTGTCTTGTTCAAAGTACCATCTCAGATTACTATATTCACTGACCGGGCAGATTACACCGTAGCGATCATCTTCTAGATAACGCCAATTAGTGGGAGGCGGTCTTCAAGTGTTGTTTCCAAGTTGCGCAATACCTCTGACCAGGCCTTGTGCAATATTGTACTAATAACACTTTGATCGCCAGCGCAACCACGTTACAACTTTTTAAAACTTTTGGTTGGTACCAGTAATTAATGCAATACCAAGCTAAATGATAAAACACCAGTTAAATATCTTTCTCTGTGCAAGTCTAGTGGTTTTAATTTTGGAAATGAAGGTTTAAATAAATGTAGGCTGAACAGAGCAAACATTTATACACCCGATATGTAGAGATACTGAAATGGTTTCTCCCAACTTTTGTTGTGGTTCCGCTGTTTCAGTCGTTCAAACTGTTTCTGTTGTTTTCATTCAGCTGACGGCACAATACTCACATTTACGACTGATTTTTATTTATTTCTTTCTGTCCGATTACAGTGATACAGTAAAACGTGTCTGAGTGATAAAGGGCTCTACAAACCAAGACAGAAATGCATTCAACGTGGACCGCGTTTTGTCAAATACTAAAACGACATTGTGGTAACAATCGCGTCCGAGAGCCCAGGAAGGCAGTTCTTTTGAGTTTTGTTCCGACAGATAAAGGACAGACACACTTGCTTACTGTGGGTTGGTCTAGGGTACTTTGTGTGTCTTTCGACCGTGTATCCTCATTTGAGCGTGAAGCAGGGCGTATTAACCTCATGTTGGCTCTGGTACTCTTCTACTAGGCGTTTGTATTTCCTGTCGATGTCACACGCACTTATTGTACGAGCTACATCAATATTCCATCACTGTTTGCGCGATTGTTAGGCGGCACGAATGATTCATATTCAGAGTCTATATCTGGCTGCTCCCCCATGAGTTGACAAGGATATTGTTTTAAATTATTATGAGCTATTATGCCTGCTCAAGAACAGGCTAAAAAATGTTATATGGCTAAAAGTCCAGTCGGCTGTGTGTTAGGCAGCCAGCATCCTACTTTTTCTTGGAAAAAGTACGGTCGGCACCATCTCATGCATGGATTGACAAGGCCTCCAGTTAGTCCTGTGACACATACTTGAAAAGGTCTGTCTGTGTCATGCACTGGGAGTGATCACCACCAGTTTCGATGCTCATATAAATGGTGTTACCACTAAACGGAAGCGACTTACAACCACGCCAACGAAGAAGCCAACCACATATAGTCATAGTGTGCGAACTCTAGCGCCTAATGTCAAGACTGATAGTACAACCCAGCGTATTAAAAGTCACCACCCACAGCAAGTTACTGTTTTTCCCCATCAAAAATATTTTCAATTGTGCTGATCTGATAGAGATGGGCATACAACCGTGATATTTTAATGGACGCATGTGGATTGGGCGCTATTCTTGTTTGCTCTGAAAAGGCATAAACAAAGAGAGGCTTGCCGTCGAAATTGGGTGGGTTATAAAACCCCAAAAAGCTGGCTAGCGAAAAGGTGATCCAGAGAGTTGAGTCATGGATGCCAGGGTGCGGTATGTTGACCAGCCTATTAGATACGTTATAGTCAGAAGTCATTCCAGGAATGGCAGCCTGAAGAACTTGTACAGCGTTTGTATGCTGTAATAATCGTCCCGGATGGTAATAGTTTAAAGTGGGCCTGATAAGGTCGAACTCACATGGAACTTATTGTTGTAAAGCTCAACCTAAATTGAACTAAACTTGTCTGTTCGAAACGCCTCAGTTGTAGCATTTACGTTCGAAGCCATCTGTTGACTGCTGAAAAGGCAAGACTGCCCGAGATTGCAGGAGATACAGTACCCTGCGAAAAGATTTTTTGTTGTTGCTCAGCTGCGTTGTGCCTATCTGGGCCAAACAGGTAAAACGCGCTTGAAAACAACATCGACATTGTTGCCTTTCTGTTCTTTTTGATATGAGTGTAATGTGAATACTACTCGCATTGCACCAAGACAACCATGGCCTGGGTAAGATATATAACTATGGTGTCAATAGAGCTGATCAGAGAGAGAGGAAGATGCAACCACTTAAATGTGCCAGGGAGTTTACAGCGCACTCTCTGGAATTCACATATTTTTTAATTATACATATGCGGCAGGGTTGGCTATTTATACCCTCTCTGGATTTATTTTCTTGTGCTTTCGTAATGTTTTTTAACCTTTAGTACCTTATCTAAAACTGACATTTTGGGCTTTGACTAATGCCCACATATATCTTTATTAAAATATTTCCTTTATTATTTTTTGCTCTTTAATTCATGTCTCATCCAGAGTGATTACCGCCACAACTTTTCATCTTCTTTATTTTGTTCATGTTCCATTACCAGTATGGGTAGACTCGACATCTGCTTATGAACACTGCAATATGCATGCCACAACGCTAAGCAACACAGATTTCCCCTACAACTCCTTACTTCATATTTGCAGGCAATCGTACTTATTTTTGCACTGAGAAAACGTGTTACACTATTTTCTCCGTATATCTTTAAATAGAAAATCTCCTCCCTGTGCATTTAACACTATTTTGATTGCTGCAATGTCATGTAAACACTCTGCATTCGGTTCGGTAAGCAGCCCATTAACAAGCATTCATAACAAGAGCTTGCGATTATACTCTTGACGAACAGAGTAAACGACAATGCCCTGTATAGACCCACAGCGTGTTGTTGTAGTTGTTGTAGGGTTTAACGCCATTTTCAGCAGACGATAGGCTCTATACATGATGGCCATTATTAATGGTGGAGGAAGAACCCGGGAAACCCCCCCCCCCCCGGAAAGAACTACCGACCCACGAGAAGCAACTGGCAAGCTTTCTCACATACCCACATTGGCTTGGCATAATCTGAGACTCGAACCCAATCAGAAGTGAGATAGCAATGATCCGTAACCGAGAGCGGTTTAGAACACTCGGCCACTCGGGCCCCCTCACAGCATGTACAAAAGACTTCCATTTGGATAACACGCATCATTTAAAATTGGCAACTGTGTTTGTATAGCTAATGGATTTTTATTAGAACAATCAATATACATTACACACCTGTATGATAAAACCGTGTGGCTATATATATATATATATATATATATATATATATATATATATATACACACACACACACACACATATGTAGTTTTGTCGTAGTATCAGTTATACCACATATTAAGCAAAATATTTTGTCTGAGCTACTTATATCATCTTGTGCTTTTCTAAAAGTCTTTCCATATCATAATTATATCATAATTAAAAATTAAATTAAGGGAGTAGACTATAGGTTTGTGCAATATTGTATTTGTTGTCATTGTTAAAAAAAGTAATTATCTTCCAAATTGTATGTCATAAGTATGCAACAAATTCATGCCAAACGTTTTTTTTTTATGTATGTTTCGAATATAGGAAACTGTTTAAGACGTTTATATTACATAACAGTGTGACAGAGATTTTTCAAATTTTCACTTAGAAACACGGTGAAAGTGAATCATGCGTTTATGATAAAATGACTGCCAATATTCTTGAAATTTCCTAACCAGCAGTATGCATGAGAAAGCATCGTTAGTATGTACATATACTCTGATACCTATTAAGGGTGAATTCCCAATTACACAGCGTGTATACTGAATATTTAATTTCTTTGCCATGAATTAATTAACTAACTTTGCATCCACAATGTTTCTTCTGTAGAAATTTGTAAAACGGGTTAAGTTTATAAGGAGCGAGCATAAAACCAAACTATTTATGGTATTTTCAATATTATTCGAATTTGTTCAGTCTAATACATGGTATTTTCAATATTATTCGAATTTGTTCAGTCTAATATATGGTTTTTTCTCCATCACCATCTGTATGTTTTTCAACTCATTCTCTTTTTTATTTCTATCTTCAACGGGAAGCTTACCTATGTTCCAACGTGAATTATTGGGTGTGCGCATGCCCGTTCTAACATTTTTTCATCTTTGACTCAGCCCAAAAAACAAACAAACAATAAAAACAACAAAACAAAGAGGAACCAGAAGGTCGATGAGTTACTCTAGATATCAACGAAAAATCGAAGTAACACCACGAATGCCGCTGTGCATTAAGGTCCGAAGAAATTACAAAATATTAAAATTATATTCTGCGAGTGTATTTATTTAAAAAAACAAATAAGTTTTTTTTTACATACCCATAATTAATACCGTCTTCGATATCCGTACCATCCTCCCATAACAAGATTAATCTATTCAATTTGAAATCACATATACGAAATCAATGTTTTGTTGTTTTTTTTAAAAAAAAACAACACAATATCATTCAATGTAATATAAACATTGGGAAGGAACAATATTCACATCTGACTTAAACTGTCGAAATTACACTGACTTGTATTATTTAAAACAACAGAGAAAGATTCAACACTCTTCAATTCTCATTTTAAGAGATCTTAGTTGAGCAAATGTCAGGTGTACATTTTATGAAAATGAATGATGTCATATTTATCAATTAATAACAACCTTTAAAGTTATATGGCATAACATAAGGTAAAGATGAATTTTATATCAATTGTTCAATTTAAATTTTATATGCTAGATTTTATAAATTAAAAGAAGACAGACAGAAAAATCATGGACGAGTATATTTCAGTCTCGTCTTCTTCAATTTACATGACTACAAACCCACCAATGGGTGCAATGTAGACACATGAATAACATAATTACACACGTGTTGATGCCATGCATACATTATTGATTTAGTCATAATACTGCTGTTCATATCCCCTTTACGATTTTAAACGTTTCCACTGGCCAACCTATTTCGCCGACCTGTCCATTTTTGGCCTTCGGGAATGACGCCCCAGGTGCATCCCGGCTGAGGTAGGAAATCTGGCTGGTAATCTCTCTGGATCTGGCGCCTATTCCCACCATTTGGAAGTCGCTCTGAACGGCCACGCGGTGGTCCCTGGAACCGTTGGGGCCTTAAATATAGTTCATTGTGGGTGAATGTAAAAACAGTTCGGGTAATATTAAGCATTGTGAATTAATAAAATGATGTTATTGGTTTCAGTCCCTCTCTAATAATGGCGTGTTTGGAAAAGGCTGCAAATGCTGATACCAGCACACGCTGGGTGTTAACAACAAATGATAAGCATCGAGCGTCGCAGATCTGATTAAAATCAGATCTCGGCTGTCCTACGTGAAGATCTGATGACGACCGCTTAAAGGTCGTGTTCTGGTGACCTTTGAATTAGTCAATGGAATCGCAGCTTTCAAATATCTGAAAGTGAATCAAATCATTTGGTACACATTCAAACTCTTCATCCACAGTGCAAAAATATTAGACTCCATTTGACTGGTTGATAAAATTAGTGATTATGGTAATAACATAGGTTACCAGAACATGATGCCTAAGCGGTCCCTATCATATCTTCATTATAACAGTTGATAATAGCATCTGATTGTAATTGGACTGCGAGCGTCGCTGCATGCCTAGTGATTCTTGCTTAATTTGGCCTTGACCTATTGTGTGAAAGTTCCATTCAAGATGCTGACCTAACAATTAGTACGAATGGCAAAGATACATTTTAGTTTATGAACATATTTTCATTGTTGACAGTCTGATGTTATCCCAGCGAAGAACGCATTGAAAGCTAGGCTAAATTTTCGAGTCGCCTCTTAAACATACACAAAACATCAGTAACATCAATAAAAAGTTTAATTTCATATGATTCTCTTCTACAAAGAAGAGAATGTAGAAGAAGAAAGGTTACCTGTGAAAATGACTGGTCCCTGAAAAGCTCTCCAAGACTGATGGGACGGAGTTCGCATCTCACGCTGAGTGGGAGCGTGCTCGGACAAGTACGATTTCTCGGTGCTATGAGTAGCAGTACTGTGTGTAGATCTGGGTCTGTCTTCCATTTCGCTGCATTGGAAGTAAATAGGAAATCTAGTTTGAGAACCTGTTTAATAGTATATACTCACTGTTGATTAATATATATTTTTAACATTAATTATTATTAATTAATAGTACACTTTCCCATTTTTCGAGGAATTTTCATCAAGGGATTATTTGAACAATAAATATGGTTAAGGATATATTTATTTATTTTTTAAACTGCATTTTTAAGACGCTTATTGGCTGTATGTTGCCAAGTAAATGGAAGCTAAATGCATTTCATAAGAATTAACTGAGGCACCCGTGCTGGCCAAGGCAGATATCTGAGCTACAACGGTCACATCATAGTTTCAGGGGGACTATTAGTAATGGTCTCGTCATATCATTAAAATCACACAGAAAAGAATTCGAGAAGATATATATTATTATTGATACATACCCCTACCTACATATCAAGTTAATACATGTATATACAATCAATTAGCGACTGGAAAAACAAGTACTATTTATGTCGGTTTTATCGTGCATGCACTAGCCTGTCGGTACACGGATTCTGTCTGAAATTAGTTGTTAAATTATTTTCATCAAGTGGATAAATCGAAGTGTTCGATAATTCGCAAATCAACATTACCCACCCACCCTTTTCCCTGGCTGTTTTACTGGACCGTATTACTGCCTGACTTAAGAGCAAACCTCCACTTAACAAATACGTATATCGTTTTAGTTTTAAAAAAGGAACTTAAATAAGCCTAATGCAAAATTATCATCATAACATCGGCTTCTTGCTCTGTATAAAATCAATTAATAACCACCTTATAAATATGCATTCTATTTGCAATCCGTAGATAAAATATTTTATATTAGCATATCTAATTAAATTCTAATATAATGGCAAAGGTTTTAGAGTTCCCACTTATCCACTGATATAAGCTAATTTTGAGAAAATATTGAAGTGTCCAAAATCTGGACCAGTTTCGACTCATAAAGTTTTATTTTCTGGTACCGCGCATCACGAAAGCATACCATATCGTTTGAATGTAAATTCAATTCTAGTTTGCTTTCTGATGTTTCAGAAGTTGGTAGCACTTCGTTATGGTCAAATTCGGCCGTACATGATTGCATGACTATTTGATATAGCTGGGTACCATTAGAAACCTTTTACTTACGTATTTCTAAACATATCGCGATATGTATAACAGTATACCAGTCATGTCAGGGACCAACCATTATTTTTATGGGGAAGAGACTTGAAGATTTTATTTTAATTTCCAGCTTTCACATAGCTCCAAAATAACTAGTTCTGATGTATAACAAAATAAACCCATGTCACATACATTGTACTACATTACATTACAAAAAGACAAAGAGACGGCGTCTTAATCTTCGTCCTATATGCTCCTCAGTGATGGGATGAAGGATAAAAATGAATCAATAGGATAAAAGTATAAAATAAAAGGAGAAGGAGGAGCAAAGGAGAATGGGAGTTAGCAGGGGCAGAAGAAAAGACATGTAAATGGTTCAATTCAAATCAAATTAAAAGTCCACCTTTGCTAGCCAAGAGCAATCGATCCACTTTGCTCTATATCTATCCATGACTAAATAGTTAAAACGAGGCTCTGAATAAATATCATCTTGCAAATGAAGCTGCCAAGGACATCATTGGCCTCCATCCCCAAAGAAAACAAACCTGTGTTACAAAAGAGATTCTGAATTTATGTGATGCCCGAAGAGACCTAGGAAACACCAGACACACAACAGGGGCAATGGAGTACCGAGAAATAAACAAGAATATTTGTTTATTAAAAAAAAACTTGAAGAAAGCAAAAGAAGATTGGATGGTGAAAAATGTGCACAGAAATAGAGAGCAGTCTGGTAAAGAATAACAGCAAAAAGACATTTCACACTGTGAAAGTCCTCACCAGACAGAAGCAACCAAGAGTCAGTACCATTTAAGATGAAATTGAAACTGCCTCACAGAAGCGAGTGACATTGCAGAAAGATAGACTGAGTATAATAAAGAACTCTACAACCATCCGTCCACAGGAGACTTAGAGGTGCTTAGATGTTTCCAACTCCACAAATGATGATGATTTCCCCATTCTCAAAAAAGCGGTGGAGTCAGCAATAAGAGGACTGAAGAATAGAGAAGGCAGCTGGAGTAAACAACATCCATGCTAAACTTTTCAAGAATGGGAGGGTGAGGGTAGGGTGGGGAAATCAGTGATAGAGCTACTAACAAAAATCTGCAACAAGATCTGGCAGACAGGTGAATGACCAACACAGTGGAACCAGTCACTTATTATAACACTCCCCAAAAAAGGCAATCTCCAGCTGTGCCAAAATTACAGAACAATCATTTTGGTCAGCCATGCTAGTAAGGTGATGCTAAATATCATCTTGAACAGAGTGAAACCACATGAAAAATAAATAATTGCTGAATAACAGGCAGGGTTCCAGAGTGGGAGAAGCCCAACAGAACAAATATTCAATCCCAGGATTATGTGTGCTAAATACTCGCAACATAAAAAAAAAAAACAAAAAAAAAAAACAACAAAAAAACCCCACAAAAAACCTCTATCATGTGTACATAGATTTCACAATGATGAAGTTTAACATGGGTCAAACGTTTATCAATGCCATCAAGCAGCTATACGCCAAGGCTACCTGTGCAGTAATTGCTCAAGGTTCTGTGGGGGACTGGTTCCAGACAACAGGTGGAGTACGTCGAGGCTGTCTCCTGTCACCCGCGCTTTTCAACATCTACTTAGAGCGCATCATGAGCGAAGCCCGGAAAACTACTGTGGGACAGTCAGCATTGGAGAGCGTAACATCACCAACCTACAAGTTTCATACGACATTGATGGGCTGGCAGGCAGTGAAGACGATCGTGCCACCTTAGTGAAGAACCTGGATGAAGCATCTTCCAGATTTGACATGGAGATAAGTGCCGAGAAGACAAAGCTGATGACAAATAGTGGCAAACAAATCTCAACCAAGATTAAAGTCAGAGGACAGGAACTGGAAACAGTGGGCCAGTTCAAATATCTTGGTTCCATAATCACCGAAGAGGGATCAAAAGCAGAAATTTTGTCACGAGCAGCACAAACAACGGCAGCTATGTCAAAGCTAAGACCCATCTGGAGAGATAAGAACATCTGTCTGAAAACTAAAATCAGACTATTGAGAGCACTAGTCAGCTTAATCCTTTTGTATTCATGTGAGGCCTGGAGCCTGACAGCAGAATTACAACGAAGAATCCATGCACTTGAAATGAGATGCTACAGAACCATCCATGGCATCTCTTACATGGACCACATTACAAATGAAGAAGTGCGCAACACCATCGGGCACAAAGTAGGCCAATATGAAGAACTCCTTACCACCGTCAAAAAGAGAAAACTGAAATGGTATGGCCATGTCACTAGAGCCAACAGTCTATCCACAACAGTACTGCAGGGCAGCGTCCAGTATGGCAGAATGAGAGGTAGATAGAAAAAGTGGACTGGCAACATCACATAATGGACCAGAAAAGTTTTGCGGAGACACAGGCATTGGCACATGATCGAGACAAGTGGAGGGAACTGGTCAGATGTTCAGCAGTATAGTGCCTCGTCGACCACACTAGGTCAGGAGACTGATAATGATGATGATGATGATGCAAATAAAAAAGTTACATCCCGTAGCAAATTAAATCAATGCACTAATAATAAAACTAATTACGTATACTATGTATTCAATACGGCAACTTCCTAAATGTCTCGATGCCTTGATTCCAAGAAACACTTGTGTATGAACGATTTAATTTGGAAAAAAAAAACTGACCTACGACATATTACATAGCCGCATTGATTATTCCCAAGAACATTCTTTTTCTTTTGTAAACGAAAGGAGGAATCCACGGGATCAATTAAAAAAGCATATACTGTATATATATATATATATATATATATATATATATATATATATATATATATATATATATATATATATATATATATATATATATATATATATAAAGCTGAATTTAGGGCCCCGAGTGGTCTAAAGCGCTTTCCGTTACGGATCACTGCCATCTCACCTCTGTCTGCGTGGGTTAGAGTCTAGATTCGGCTAATGTAGTTATGTGAGAAAGCTTGTCGTGGGTCGGTGGTTCTTTCCGGGGGTCTACCCGGGTTTTTCCTCCACCAATAATACTGGCCGCCATGTCTAGCCTATCGTGTGCTGAAAAAATGGCGTTAAACCGTACAATAACAACAATACTAATGTGGAACGGTTAGATGTATCACCACGAACCCTAATTTGGATTGCTACTCCGTATGCATGCCTATTTACGACTGATTTGACTGCTTGGGAAGTAATATGTTGGCTAAGTTTCAGATATTTGAAAGTATATTTTAGTACTGTTCAGCACAAAGAATTACCGCAATTTTCAATTGCACTTATACCACTGGTGTAAATACTGGTCAACAATTTTCTAAACTGTGACAAAATTAGGGAGAATGCTTTGTGGGTTATATACGATACTATTTATTTGGCTGGGTTGATTGTTACTGTATATCTCTAATAATCGTGTGAAAAGAAGTTTAATAAAATAGATCGACTGGTTAATGTGTGAATGCTAGCTAAGATTCAACCTTGACATCGATTGTCTGTTAAGTTATTTTCAACCTCGACACCTATTATCTATTATGGTTTGGTAATATATAATGAACTAACTGCAGTTTTTAGTTTCTCCGCATGTAGAACCACTGCGTGGAGAGAACCTTTGTATAGCGAGATAGATAGTATAAAAATGATCCTTGGTGATATATGAAGCAATTATTTATACTGACAGGATACAGTGAATCGTGCATTCATTACGAGTTGATAAGTATTAAGACAGAAATATATATCTACGCGAAAAGTTTGATTGTTGAATAGCATTCTGTAGCTTCACATTAAGTAATTAAATTATTACTGAACGTTAACCTCGCTCGCGCCATGGCCATGCCTTCCAATGGAATACAAACCGCTCCGGTGGTCTAGTGGTTAGAGCGTTCGTCGCGGAAGCGGGAGGTCGTGGGTTCGATCCCTGGCCGAGTCATACCAAAGACTTACAAAAATGGTACTAACAGCTGCCTCGCTTGACGCTCAGCATTAAGAGGTTAGTGTTAGGACTGGTCGGCCTGGTGTCAGGATAATGTGACTGGGTGGGACATCATGCTACATGTCTGCGACAAGATGCCTCAGTGCTAGACATCACTATAAACTGCCTCACAGCAGACATCGTAGCGATATGACTGAAAAATGGTTAAAGCTGCGTTAAAAATCCTAATCAAACAAACAAACACACCAATGGAATACAAAATATAGGGTTGTTTTTGCAGTGAACGAAAAGTAATATCATTACGATCTTATTTACGGGTACATTTTGGGTGAAATTAGGTACAAGTGACATTGAATTGTAAAAGAGTGGTTTGAATCATAGTAATTTAGACTATAAAATCATCCTCTATTTTTTTCTTTCATATAGTTATTATAACACAGATTTATTAATGATTGATTTAAAGTATAACAGGAAATACGTTTCATTCAATTGATACAGATAACCATAGTGATTAAAAATAGTACTGTTATAAAACAACTTTTCATCAACAAAATACATATTAGCAAATCTGAGACAGATGACAAAACCTAAAGAAAATCCACTTGTTAAACAGCTTACATTTAAGCAGAAAACACAATCTGAACTATTAGGTGTGCAATATCCGTTGTATAGAAGGGTAAAGTACAATCTAGAGTTATAACTGCACGCACTGATAAGTGTGCGCCAAACCTATTACAAGACTGAATAATCGTAAAATTAATAAATATAAATTATTTGTAAGGACAATAATATATGTATATATACATACCTTTTTTTAATGAGATTATCCCTTTATAAATTATATATGTAGCCAAATATTACTTTATCGTGGCGTTATGTTATCGTATTATAAGAACAAATCAAAAGAACTCTCTAATGGTCGATATATATTAATCAATCGATTTTACAAACCAGTCGTTAAGAAAACGCAGTTCAACCGCCAATGTCGTACACATTCCTTTTCAAATCCATCTTAAATCGCCCCTTGTCTCTGCCAGCTAATTTGTAACATATCTAAGTATGCGTACTCCATCAAAGATTAAATAAACGCCATGACTGTATTGATTTTACATTCTGTACTGTCCGGTGGAAGTTAATATCGTATTGATATTGTGGTCTTTTACGCAGAGGGATACGTGATTAGCCCACTTGACGGTAGAACCCAATACGCAAGAAATGGATTAGATTGCTTTTCTAACCTTTGTCTATACAAAGGGTACCTTGGCACACACTTCTGTAATTTAATTCGAGAAACACTGACTTAACAAATTTGCTGGCAAACGATTTGATCTGTAGTACATACAATTCGACAAGGCAAACGGATATTCAAGTTCAATAAATTAGTTTAATGTGCCATTCATGCGTGTATTTCCATGACTATTTTAGATCGGAAACTTTAACACACACACACACACACACACACACACACACACACACACACACACACACATACATACATACATACATACATACATACATACATACATACATACATACATACATACATACATACATACATGTGGAGAGAGAAAAGGTTTCCACACATGTAAAAGCAATAAACTACTGAAAAACAAAGGTCTAATGCAAACAAATATTGGTTCTGGAAATGTTGTCTTCTCGGTGTCGGTTCATGTTTACTGGGCTCTTCGTTGAGCGATATTTCGGGGCGAGTCAGACATAAATGTTACATATTCTTCAAAATATGTTCCATTACATTATACTTTCTCCACCGAGCATTTCTTTCTTTCTTTCATATTTGTAAAAAAAACCTCACTCATTTCTTTATTTTTTGTTGTTACTTATTTGTTGCCTTGTTTTGTGTTAACTGGCTCATTAGTAATGAATGGTTAGTTATTTTCTATATTAACCTTCTTAAATGGCCGGCTTGTTTACTTAATTAATATGTATATATTTAATGCTTAATTAATATATTTAATGCTTAATTAATATATTTAATGCTTAATTAATATATTTAATGCTTAATTAATATATTTAATGCTTAATTAATATATTTAATGCTTCTCTTAGTGACCCGTTTGCTACTTCTTCATCATCAGTTAGGGTAAGTTTTGGTAGAACGAAACTCTTGACTCACCTGTCTGGTTGATTTTGATGGTAAGTTTTGGTAGAACGAAATTCTTGACTCACCTGTCTGGTTGATTTTGATTCTGTATTATGAAAACCAAAGCAGATCTTTTGAAATGTTTAGGTATATCTGAATGGCGCGGTGACAACAAAAGAAAAAAATAAATAGATGAACGATTTGTTTCACTCGAGAACAAATGAATGTCGGATTCAATACTGTATACAACAAACAAAAAATGTGTGAGCGTTCTAATTTAAACGTCAGTAGAAAAAATAAGTTATTGTCTTCATAGATGTAACGGATGCATACAATTATTATCTTCAATTACATATACATACGAAATAAAATTGTAATATTGGATTGTTAACCATATAAATATGAACTAGAATTGTAATTATAGATTATTAAACATACAAATACGAATTAAAATTGTAATTATAGATTATGAACCATATAAATACGAATTAAAATTGTAATTATGGACCATTAATCATATCAATATTAAAGTGTTCAATTATTGTCGGACCAATACACACTACTTTGGAATTATTGTGAACTCATTTAAAGTCGTTCTGGATTGAATAATTGTGTAACATGAGGGCATTCAAGACTATTGTAATTCATTCGGAATATTCAATATTTTGTTGTGCAATTCTATACTGCGTTCCTAATTTTTGTGAATGATTGAAGGTTGTACATTTATTTACATAGCCAATTTTTGTCTATGATGGTATGTTGTAAATGAGACCTTGACATAGCTATTTTAGCTCGGAATATTCTAGAAACGAGAGAGAGAGAGAGAGAGAGAGAGAGAGAGAGAGAGAGAATGTAAACAATATTTCTATTCCTATTTCGTATCAGTCTTTGGGAGCCTATGATCAAAGCTGGCAGTTCTCAGTTCTGTTCAGATATTATTCGAGAGGAAATTATTTAAATCATTGTTCAAATTATTAATCGGAGTTACAAAGTGATAATTGACTTCTGGACTAAAACATTATTTTGGAACTATGTGAGTTTGTTCAAATACATTCTGGGCTGCATCATTGGCACATCAGAACATTTAGAACTGTTGGAATTCATTCTGAACATTTTATACTCTTGGACTTGTGATATGATATTCACTATTATTTGGGATTTAATTCACAATATTGTAAGTAAACAAATAATTTGTTGATTTTACTTAAATTGTGGGTTTCACTTTTTTTCTATTAATTATTTTAAAACCTAGAGTCAAATCAGAAATTAGTGCCCTTTCCGGTGTCTGAATTTCTTTAAAACATCTTAGAGATATTAAAATTGTCTTTAAAATTTAAATTGACTTTGTTCTGGAATTTTCCTTACCTCTGGTAAAGATGTTAATTTCACACATTTAGAAATCTTTAAAAAAAAAAAAAACGCAAGCATTCACACTGTCATATAATGTAGTGTTTGTTTCAAGGTCTATCCAGGGAGGGTTAGAGTCTATTAAAAAGTACAAGTTGCTTGAACGTGTATGACGTTATGAACTTTGTGAAGCGAAATCACCTTCTTTAGCAAAGCAAGAAATAAGGAAAAAATTGTAAAGCAGTATTTGGTGGGAAAGAATTTTTGATGATAGTGATTTGGGTTTGTTTAGTAAGTTTGTCTCTGGTTTTGATTGGAAATTAAAAAAATTACAGTTCGAAACACAGATGGAAATTGAATTAAGAAAACTTCAGCTTTAGAAAGAAATGATGGAAATGCAAATTAGAAAGAGAAAAGGATAATCAAATGCATGCACAGTGAGAAAGAAAAAAATGGGATGGAAATGCAGATGGTCAGAGAAGAAAGGGACATAGTTTATTTAAATTCATGCGGATCAAAACAAAATACAAAGAACAAAAATAAAATCTGTACCGACCTACCTACCCTAATATATTTTTCATATGTAAGCATAACCACACACATTATATTGTTTATTTGGACTTATCCATATTATAACATACATATAACAGTGTTAGATTCCCGTTTCCGGTAGGTGGAACGATTTTATATACTTCGGTCTTACTCTTCATAGTTTTTAAACACATTAAACTTTTCGTTATGATTTAATTTTCCAGAATTACTGTAGGAATATATTGAAAATAATGTAACGTATTCATATAAAAAAACTGGCAATTTAGAAGAATGTATTTTCACTAAGAAAGTTAAAGGCCAAAACAGATCAAAACGGAGTAAATGACAAATACAGCGTGCCAGTCTAGGCCGGGGGAAAGGGTTGCATAACGGTGATGACACCATAGTAAAATTATGGATTTCTAGTGTTGGCATACTTAACGACACATACTCTTGACTGAAAAATAAGTAATTCATTGGCACACACCTAATGTAGTAGCGAGGGAGTAAGCTTTTCCAGAAAAAATAACATTCTGTAATCATGCATTAGAAACCCTTGTCATCTAAAGATCCTTGGCACAATATAAATAAGATATATGGCCACCGGTGAGATTGCAGTAGCAGATATCCCGCCCTGCTTTCCAAGAAGACAGGTTCTGAATTACCAGTAATGTGTATCTTTTAACGAATCGGCATGTTACAAATTAATCAGCCCGTACGTACAATACCAGATAACGTTATATTGTATCCACTCTAATTGTCATTCAGACGACTTCAATCATTTTTCATTATACGAAGGAGGCATCGGTGTTATTTCGCCTGAGTAATTTGCAGAAAATTTATAAGTCCAGTCACCTCATTCAAGGTGTGCATGCAATCAGAACTACTTAAAAAAAAAGAAACCCTTGTCATCTGCTGTGCCTGACCTAGTTGTCCTAAAATCAAATAACAACAATAACAAATATATAACATAGCTACTTAAAGTTCAATCCATCTTTGAAAACACACCATACAAAAACATTTTGAGAGAGACAAAGACATGCACGCATACAAGTCGAGATTTTTGGTATAATGCTATTTCGTTCCACACAGCATGGTCAAATGTATCATAGATTCATCATTCATATGCAGCCTTAGTTCAGTACATTTGGAGGTCAGCGTTACTAAATGTAGCTAAAGCAAACTGACTAGTTTTAAATACTTCGTATGAAATAAATTATATATTGTTAGCTACATTTGATGACGCTGACATGAAAATTGTGCTACAGGATAAAATTTTCAATGCTGTATGAAATGAACTATGACAGAAAACACTGATCCATGCACGTAGACTATAGACCTATACACGTTGTAACGGGGCGATCGGTCATCAAGCGCTATTAGTACAATATCGCACAAGCCCTGGTCAGAGGTATTGCGCAACTTGGAAAAACAACACTCGAAACCGCCTCCCGCTAATACTCGTTATCTAAAGGATGACCTCTACGGTGTGATTTGCCCGGTTAGAATGGATATGGTAATCTGAGACGGTATCTTGAACAAAGACAACACACGAGCCCCCGTAAAGATAAAAAAAGAATTTAATAAAAGAAAATCAAAAGACACAGTAAATTACAATTTCTTTCCTTCTGAATACACTTAGTTCAGAAACACATTAAAACCGAAGTTTAAAATACTAGGTACATTAATTAAATTTCAATCATTAATAAAAATAGACAAATTTAGCCGTTAATAGCTGATAGCAAATTTCATCACGAAATCGAGTGTTCATTAAACATTGGACCGCTTGGTAAATTCACCGTACCTTGTTCGACGACTGTTTTTCCTTCTGCTTGCGTCACGACTTTACTTTGCCCTCTGGTGAACGTGGGATTCCACAACTCTGACTTCTAACTTCTTTTCCCTCCTTGAATCTTGACTACTCTCTCTCTCTCTCTCTCTCTCTCTCTCTCTCTCTCTCTCTCTCTCTCTCTCTCTCTCTCTCTCTCTCTCTTCAAACAAACTATTTTCCTTTGAAAAGAAAAGGGTAAAACGCCCTAAGTATCTCGTTATGCTTTAAGAGTTGAGATTGTCCGTCCGTCTTTCTGGTTGGAACAATCAGATCTTACTATCAGTGTTAACTTTTATACGGTTAGCAAAACTACACAAGTCTTCAGATCAATACAGTTATACCGCTAATTATCGACATCAGAATTTGGGAAAGTCACATATATTCCCGTAAATCATTACGTAAAGTGAGGCAATATATCATAGCACACAATCAATATTCGCTAATATGATAAATTCAAATTAATGTAACACTTTCCAATCATAAATGTACACGGCGGGTTTTCTACACCACCCATTAACCTACCTAGGTATATAAGGTGAAAATGCTAATTCAGAATTCAAAAGTACATTATTAAATCGCCATAAAACCCGAACTATCCATACAAAAAATATGAACACATCATGCATCTGTAACGAAGAAACATCATATCAAAGTACGTTATTAAATCAATGTAATACCGAACTATTCGTACCATAGTATCAATACATCATATAAATTACATCATGATAAATGTGAATTTGAATTAAGTACCTTGTGTTTTTGGCGTGCTTTTGCCGTTTGGTTTCCGGCGGACTTTCCTGAGCTTATTGTTATGAAAGCACTGCTCTAAAAACTACCTCCGGAGTCTTCTCCTATGTTGGAATTAACACTACCGTCTCTTTCAGAGGTACTTCCAAGACTGGTTCAAATTCATTTGCTCAGAGAATATATTTCCCCCGATTTCAGGGTTCGACACACCCCTGATTTCATATTTGACCAATCGGAATAAATGCTATTCCTACAGACATTTGGAAAACTGCCTATCAAGATGCCAAAAATGCCACCTGGGGTCGAAATAACACCCTACCATTTGTTTCAACTCACTTTGACAGCTATACGTGAGAAATTCCCTTATTTTAAGCCTGTCATACACTGGTCCGTTTTTACTATAAACATTCTAACAGCATGACCGAGTTAGGCCAACATTCCTTCGTCCAAACTCTACTCCAAGACAGTTAATTGTCGGCTAGACTAAGAATTAATTAATGGATTTCACTGACGAAAAATTTGGCACTTGACACACGTCATAGCCTCCCAGCTCTCTTAACAAATACGGAAAACTTAGTAACTGCCAGAAATGTGTATATCATACGTGCTTCATACTAATTGTGTTAAGCATCTCCACTGTGCCCCAGTTGAAGCAAAAATATACCTACAAAATTTATTGACAAATAAAGCACTTACCAGCCAGAAGGAATAATTTATCCGTCAACACATGAACCCATAATTAATTTCACTGCAGCACTTGCCTTATTTCCAAGATAGAAAAATAAACTTTGAAAGAATCCGTAAACTTGAAAGATTATCACATGGAGCAGCAGAGAGGGTGAACCCTACAACGTTTTTAGACAAAATTTTGATTGAATCCTTAAAACGAGCCTTCCTACGATCTCATTTTAACCAAAAAAATGTCTCAGGGGCAAACCCTACAACGTTTTCAGACAAAAAATTGATTGAAATTTTAACGAGCCTTCCCTACGAAATCTCATTTTAACTAAAAAAAATGAAAACGGAGACTTTTACGATTTTTTAATTAATTTTGGTCGCAACTTGTTGTCGTTCACCCTCTCTGCTGCTATGGGTTAACAAAAAATAATAAATGATTTTAACCGAATATTTGATCAAGTCCTTAGGACTTTACAAACAAACTAATCGCTAACACCTCTTCTTGTAAATCAATCAGATTATTAGATTGGTCTGTGAGTTTGAAATTAATTCTCGTTAACGAATTATTATGGCATCGCATGTAGACAGGATTAATTGGGTTTTCAATAATTAGGAATCCTGGAGGAGCTGTTGGTGCAAATGAATAAAGAATATATCCCTGCTGAGCTTGATTTGATTGCTCTAGATTAATCTGATAGCTTCCTTCAATTACATCACATACTAAATTAAGCGCAATCACCGTTGAAATATTCACGTTGAACGGAGCGATATGCCTACCACCACCATCTGGATCATTATTATGTTTGAGGATTTTTATTTCCTGTGATGCTGTTTTTTTCCATGCATCATGAATTATTTTAAAACCAACATCGATGGTGTCACTGAGAAGTTTTTTTAGTTCCGGTACGTTATATCCCGGTAGTTTGAATGTCGGAATATCTTTGACGGGGATTTTATATTCTGATGCAAATCTTATTCTCGATAGGGGATTATCGTCATCTAATATATCCTGAATAATTTTTAGGTTAAATGTTTCCATATCGTCGATAATTTTGTTGCATGTTTCTACGACGCTGATAAATTCATCTCGGGTGAGAGAGCCGGATTTAAGAGATATTAACAACAGCGATAAATCATTATTCATTGCTGTGAAATTTTCGATAATTTTAGGTTCGTTAACAAAATTATGTCCCTCTATTCCCTCCCCTGGCTTCTCTTCTCCGGTTTCGTAGTATCCGATACCAAAAAAATCTATAGTGAATTGGTGATCTTTATAACTCTTTATTGGATTATCAGGTTTTATTCTGTCGGTGATATAATCAGTTTTTTGTGGTTCTGGTAAATAAACAGTTTTCCCCCCTGGTGGTAATTCAGGCCATCCTAGTACTGTTCTAATAGAACTTTGATAGATATCTACGACGTATCCTTCTGTGCTTATCTCAATTGCGGATGATAGCGTCGGCTCATGAACTGTTATAGCGATTTTCGATTCTGTTCCAGTAATCGATTTTATTCTACGTGCGAATTCATTATTGATTTGTTCGATTTGGTATGACCCTGTTGGTATCGAAACAACTTTCCAGTCTGGAGTCCCGTCGTCTTTATTCTTATACGAGAACACCAGTGAATTATTCGGTTGTTGACCACCAAATGATTTTGATCTGATATTAGGCCAACTGTGGTATATTCGTAATTTTGCTAGCGCTATCTCCTTCACGGGGACTGGGCTAGGGAAATTTACACTAAACTCGGGTTCCGTTGATGTTATTGATATCATACTTGTTTGTACTGGGTTCGTGTTCTCCACTATTTGTTGAAGTAATTCCATCGGTGTTGTCATCGTTGCTATACTGTTGTTGTCGCTCTAATTTTGACACCGCGGAATCATAAATACTGACCATCACTGAGAACTCACAATTTGGTATGGTTGAGATTATTGAGATCATTTTGGTTTTCGGGTTCGTGTTTTCCAATTCCATCGGTGTTGTCATTGTTATTATATTCATGTTGTCGCTCTAATTTCGATATCGCGGAATCAAAAATACTGACCATCGCTGAGAATTCACTATCTGATATAATCGTATTATCGAGTGACGACGATATCATCAGGGATAACTGCGAATATGCGGTTGATGCAATATGAAATTGAAGTAAGTAATTCTGCAGTTTACTCTGGCTGCATGATGATATCTTTTTTGCTATCCCGGTTGATATACCCCCGATTGTAGCCACCGCAGAAATGCAAATTGGAACTACGACCGGGGCAATCATTGTAACCGATGCAAGTATTATTCCGGCGCCAGCGAGAACGCTTGACACAGAGTACATAGTAATATCAATTGCGGTGATTCTTCGTCGGTATTTTTTTATTTTTATTTGATACTCCTCAGTGAGGGTTTTGAGTCTAGTCTGAAATTCTCTGACCTGATAATAGCGACATTGCGTTGATGAAATCATTTTTATTGTAAAAACACTAGCGTTTTCAATTGTGAAATCCGAACGATTTTCCTTTCAATTTAGTTATTTACTTAAATCCGCTACGAATTCCACATACCAGGTTGCTGAAACCCTAATCAAATTTTTATCAGTAGCTGTTATAGTGAACTTTTCAGTTGTATCCTTGTCGATGATCGTTGAAATCGTATTATTGACCCCGGATGAACTCGACGATGATATATTAAATTGAGTCAATGGTGTTACTAGTGTTAATCGATAAATACCTTTAACGGTTGCAGTGATATCTAATTTGTTGTTTGTAGGTGTCCACGCAAATGATCCGTGTTGGATTGTGTATACTACGTTGTTGGTTTTCTCATGAGGAATTTTTGTTTTTTCAATGATTGTTATCATCCTCGAAAAATCACCTTTGATGGCTTCGATGAAAGTTTTCGTCTCATCGATGGATTTTTTAATATCCGGGAGTTTTATTTCTATTTTATCCAACGGGGTTCCAATAAATTTCTCGATGATATTTTTACGAAAAACTGAAAACTGTTTTCCGTGTTCTTCAATTTTAGATTGAAGTGTTGCTAGTTCTAACAGAGAATTATCCAACTCATTGTCATGGGTAGCAATCTTATCAGTGATCGTAGACACAAGTGCACCTGGTTTAAGTCGTCCGTCGCTGGAATACAACGCAATAGAGTTTTCAGTGGCGTCTTGCTGCCGTTTTAAAATGTCATCCGCGGATATATTACTGGCTTTAAGTCGTCCGTCGTTGGAATACAGCGCAATAGAGTTTTCAGTGGCGTCTTGCTGCCGTTTTAAAATGTCATCCGCGGATATATTACTGGCTTTAAGTCGTCCGTCGTTGGAATACAGCGCAATAGAGTTTTCAGCGGCGTCGCGCTGCCGTATCAAAATGTCATTCAATGACACATCACTGGATTTCAATTTACCCTGTTTGTCCTGAAATACAACTATTTCGTTCGGGTCAACATTTACTAAATTTAACGTCTCAGCGATTTCATCTTTGATTAGTTTTTTTACATCACCGGTTGCAGTGTCATCGGGTTTGGGTTTCAAAGATCTCCCCCAAATATCAATCATGTTATTGTAAAACTCTTTCTCTCTCTAAAATCGTTTTTGACGACTTCGTTGAAAAATCTTCGATTTTCTCCAGCGATTACTAGTGTATTCATTCACGACAACATGTGGTGGTTTTCCGCTTGGGTTACTCAAGGAGTTAGAAATAGCGTTAAGGACATTTAATACTTCGCTGCCACATATTGGTGGGTCATTCATTTGTTGTGTTGGTAGCGTAGAATACCAAGTCTTCATTGGAAGGGTTTTTATATAACGCATAAACTCTTTTGGTGGGGCTAATCCATATGAATCAAAATAGACAATCCCACGTGGATCAATAGCGTATGCAACCCAGTGAGTTCCGGGTCCGGTGCTGTTATCTAAATTAATGATTCCGGTTTCAACGCTGTTTGGTTGATGTGGTAATTGATCTTTCATAAAGACACCTCTGAAGTTTTTAATCGCGAGTTTTTTTAGCAGCATCGAGTAAATCAAAATTGGACATGGGAACCATCATAGACTCTCCAATTAATAAACCGGTCCTAGTCTTAGACCCTTTCCGCTGTACCATGAATACGGGGTTCCTGGTAGTCTTAGACCCTTTCCCTTTTTTTTATATCCTTTCCCAGTTGCCTTCTTTAGTGCCATTCCTGCTGCAGTACCAACGGCTCCTAACGCTGCCGCTTTAGCCACCGCTGGGGCTGCTGCTGCAATCAATGCTGGTATCGCAGCTAACAACGGGAATATACCGCCTGTTTTAATCATATTTTTGATAGCAGCCGCAGAAAGAGTAATCTGAACACCCTTTTTTGCTACTAGTGCATCATTGAAATGTTTCACCTGACGAGTTGTCAGCGATAGTTTATTTGCACCACCAGTCATTTGGTTGGGTTTCAACGTGATTGTGGTTCCACATTTTTTAGCTGATTCCGATTGCAATTTTTTTAATTGACCGGGAGTTAACGCAACACTAATATTACTATATGACATTATACATAATTGATTGATTCTAAATCGTTTACAATTTCAATTACATGTTTTCCACTGGTGCATCTACCACTCTCATTCTTCCACCAACACCTTCAAGTAGCATTGATTTGTCGCTGAGAATGACAGCAACCGCTCTATAATCAGCAATAGCACCACGAGTCACATTAGCTCTAAAATGTATATCAACAACAGATTGTCTCATCAAATCGAGATGTTCCAGTGAGAAGTAATAGATTGGATACAGATTTTTAAAATCATATTGTGATATTTGCAAACCAGTATCCACATTTTGATCACGTGCCATAAATGACAACAGACGATGATAAACTCGTGCAATATGATTTTCTGTGTAATTAAGTTGTATATCCTCGGATGGTTCCTGTTGGCCGTTTATTCTCAGTGAGACGTCTTTCACACCTAATTGATCAAATATCATATGACTGAAACGTTGATCGCCAACTCGTGTGTTATCCTGTAACGCAATAAATATATGACGTGGCGCAGAAACGCCTTGTTTTGATGCTAGATTCCACGTGAATAACCCGTTCAGATTTGATTGCTTCACATCTGTACTCACGGTTAGCCAACTCAACAACGACTTTCCTCCTTGGTCCATAAATGATAGTAATCGTTCTTCTGCGGTGATTGCTGGAGTCAACACTGGCATCCACAATGATATTTTTGTTAAATTGACTTTACCGGCATCAGCATTTGGATTTGCATTGTCTGCTGGAATCCTCCAGATTGCGTCACTATCATCACTCTTTCGTACAAGCGATACTGTATGCTTCGCTCCATAAATAACTTTTCGGACGTTTCTACAGAATCCAAATATATGATGCAGTGGAATCGCGCATGAAAATGATTTACGCGCTCCTTGCAACATTGAAATACGTGTTGCAGCTCCTAGATTGAAATTAACATCGTTGTTTATAATCATATCTTCGGCATCAATATTAGCGGTGCCAGCATTATTCTTTGGTCGTCTTACAACAAATTGTTTTCCTCCAGCGGTATTTGTAGCATCTTTTGCAAACATCATAGAAGGTCCTGCTGATCTTGTATAATCATCGGAATATCTCGCTAACCCGATTATTGTTGTAGCCACATCAACATCGCGATCTATCGCCTCAATTTCTTTTCCATCAATGAGATATTTTGCACTCTCAAATAACGCCATGATACCATTATTGACAAAACCGACTTGAGTACCAGCTGGATACGGTGCTGGTACAGCAGGAGTATCAGCAGCTGTTACAATTTCTCCTTCTACTTCAATAAACGCTTCACAGGGCAAAAAGTATTTACTGGTATCATGGACTTGAAGATCGATTCTTGCTCGACTATTTGGGTCTATGGCATGATAGGCGTAATATTGATAATCGCGTACAGAATCATCCTTGCCAACTGGGGCGTCTATATCAAACGCTGGATCATGTGACTTTTTGAACATTTTATTCTATTTATCAGAGTCTAAATCGCGATTTTCCATTTTCATCGTCGTAGTTTTTTAAAGCCACTTCCTGCTATCATATTTGCAATATTGCTTTGATCGGGGGTTAAAACCATCGACGCTAATTTTTCATCTACTGCGTTATTTATAATTCTACTAACACTTGCAGGCATTTCCGCTGTAGACGGTAACGGTTTTGAAAATCCTTTGGATTTCATCCGTGATTTCACTAATGATGTTAATTTATTCTTCGCAGTTAAAAACGCTTTTCCAGCAAGATCTCCAACAGCACCAATACCCTTATCACGAATAACATCAATTGCTTTCATTCCTAATTGTTTAGCCAACGGCATCACTTTTGGAGCCATTCTCGCAAATAACCCTGCAATGGTATTACCTAAACCATCTCCGTAGTATGCTCTATAAACCGGAAACCGTGAATTAACTACGTAGACGGGGGTTGGTTTATCATGATTGTAGTGTATGATCATTATTTGAAATCAGAAACAATTTTTCAATTGTTATTTATCTAATCAATTGACTTTTCAATTCAGTCACTATGATACCCACTTTCCACTAACTCGCCAATGAAATCTCGATATGTGCTGATATCCATGATACCACCCTGAAATAATCGTCTACAGATATCAGCTGTTTCATTAATTATTTCCGGTGAGTTATTTCCGGCTCGGAACCCTCCTACAAGAACCTCTAATCGTGATATATCACTGAGAACACTACCAGGACATGAAACGCTAGCGTTTCCAACTAGACCACTCCCCAGAAATTTCTTCTCATCGTATGGCTGTCTTATTTGGAGTTGAAATTTTCTCTTGAAGTCTCTGTATTCCTTCATCCTTCTATCTAAACCCCCAGTATTTATTTCATACACTATATCAGCCCATTCATTATGTGACATTCTATAATCCGAATAATTGTCCGTGAAAAACTTCTCTTGTGAATCATAGCTGTTAACAGCGAATTCACCTAAATTGTCTATATCCTCGTTGAGAATTTGTTGTTTAGCGCTCTCGGTAAATATAATTGATTTAGGTAGTCCACTAACTAGTTCTTCCTGAAATCCTTTAAATTTTCGTTTCGAAGCGGTTGATATATCCTGAGGAAGTGATTGCAAGGATTTTTTTGTTTGTTTAGTTCTTTTTGCTATTTTTTCTAACACAGGAATAAGACCCTCTTCTTTTCTTTTACCGTCAGGATCATCTCCCAGTATAGCACGCTCTATCTCCTTCGTTGCTGTGGTTACTGGTTTAAACAATTCTTCAGATCCCGCAGCAAAATCAGTCTGAAGACTCTGTCGTTGTTGTAGTTTATTCCGTACAGAGTCACGAATTGGTACAAATCTCTTAATTGCATCCAGTCGTTCACGAGCCAATCGGGTTGTTAATGCTTCATTGACCATTATTTGAAATCAGAAACAATGTTTCAATTGCAAAACAATTTTTCAATTCGACCTAACACCATCGTGGAAGTGTTAAGGGCGTTATCATTGATGTTGAAAGTGTCATAATTGCTATAAAAATAATTAATATCACACTTTCAACATTTTATGACATGTCGGATGAGTTTTAATACTACCGTGGAAGTGTTATGTCATCGTGAGACACCTTCTATCAGGTATGTGGAAAGTGTGGAAATCCTTATAAAAATAATTAATACCACATTTTCCACATTGTTGTTTTTATTGATCAATCTGAACCGTCCATCAATTTTTATTCAGTGTGAAATATTTTCACTGTTTTTGACATTATCAATCAAAAAATGCTAAAAAAAATTAAAATCTCTATGAGGGACGGTCACAATCAAATAATGATAAATGGTCAATCAAAATTGTTCATTTTCTTGAATTAACGCCCGTAGGTTTCTAATTTTAGAATTAACCTCCTTTTTCAATTCGTATTCGTACCCCAATTCTTTTCGTATTCGTTCTACGATGGTATACAACGGAGCGAACACACTTACGTCACTGGAAAATGCGAGAGAGTCCCGAATAGAATTCTGAATTCTCTTGATGAGCGCATACTTCTTTGGTAGCATATATTTATTGTTGTTAACTCCGTATTTAATATCCTGAAAATCAGACATGATTTGATCAGGATTTAACCCATCTGATAGTTCAATATCCCAACTTTTCAATTTTGAAATCTCGGATAAAATGCTATTCATGTTTTCAGAATTCATTATTCTATAATAATGATATATTTCTAAATGAAAAATATGACGCATTAAACATAACTAAATTGAACTTTTTGTCCCGTCCTTTTTGAAATAGCCGATCGATAAATCCCCTCTGCAACTTTTCGTACTGAGGGTGAACAAATATCGAAATGCCTACCGGCGCTGGTTATTGATTGAAATATTTTTTCTTCGTTAGTTATCGTATTCAAAGATTTCACAGGTCTCTTCCCAACCGTTTTGCATTTTCCAGTCTTTCCTCGTTTGGTATTCTCACTTTGAGTAACAGCCTGCAGATTTGATAAAGAATTGTTTTTCGGATTAGAATCCTTGTGATCAATGACAGAATCATCCTCGATCAATCCATAAAAACATTCAAATGCGAAACGATGATTGAGATAAGTTTTCTTCCCAACAGTAAACATCAAGTACCCTTGATTATTCACAGCACCAACTGATTTCTTCAGTCTACAGTGTCTTACAACACCATCACTGGATGCTTCATAATTTGTAATCAAGGGATGGTGCCTGAATTCTTGGTTCATTCGTATACATAATACTATTGTTTGTCTAATTCATTGTTTGGTTTAATGATGAATCTTTCGATGTAGTCTTGAGGAGTTCTTATGATTTTGTCAGGGACGTTGTCAGTGTCAGGGACTTTTTCAGGGTCATAATTTCTGATTGATTGTCCATTTTTTATTCTTTTATCATAATAACGCTTCAACTCCCTGTATCGCTTTACACCGCAATTCAAACACAACTGAGATTTTCCTCTAACCCCAACCCCACATCGTATGCAGGGTAACGGGCCAAGGCTTCCACGTCGAAAGCTTTGCATATGATACCCACAAAACTCATTTCTGCATGATTTGTTACACGGGGTTACTGATCCAATCATAAGCCACTTGCAGTGATTCATTATATATAAATTCTTCATTTAAATGCTTGTTTTAATTATAGCATGAGGGAATTAAGGAGAACGCCTTCGAAAAATGCTGAATTCAATGCTGATAAGGAGTTTAAAAGATTATTGAAAATTAATCCTAAATTTAATCTCGATAAACCAAAAAAACGTCCAAGAGACGGAAACATGAAATAGTTTAAGAGATTATTAAAAATTAATCCTAAATTTAATCTCGATAAACCAAAAAAACGTCCAAGAGACGGAAACATGAAAGAGTTTAAGAGATTATTAAAAATTAATCCTAAATTTAATCTCGATAAACCCAAAAAACGTCCAAGAGACGGAAACATGAAAGAGTTTAAGAGATTATTAAAAATTAATCCTAAATTTAATCTCGATAAACCAAAAAAACGTAACAAAATTAATCCTAAATTTAATCTCGATAAACCAAAAAAACGTTTAATAGACGGAAACATGAAAGAGTTTAAGAGATTATTAAAAATTAATCCTAAATTTAATCTCGATAAACCAAAAAAAACGTCCAAGAGATTACCCTGGAAAGATGCTCAATTCAATCTCGATATAGTTTCTAATACACCAAAGAATACAATTCTTGATAAAGCCATGATTAGTAAAATCAGAGACTGTTTTAATGAATTCAAGCGTGATGGAGCATCTTATTGTTGGTCAACATTTCGAATTGATGGTGTTGTTGATGCTACCATGACTGATGAAAAAGCAGCAGTGATAATTTCACGTGTTGGGGAAAAAAAGTATTTTTTCCGAATAAAATTCATTATTGAAGTCGATGGCAAATGGATTATTAGGGATAAATTTGAACCAATTCTCAAGAATAAAAAAGCTGTCATTGTGAGTAGAGATTCCAAACCAGGAATTCTAACCGGCATTGACAAACCATACTACGAAAGATCTTATCCCGTAACAGCAATGGTTTATGGGATATATCCGTTAAATGATAAACCCGATATCGCAAAACTAGCTCCTATGAAATATTCTAGTTCACTGAATTGCGTGGCAACACGGGTAATGGAACACTTCACAAATGCATCCCGAGGAAATAAACTAACTGATCTGCGACGTAGGAAAATAACCGAATGGGAACTGACAGTGAAACAGCATGGTGCAAAGATTTCTGATATAGCTAAATTAGAAACATCATTAAGATTTCCAATAACCGTTATGACGATAACCGGAGAGGTTTTATACGAACCGAAATATAACAAAAATGGAGCGCCAATACAGATTATTGATCATAACAAACACGCGTGGTCACCTGCGGTAACAGTATTTCCACGAGAACGAACCGTGAAATATATCCCTAAGGAGTTCGTCGGGGATGTTTTCTATGAAGAGAAATTATTCGATGCTATTCATGCGTTGTGTAAAGATGATCCTGTGTCAGTGTGGTTACTTAGAAGTGATGAAGATCCCGAAATAGGATTCGATCAATTTGTAAGACCAAATGGTGAATTATATCGCGTTGAAGAATTAGATAACAGAATGAGAAAAATCGCTAGTGATTTTTCACCGGAGAGTTTCCATGAAAAACTACTCACGGATAGTTTACTATTCCATCAGTGGTAGCTCACTTCGCAAGAGAAAAAAACTCATGGCGTCCAACACGAAGTGATTTTCTCGAGGATGTTAAATTGAGTTGCGTCGAATTTGGTCATGGAGGACTGTGGAATACGAAATACTCACGTGATGGTATGATTTCAATTGATATATCCGCGTGTTATCCCGGAAGTTTTCTCGGGTATGGGGAATGTGCTGAGTACTTCAAACGATTTGGACACCCCACGCATGAAATGACTCGTGTTGCGATTAATGGACCATTGCCTGATTTTGATTTAACCGGATTCGCTCGTGTGATATCATTTGAATTAGCGTCAGGATTACATCCGTGTAGTTATGTTTGGCTCGGTAGACACCTATCTGAAAAGGCCTGGATGCCAATAGTGCTATTGAGATATATGATTGATTGTGGTATGCTAATATCGTTGATTGTTTCCGAGGCTATTATATGCTATCGAGCTCAGAAAGAAGTTTGGCTACCACAACCCGATCTAGATAGAATAATCAGCGAACAGCGAAAACAATTCCCTGATTTCAATGAAGAACAAATCATGAATCGGTCTAAGAAGTTAATTGAAATTAAAAAAGAACAAGCAAAAGATTTTGGACGAAGAATAATCGGTAAATTTACCCAGGGTGGAAGATACGACAACGCAAAATATTCTTCGCGGTTGATCATAGACGTCGCTGAATACGATTTTATTGTAACGGATTTAATGAAACAGGGAAAACTTGTATCCCGTAAGGATGCTTTTCTATCCAATGGTGAGAAAATGGGTACGGTTGTTACCTACTGTGATGGATATAATTCCCAGTATACACATTTGAGAAGTTCAATGCTAGCCTATGCTTCTATTAATCTATTTTCGATGATAAATAGATTTCCTAATACCGCGGTTAGAGTGGCCACTGATTCGATGTATATACACAATAAGTACAAATCAGCTGTAGCGGCATTCACAGATCCCGAAGAAAATTGGGGGCGTTGGCGATTTAAAAAGGAGATGCTACATGAGTATTGTGAATCCGCAGACGTTGCCATGGATGATAAATATCTTTGTTGTAACCGTATTGAAATTCAATCAGAATTTTCTAATGCACCACCGGTATCTGATCCAGTATGTAGATACAAGACAGTTTATTTAAACGGTTGTGGTGGGTCAGGAAAGACAACTCGTGCAATTGAATTATTTCGTCGGTCAACCATGATTGTGCTAACACCGACTCACAGACTCGCCAGAGAGATGATACAGCGAGGGGTAAATGCCTGTACTTACCATAGTTTCTTTCGATGGAAGGGTGACAAATGGACTCCTGAGCGTATGGGTGATAAATTCATTCCTGAAATCATAATTTGGGATGAAATATGCACAGTGTCATTAGATGTATTACAAACATTTCTCGAGTGGTTGTTAAACAAAAACACAAAAGTCGTCATGTGCGGTGATCACGGCCAACCACCACCATTTGTCGGTGCATCTCCACATGAATGGCTAAGGGGTTTTGTAGACTATTATGAAGAAATTACCACTGATTATAGATCAATTGATGAACGATTACGAGAATTCAAAGCGCTAATTATATTACAACCGGATAGAATCCAATGCGAAATAGCGCGTGAAGTGATTTCAGAAACTCCAATGAATGATTTCTGGGAAACATGGAGACCAAATGATTTGATAATTGCAAGTAGAAAAATAGTCAGGGACACACTTCAGATGAAGTTATTTGAATTGCATAAAGAAAAATTTGCAACGCTTCCAGTACCCCTTTGTTATAGGCCATCGGATACACGAAAACAGAATATTGAAGTTGATATTCCAGGACAGAGTGAAAAACAAATTCTCGTATTAAATGATATTGTGCTGGTTGATATCAATGTCGTTGAAGATGCATTGCGTGCTAATAAATCCCCGTGGACGCTAGGATACGCAGCAACAATACATTCTTCACAGGGATTGACTATATCGGATACAATTGTTTGGATGGTGGATAATCGCATCGAATGGTCGAATTTAGTCTATCTCGCAGTATCCAGAGTACGAAAAATAAATCAACTTCGAAGAATTGTTTTCGATGATAATGACACCACAATAAATGATATTGATGTTAGCATCATTAATAAAAAAACTCTCCGGTTACAAACAACAGGACAAAAAAAAAACAACGAGAATTTGATATTGATGCTGAATTAATAATCACTTTGAAGAAACAACAGAATAATCACTGCGCGAGTTGCAATTGTATAATGCGTTGGCAGTATTTGGATAAGGATCCTCGCCAATTCACCGTAGACAGAAAAAATAACAATCTCGGTCATGTCAGAAACAATGTGATGTTGACTTGTCTTGAGTGCAATAGACGCAACGGTGCTAGTTAAGACCATGCGGTGGCAATTGAGTATCCTCGGGAATTACCTGTAGTTGTTGTCGAGTAAATCCTCGTTGAGGGGCAGTTGAATCCAGTTTATAGACTGGAGGTCTACCCGTAGATCGTGTTATACTAGATATCTTGTGTGCAGTAACACTCCAAATAGGATCAGTAGCCCTTTTTTTACCACCCTCAAGCTCTCCTGGTTCGTATAAGTACCTAACAGTGACATTACTACCAAGAATTGGTTCTTTGAAATCTTTTTGTGGTTTTTCAGGTATTGACTTCTTTTTAATCGCGTTGATAGGTTTCATGTTGATTGTTCTAGTAATCTCGTTATTCAGTGCAGTAATCACAGATGGTAATCTTTTAACCCATTCACGGGATCTTTTTTCTTGAATGAATTCTTTTGCGTATTGATATCCAAATAACCGCTCAGCAATCGTCCGATTAAATCGTTCTACAATGGCCTGATCGCGATGTAGCGCAGTATGCCCTCATCGTATGGTGACATTATGATGTTTCATTGTAGATAACACTGCACCCTGAAATTCCTTGCCAGGATCAACCTGCAATAGATTTGGCCAGTGCAGAGGACCTCGTCGATAAATCCTTTCAAATGCAGAAGCGACTTCAGTGGCTGATTTTGTTTTTAACGGTTCTGCTTCTTTGTATCGACTTGCAATATCAACTACGGTTAAAGCGTATTTGTAACCACGATCATGTGGCAGAAATAATATATCAGCCTGATGAACTTCATTAGGAGCGGTCACATCAAAATGCGAGAATTGAATTTGTTTAGGCGGTGGTAGATAAATTTGCCATAGTGCCTGTTTGGATAACCAATTAGCCGCAGTGGTTTTTTTTCACTTTTGCAGCGCTAGCGAGTTTATGGACAGCTGATTTACCCCTCCAGTATCCTCTTGGGGAATAATAAATTGATTCCATATTATTAATTACCGGCACCTAACATCAATTTACTTTTCATAGCCGATTTTATTAAAAAGGAAGCCAATTTTTCTTTGAAGGATTTATCAGGAATAGCATTTAACGCATGAATTAATTTCACATCCGCGAGATGCCTGTTTTGCAGATTGCTGCTTTTATAAGCAACATCATGAAGGTGACAGTCCTTATCAATGGCGTTTATTGGTTCTTCACCGGGTCGGGACTGATTTTGATCATTGAGTCTGATATCAAGTCTGGTTCCCGGTCCACAGTAGCTATATCCTGGAAGGTGCTTTTCTCCGGGGTACTTTGCCCATGGGGTTCCAGGGAGCTTTGCCAATTTGGCTGCGATATCACCTCCTCGTTTTTTTTTAAAACATCTCCGAATTGTAAAATCTTTGATTTTGTAGAAACAAATCTGAACTTTTTAATACCACATGTTGCACATCTACCAGTAAGTGCTGATCTGTTATTTTTAGTTGTAACCGTCGTCACATCATTTGTGCCAGTACGCGTTTTACACTTCACACAATATAGATCCATAATTTATGTATAGAAATATGGATATAATTGATTTTTCAGCGACTAAAACAAGAGAACCAGTTAAGCATCATGCAGCGCTACCAAACTCTATCCGGATGATTATAATCGGGCCATCTGGATCCGGTAAAACGCAATTGTTACTCAATTTAATAATGAGAAGGATGAAGTGGGATAAGTTGTATTTAATTGCCCCTAGCGTAGATGATCAACAATGTTATGAAGTGCTAAAAGATTTTAACGACAGCGCGGTAGAAAAATCCGGAGAGGGTATTATTGAGTTTATAACCGATATCGATGAAGCACCGAGCATTGATGATATTGATGGAGATATTAACAATTTAGTCGTATACGACGATATAATGTTGGATAAACAAAAAAAATCCTGCTAGGATCTTTTCCAGAGGCAGGCATAAAAACACTGACGTGATATATGTCACTCAACGCTACACTCAGGTTCCAAAAGTCATCAGAGATAACTGCAATATTCTTGCTGTATTCAACGGAGTTGATACTCATACTCTTAGAAATATATGGCAGACATGGTGTTCTGATATGGACTTCAATCAATTTAAAAACTTCTTTAGTCATGCTCAGTCAACCCCGTACGGATTCGCAACAATAAATTTGCATGATCCTCGGACACGATATCGTATCGGACTGGATCAAATATTCGGTTAAAATCATTTATTATTTTTTGTTAACCCATAGCAGCAGAGAGGGTGAACGACAACAAGTTGCGACCAAAATTAATTAAAAAATCGTAAAAGTCTCCGTTTTCATTTTTTTAGTTAAAATGAGATTTCGTAGGGAAGGCTCGTTAAAATTTCAATCAATTTTTTGTCTGAAAACGTTGTAGGGTTTGCCCCTGAGACATTTTTTTTGGTTAAAATGAGATCGTAGGAAGGCTCGTTTTAAGGATTCAATAAAAAGTTTGTCTAAAAACGTTGTAGGGTTCACCCTCTCTGCTGCTCATGGTTATCATTTAGGGTCCATAAATGTATAAGGTATTTTATACAGGATGGTAATTTTTTCCCAAAATTGAAACTGACTAAATGAAACAGTTACTTGTAATGAATATTAATCATTTATTGTTAATTTCATATATCATCCATATTTTAAAATATGATAATACATCATTACTATGCGACGTTTTACGTTGTGATTTTTCTTTGCTCACGCGTATGAACTGTGTACTTCGGATGAAACAGTCACACCACAGTTCTCATTAACATATTTGTATTCATGCATGCAAACATTGCGACCTGAACACTAGTGAAGAGTTATTTTTATTTTAAAGGAAAATATTGGGTCTGAAAAATAATCTACGTTGGGGTTGGAACCGAGACAAGGAAATTCCAGTCGCGGGGTTTACATTATATATCTCCCCACTCGGGTAAGTCTCGTGGAAGGACATCATAATGTTACTCACTTGACTCCGATTTCCTTGTCTCCGTCCAAACCCCAAGATGGGATCGTGTAGTGGAGTGACTTTAGCGACACATACAAACCTGTATGTGCATTGTATATGGCGTGACTTTAGCGCCACGTGCATAGAAACGTAGACATACATACATACAAAACAATTATAAGCGTACGAGTGGCCCTGAAAATGGCCGTTGGGTTATTCTAAATTCTTCTATTCTTCCACCATCTTCCTATTTTGTCTCTCACACTTTTAATCTTCTTCTTCTCCTATTTTTTCATTTTCTTCCTCTTTTTCAATTTTCTCATTCATACTCTTATTCTCTTTTTTCATCTTTATCCTCCTTTTCCTGTTTCAGTATCTCTTAATATTTCTTATTCTTTTTTAAGTTGTTGATTTTCCATTGTATGCGCTGTGGGTTGTAATGATAGCGGTCCTAATCCAGTTTTACCATTAGTATAAGACCTAGCGCCAGTTTTACATCCATATCCCCCCCCCCAAAAAAAAAAGAGGGCAGTGGGGAGTGTTTGGTGTTATTTGTCCTCTTCCTTTCTTTATTCCCCTGGTGTTCCAATCTGCCGTTTTTACTTGTCCTCAGTTGTCTGGCTGGTGTGCTAATTTCCTTGAGCCAGCAGTATATGCTGCTGGTGTTTTAGCCTATTAGTAATTTTGAAAACATGCGTTGTGCCACTTTATACTTGGGGTATGCAGGTGTCTCCTATGTAGTGTGTAGCTTAGTGTGATGTATTATTAATTTGGGCCCATGTTAGTGTTGACTGACTGTTTTGTTCCGCCTAGTGCGGGGAGTGGGGGTGGGGGATAGGCCTGATGGCTGGACTTGGGTCACCTTATAGTCATGAGTTGCGTTTAGCGACCTAAAATGAATGCTGATTTTGTTGTGCAATGTGCGGAGGGGGTGGGTGGGTGGAGGGGAACTGATAACTGGGCTTAGGTCACCTTAGGATCTTGAAGTGTATGGGGCCTAAGTCGATTGTGTAGAATATACGTAGCTTTTGTTTACACTATTGATATCCCAGACCATTTTGCAGGTTTATATGGTTAGTTATGTGATGGGAAGGAAAGTGTATTAAATTATAACTGATTTTGTTTGGTTAGACACTATAGTTTTGTAATATGATTTAATTGAGCCAAGTTTTCTTTGTTCTTGTTGGGAAAAAACACGTTGACGGTGATATCTGTGGCATTTGTTAAACACATGTTCCAATGTTTCGGATTCCTGGCAGTGTGGGAATTTATCCGGCGAGTTTCCCGTCTTAATATATTTCATGAAACTGCCATTTAGTAGTGTTTTGCCTGTTCTAGTTATGTTAATGATTTTAATATCTTTGGCTGCCATATTTTTGGGTATTCGTTGAATTCTAGTGGTCTCTTTCTGCAGTAGGAAGAATGTCTACCCTTTGTGTAGTTTTTCCTTTGATGTTTCAATTTGGTATTTATTTTGTTCCTGATTTGACCATATAGTTTTTGAGAGCGGTACTGTATGGGCTCTATTTGGGCATTCATTAGACTGCGTGGTCTGCTTTTTCATTCCCAGGTAAATTAATGTGGGATGGCACCCATAAAAAATGAATGGTTTGTTGTCATATTTGGTTAGCATATTGTCCATTAGCAGGTTTGGTCTACTTTGAGCGTTGCCAATCTCAATAGTTTTAAGTACACCGAGTGAGTCTGTTATGATGACTTACTGGTTTTGACTTTGTGTTATAATCCACATTAGGGCTTGGATGATTCCGCAGTATATATGGAGCAGTCATCCGGTAATCTTGTGTTGTATTTAGCCTGATTCATTATTACGTAACATCGACAACATTCAATACCGAGCAATAAGACTCTGCACCGGCACACTCCCGAACACATCCCTACACATTACTACCGCTGGGGAAGTATTTTTGTAATTCTTTAGAATTAGAGCTGTCAGTGTAGAATTTTAAACATCCCTCGTAGCTGCTGTTCATGAGGTTTTGTATTTGCGTCAACGCTACATTGGGGTTGTCTCGCATATGTTCCAGTTGTAATGCCGATAGGCTGGTGTTAGGTCGATTATTTCTCCAAGGCGTGGGTCCTTGATAAGTAGATGTTCCGCTTGGAGTTTCTTACAGAGAGTATGGACTTTGTTAGCTGCTGCAGGATGTGTGACAAGTCTTGAGTTAATGGTGATTTTACATTTATTTATCATGGTTCTGGTGGGAATGATGACCGTGTATATAAAGTTTCTACATGCATATATAAGTATATGCTCTTCCCTTCTCAGTTGTAGTGGCGGTTCACAAGCAAGGATTTGAAGTTCTTCCAGGGATGTGTTCGGGAGTGTGCCGGTGCAGAGTCTTATTGCTCGGTATTGAATGTTGTCGATGTTACGTAATAATGAATAACCAGATTGCAACATGTGTATGCAATACCCTGAGGCTAATAATTTCGTGCCGTAAATATGTATTAAGGTCAATTCTGCGAACAATGAGGTGTCAAGCCAGTTAATTGATATGACCATAGAAACTGGTGACCGGCGCCTTAGTTACATAATATTGCATAAGATGGTTGACAGGTAAGTGATGAAATCCTGTGTTCCGATCAAAGGTACATTGAGTGGGGGTCGTAATCAACCCTCGACAGACTGTTGGGGGAGGGGGCAGTGTCTGATAATTACGTGAATCAACATCCACTCGGAATTGAGCAAGGCGTGGCCAACATTAGAATCGCAAGCTTAAATCTATTATTTCGAGAACTAAATGTCAATTGTCGCTAAACCAGAATACGGTAATTATAAGGGAAGATAAGCTACTCTGACGTCATTTGAAATTGGAAATTACAATGAGCTTCAGTACAGGAAGCTTTTGGGGACCAGAGAAACTGTAGGAGACAGAGGGAAATACCCTAGTGCAGTTGTCCGAGTCAATGGGAGACAACGAAAAAGAAGAACGGAGGTAGAAGTTAGGCGGACTGGAGGGAACTAGATTACCAGTCCAAAGATAATCTAGTTGAGTAGGAACACCGGACAGGAGGAAAATCTATCACAGTGTGATGATGAAATAGGCCGTCACTTGGTCAAATGAAAGATGAGTGATAATGATTTAATTTGAATTTTATTTGAGAGATGACTTATTATTCAATGATATTAACGTTTTCTTTAATTTCACATTTTGTGTGTTCATTAATTTAAATGTCGACTGGGGGCTCGGAGCTTTGCATCTCTCTACAACTACTTCAATTTCTGACAAAAACGAGCCTGGGAGGATCTTCTGCAATAATTTAAAATATTATTGGGAGCACCCCACCCCAACCTAAATAAAGAGAAAACCTCTACAGCTGAGTTGATTGAACAATTCTTTGTTTCCTGAGGCCTAAACATGGCAGCTTTAATCGAGCTTGGCTCAGATTAAAAACTTGTAGATCATAAGC
This sequence comes from Unio pictorum, assembly GCA_030141615.1. Classification (NCBI taxonomy): domain Eukaryota; kingdom Metazoa; phylum Mollusca; class Bivalvia; order Unionida; family Unionidae; genus Unio; species Unio pictorum. The sequence goes on from JARLTB010000139.1 coordinate 3,250,393, forward strand.
ATAGTTTGCTGATCTCCTCCTCATATAGTGCCTTAAATGTTTTTAAATATATTTAGGTCTTTTTGGCATTTTTGGATAATTTGTTTTATGAGACAACCAGTTCAGTGTGTCATTCAGGAGCATCCCCAGGAAGAATGTCTCCTTTTGGAACTGGCTGGACTGATTCTGGATATATAGCTTGGGGCATCTGGGTTGTTTGCTGGTTGCAGAGAAGAGAATGCAGACTGTTTTGATTCGGGATATTTTGAAAATCCATTTGTTTTGCCCACGTGCCGATAATGTCTAATCCTCGCTAGATTTGTATGATGTTATCTTTACTATTGGGGTTCCCTGCTTTCCAGATACCACTGTTATCTGCAAATTGAGACAGGTCAATTTGGCAGTTTTTAAGATAATTGGTTAGACTATTAACCATAAGGTTGGGCTTATTACACTTCCTTTGGGAGGGGGATCTTCCAGTGTATAGGTTTGGGAGAGAGCATCCCCATCTCTGGTTTAGAAGGTTCTTCCCGTAAGGAAATTAGTTATCCAACGGTGCATTCTCCCTGTTAGGTCTAGAACTATTGCTATTAGGTGTCTATCTCTTTTCCTTTTGGCAGTGTATGAAAGTTTGATCCTTGCTTCCAAACAAATTAATGGATCAAGAGTGGAGCATTTGTTCTTAAATCCACGTTGGGTTTCAGCCAATAATTGATTTTGTTCTAGGTGGTGTTTTAATCTATTGTTGACCATTGTTTCCATTACCTTACAAATTGTGTTGGTTAATGAAATAGGTCTGTAGGAGGATCCTGTCCTGGTTTGGAGATGGCTATGAATATGCCAGTTTCCATAGTGTACGAATGCGGCCGGTTCTCCATACAAGATTTATTAGGCCCAAGATAATGCTCTGCTTGTTGGGTGGTAGTTGTTTGTATATAAAATAGCCTAGGTTATCCTCTCCTAGAGATGTACTTTTTGTGATGAGGGCTCTTCTCCATTCTTCGATACTAAAGGGGTAATTTAGCGGCGAATCTCGGTTGTCTTGGTCTTTAAAGATATGGGGAAATTCTTCTTCTAGTGTTGTTTTTTGTTGTATGAACTCATGGCTGTGGTTATTATGACTGGAGACTGTTTTGCTTTATATGGTTCAAGCGCGGACGCGATAGAAAACACCTCTACGATTTTTTGTTGGGTCGGAACGTTAAATTTAAGGTGAGGGATATAGAGAAGTCAAAGAGCATGGATATTGATTAAAATTTGAAAACAAAACGACAGTTAGTTAGTTAGTTAGTTATGGTTTAACGCCATTTTTTCAGCACAATATAGGCTATACATGGCGGCCAGTATTATTGGTGGAGGAAGAACCCGGAAAACCCCCGGAAAGAACCACCGACCCACGAGAAGCTACTGGCAAGCTTTCTCACATAACTACATTTGACGAATCTTAGACTCGAACACACGCAGACAGAGGTGAGATGGCAGTGGTCCGTAACGGACAGCGCTTTAGACCACTCGGCCACTCGGGGCCCCAAAACGACAGACATATTTTCAAAACAAAACATTTATATTCAAACAACTAACATTATTAAAACAACCACTTTTTCTAACAAATCATTTTTGAAAAGGTTGACAACGCTGTAAAGTGAAAATAGATTTCCGGGAAGGGAAGTCATTGGGCTATTTATGTACACTAGGTTTCCTAGCTAAAGATAACCATAATGGTCACAAAACCATTTGGGCGATATGCTTTGTCATCGTTTCCAGAAAAGTGACGATCAAAATAAGTCATTAAATGTTTATGAATATCAAAGACTCTGTTGATGCAGAAAATATACACAATATTGTACACACACCATAGAATCTGTGCGTTCTATTTTCACATTATTGAATTGTGTCGTCTGAGCATTTCTTCTCATAAAGTCGATGCTGTTGTTTTCCAAAGGTGGCAATCGATATGAATCAAAATACACAACACAACCCTCTTTAGGAAAATAGACCGCTACCCAGCGGGTTCCTGCCACATGCCACTGAACCTGGTAGAAATCGTGATCAACATATGTTGATCACTAAAATAACAGTTATGGAGAATTTATAGGTGATCTGTTTCGTTTAGGAGTTGTGTTTTACTATCATATTTTACATTGGCATCCAAGTACTTTTGCACTTGCTCGTCATGAAAACGTTTTGATTTGGACGGATATTTAGGACTTGTGTATTGTGAATGATTCCCATCAAAACTACTTCCCAACGAGCTTCGTGATCCAATTGGATGGCCTGAGGTAATTTTGCCGTGTAACAGCACAACTTATTGTGGGGAAACACCTCCATGGAACTATCATTAGTTAACATTAAGTTTATTTGTTTGTTTTAGGGTTTAACGCCATTTTTCAGCACACGATAGGCTATACATGGCGGCCAGTATTATTGGTGGAGGAAGAACCCAAAGAAAACCCCCGGAAAGAACCACCGACCCACGAGAAGCTACTGGCATGCTTTCTCACATAACTACATCAGCCGAATCTTAGACTCGAACCCACGCAGACAGAGGTGAGACGGCAGTGATCCGTAACGGAAAGCGCTTTAGACCACTCGGGGACCCTTGCGTAACATTAAGTAAAATTGGTTGTTATTGTTCATAATTCTAGAGTTCTGCTGATGTCTGAGGGTCACTCGAAGTAGGTTCCCATTGCTCCTATTGAAGTATTTCAGGGAATGATTGGGAAGAAGGTAACCAATGCAACTGCTCAGTAAAATTGTCTACAAATGTTTGTCTCCTTGTTGCAAACTCAAATTGGCAATGGCCGCACCGATGACACAATACACCACAAAGATATGGCAGAAAAAGAAGATTTGTGTTTTAGGTACATGTTCTCTACACCACACCCATAAAGGTTGCTTTTGTAGATCTTGCAGAGAAGAACCGGGTGAAGGAGTGGTCATTGTGGCAGCTGAGGCTGTGTTGAAGGGCATGATGGTCACTACTATTTATAGTCGACGACTTGCGAAGCGTCGATCTAAGAATCAAAACTGGGAGGTTATCCCTTCCAATGTACTTTAACATGACGTTTTCTCACTTTACGGGTTATTCATTCGAGAATGATTTTGGTGTCATACACTTCGTCTTCCTTTTTTGTCACGCTTTGTAGCTCGGGCAAGTAAAACGTTCCTTTTAACACTTCCCCGTTCATGTCTTCCAATTTATAGACGGTAGGATGACGATCACGCACTAATCTATTGAAATGAAACAATTTGTCGAAAGTGCGTTTGGTTTTGCCAGTGCATACCTAATCCCCTGATGCCAACGCTCCGCCTTTCTTGGGCACTGCCACCATCGTGGACGTATCAAAACAGGAGCTCAAAAACAGTCACTTCATCGTCTGGAGTCAACTTTTGAGGAGCACGTCAGTTGTACTGATGGTAATATTGGTTGTATGCTTGGACCAGGTGTGGTAAGACGTCGATGAACCTGAGTATTGATGCGTAAAATATTTCCACATGTGTTCTTTCAAGGTGTGTTGAAAACGTTACACAATGCTGGCTTTTGGATTAGGTATTCTCGGTAGTGAAAAAATGAATGTCAATTTTTTTTGGGAAAGCTTGGTTCAGAAATTCGGGGTCTTTGTTTGCCATCGAAGAGTGTGATGACCACTTTGTTTCAACACCAGCAACTCACTGCTTGATTTGGAAGTCAATGAAACGATCATGGCAAATTTAGAGAAGACGTCGATGACACAAAAATAATTAAACGTAGCCATGATTGTAGGTGGCCAAATGAGAGACATCGGCTAAATCGGCTTGCCATTGATGATCAACACCTTCTATTCTGGTAGCGACTTACCGCTTTGGTGGATTAGTGGTTAGAGCGTCCGCCACGGAAGCGTGAGGTCGTGGGTTCGATTCCCATCCGAGCCATACCAAAGACTTATAAAAATGGTACTAACAGCTGCCTCTGTTTTGGACAAATCATTGCAATTCATGTTGTAACTGGGACATCTCAGTCAAATGAGGATTGGGCGGTAAATGCAGGGTCCATTGTTCTTGCCAACGATGGTATTCCATACATCGTTTGTAAGGCACTAACGCTAGTTTCTTCCTTACATTCAATTTCAATGGTCATGTCTGCGATCTTTGTACTCTTAAAAGTTCACTTTTATCTTGGAGCTATGGCGGGTAAAACACTTCCCAAGAGTCTCAACGTAGGTCCTTTTATTGCTTTGGTGAAACATGGGTAAAAATCCGCGTGGTAAAAACATCTTTTCTTTTGACTAATGGGGATTTCCTTTTGGACCAATTGACGAAGAACATGTCGATGTATGGCTAAGTATTTTTTTTAAATGTTAAGGCGAAAAGGTATTGTGACTTTCATGACATTCAAACATTCACACACGGTATTAATGACATCTTTGGAGGCAGTTTGAATGATTGTTTTCGCATGGGTAGTGAGGTTTTAGACAGGACGGAAAACATGTTCCAATGTTTGGCGACACGAAAAAGTAGACCTTTCCTTTTCTTTCCTTTGGGGAGTGAAGAAGCATGTTTTCTAGGGATGACATCTTTGTTGGTTCCAAAGATACACTGACGTTGATGATTTGGCACATGCCAGTTTTTTCTTTTTTGGGACTATCCCCTGTCAAAATGGTGATTATGTGTTTTCCAAAATCGCCAAAAAATTTCTCCTTTTGGTTGCTCCTCTTCTTTAAAAGCTTTGTTCAAGGTTTCGTGCAAACTGATTGACCATGTAATCTATGCCAAACAAATCTCCCCTTTGCTGACTTCTTTTCTTTGCACGACTGCATCTTTTCAGGGGGTGACTTCGATGTTTGGCTAAGCGTGTTTCTGGATGATGAGACTGTCCTTGTCTTTTCTCTTTTACTTTCTGGATAGGAGAACGACAATGGGGACGGTGTGCACGTCTTTTAGGGCACATCCTGAGGCATTCAGGAGCATAGAAATACTGATTCCCATAGTTTTTCAATTTTTAAAATACCGGAATGCGTTGCCACTGATTGTCTTTACATCATATCAATTTGATGACATGTAACACAAGTCACTGAGGGGTTTAAAACGAACTATATCAGGACAGTTCTTGCTTGGAAAAATCCAGTAATCTTTATAACACGCCCTATCTCTCGTGGACTTTCGTTGAAGAGGAAGAGGGCGTAACCACTGGAGAAGATGCAGGTTTCCATTGGTTCATCAACTGAGGAAGAACGGGTGTCAAATTGGGTTTATTTGGCAACAGCAACGGAGAAGTGAAAGAGCCCGAGGCTACTGGAGACGCAGTCACAATTGCTGATGGTCGTGATTTGCGAATGTAAAGTTGTGTCCTGGCCGAAGTGCCTGTCTTGCAAGTACAGTAGAAGCTGTTTCTGGTGACTTTTCTTTTTATGTGACCGGGTCTTGACATCACTGCTTTTTTTCTTTTGTTTGTTATGGGAGTGACTTTATTCCTTGGAGAGGATTTTGGGATTCTATTTTAAGAGGGAGCGAATGATGACACCTACTAGAGAACCACTATCTTCAGGTTTCAAAATGATTTGCTTTTTGGTTTTAGTGTTGATGGGAGGTTCAGCCAGATGCGTCAAAGTTACTTTCAAAAAGGTGTTTGGTTTGATGTTGAATATGAATGATGCCTTGCAGTAATTGACATGCTGTCACTATAAACCATCGTGAGATGTCTTTGAGACTGGCTTCTTAGACACGAGCATGCATATGTGGATTTTTTTCGCGACTGATGCCGTACAAGGCACAAATCAATTTGATGGCAAGATGAGACTGAAGAGAGGTCATGTTGACTCTGTGAGACAGAGCCAAAGTGTCTTAGGTTTTTATAAATTTTTTTTGTTGCTAAATCGACGATGGGTAGTGTACATGACAGGTCCTCCATCTTGACACCAGTCGTGCAACAGATGGGTACAAAATTGCAAATAATCCGGGGTGAGGGGGTTTAGATCAAAAAGTAAATACACGTGGGTTCGAGTGGCATCATCGTACGCAGGAGTCAGCCAAGGCATTCCTGTTTGGCTAAGACGTGCACTTTATCTTGAGTTTTTAAACATCACCACATAATGAGCACTGTTACAAATGTTGGGATGGGGTTTACTCTGTTGAAAAAAATTTGTGTGATGTAATTGTATTATGGATGCATCTACAGAGTTATGGATTATTGTTTCTTTAAAAAATCGCTTATGATGATCTAAAAGAAATGTGTTAACTATAAAAGGCAAATTTCTTTCATTTCATTATCAAAAAAGCATTTTAGTTACCTATGTTGTTGCAGCATGCAGTGGAAGAAGAGTGCAAATCAAATTCAACACAAATATATTTCACTTCTTTAGTCTGAGGACACATGACATGTAACCTAGGTGAAAAAAATTTTCATCACAAGTTTAGGACAGGAATTTTAAAAATATTTTATCATGTTCCAATATATACGGTATAAATGTTAGTGCAAGTTCAGTATAAGGGTTCTACATTTCTCCTGGATTTGTTAATTATTTTTCTTTCAAGTGCAAATTAAATAAATCGACAGTGATGAATTAAAAGAATATTCCAAATTCGATCCACTTCAATTCTGAATCATTTACTAAAACCTTTGTTAAGAAAATAAGAGAGCATAAAGAAGTGCCAACTATATAAAGTTTCATGTGTAACACTGACTATCCATTTACAGTCTCTTGTATATAAACATGGAATATTATATAAGAGGAAATACAAAACTCATCTGAATTATGAAAATACCTTCTTCAGATCAGACAGAAAAAATGTCCTTATGACCAATCATCTAAAGAAAACAACATATACAAGACTAAAATTCTATTTCAAAACAAATTTATACACATCAACATGGTATGAAGTAACTTTTTTTTAGAAACATATGAAATGTGGGAAGACAAAAAATATCTTTATAAAGCAACAATCTGTATAACAGTTTTATGATTCTTATATGCCAAGTTAAAGGACTGCCATTTTATCTGAAGGGGTGCAAGCAAACCCAATGGATCACTCTTTAGGTATTACACATGATTTTAATGCAAATTTTGTTCTTTTTCTTTTGAAAAATAGCATTTCATGTGCCTCTTCAAAAGCTCAGCCATTTGCAAATATCATTTCAAAACTGAATGGGGTCCAATGGCCCCTACAATGTCAAAAAGTATGGCAACTTAGAAAAACAAAAGGGTCGCAAATATTATTGCCTCATTTTTCTTTATTCAAGAAATTCAAGGACATATTATCCTAGGCACTCATGTCATTGATTTTCTTGCATTTCTACAACAAAAATATTCCAGCATGCTTCATTATTTGCTTTGAATCAGTTGTTATGGAGTGAGACTTTTGTATTTGTTTTGAATCAGTTGTTATGGAGTGAGACTTTTGTATTTGTTTTGAATCAGTTGTTATGGTGTGATTCTTTTGTATTTGTTTTGAATCAGTTGTTATGGAGTGAGACTTTTGTATTTGTTTTGAATCAGTTGTTATGGAGTGAGACTTCTGTATTTGTTTTGAATCAGTTGTTATGGAGTGAGACTTTTGTATTTGTTTTGAATCAGTTGTTATGGAGTGAGACTTTTGTATTTGCTTTGAATCAGTTGTTATGGAGTGAGACTTTTGTATTTGCTTTGAATCAGTTGTTATGGAGTGAGACTTGTATTTGCTTTGAATCAGTTGTTATGGAGTGAGACTTTTGTATTTGCTTTGAATCAGTTGTTATGGAGTGAGACTTTTGTATTTGCTTTGAATCAGTTGTTATGGAGTGAGACTTTTGTATTTGTTTTGAATCAGTTGTTATGGAGTGAGACTTTTGTATTTGTTTTGAATCAGTTGTTATGGAGTGAGACTTTTGTATTTGTTTTGAATCAGTTGTTATGGAGTGAGACTTTTGTATTTGTTTTGAATCAGTTGTTATGGAGTGAGACTTTTGTATTTGCTTTGAATCAGTTGTTATGGAGTGAGACTTTTGTATTTGTTTTGAATCAGTTGTTATGGAGTGAGACTTTTGTATTTGCTTTGAATCAGTTGTTATGGAGTGAGACTTTTGTATTTGTTTTGAATCAGTTGTTATGGAGTGAGACTTTTGTATTTGTTTTGAATCAGTTGTTATGGAGTGAGACTTTTGTATTTGTTTTGAATCAGTTGTTATGGAGTGAGACTTTTGTATTTGTTTGGTATAATTGTTCAGTGCACATTAATTTTAGAAATTGAGGCAAAGCATGCTGTTGTTACCACTCCGTGGCTTTGTGATTAGAGCATGTCTCGGATGCAGGATGTTGAAGATTCAGAACCTCGGCTGAGCCAAAGCAGGGTTCATACTGAACTATGGATGATAAATTCAAAGACTTTTCCCAAACTTTCAAAGACCACAAACAGAGATTTCCAAGACCTATTTTTACTAATATTGTGTATACAGGTTATATGAGAAAAATTAATGCCAAATATTACAATATTGATTACTGATTAAAGTCAATCTATAATTAATTTCCTAAAATTGTATTATAATTATCTGGAAGATAGGTTAACATTCGTTGTTCTTTCAGAAATATGTAACATACGTGTCAGATTTAATACAAAATAAATTGTTCTCTTAATTAATAGACATCAGCATTGCTTTAAATGTATTATTATATTTGCTTTTTTTCCCTCGTCAATCATTTTGGAAAGAGACGCCACCACTGTCATCTCTTCCTCTGCTTTTCTCCAAAGAGCATTTGACTCTGTGACAAGCACAATGGGTCTTTTATCTCTGCCTCTTCTGCTTTCTGTACAGAGGAAGCATGTAGGCTGGCAATGTTAGCTTCAAAAGGCAGCTTTCTGGCTTTAAGTTCTTCCACTTCATCCAAGGCTAACTCCCGTCTCTTTCCTTTTTGGTTTTTCTATCATCCTCCTGTTTTCTTCTTATTCAGATATGCATGGTACTTATGTCTTGCAGAGGAACCATATGTCATCATTTCATTGCTAATGATGATTTCCAAAGGTCCACTTGCTTCTCTCCTTGTGTCAATGATTAGCCCTTGAGCTCTGAGGCTTTCTCTGCTGAGGTTCTCAACAGATACCTGTTTGTTGACATAAAATCCTCTCTCCACTGGTGCCTGCCCGTGTGACAACAACAACATTTTCTGGAGACCACACCAAAGTTCGACATATTCCTTTCATCAAGGTTGGGCGTGTTTTTTTTCTCCATTTTTTTAAAAAAAAATAAACATTATCTATAAATCTAGTAATATTTCAAGCACTTCAAAGTACTGGGCAAAACGGGCTCAATTATAGTCTAACTATGCCAATCCGTTTGTTTCTTTGGAAAGTCCGTTAATCATGAAATGTGCAGGAGATGGCAGTATTAGTGCCATTCTGGTCACATTCAGGTTAGAAATTAAAAATCAATGATTCAGTTGCCTTAGTTCTGTGCACTTTTTATCATTTAATTATTTTCGTTATTGAAACAAACGGGGATGTATAGTCAGACTATAGATACACAAATCAATTTCGGCAATGTGATTTTAATTATTATTTTAATTATTTTTTTTTTAATACCATTGGGGAAAAAGTCGAGGGTCGGCAATGAGAAACGGGGATATTCCGTCAACTGGAAATATGTTTTTTTAATTCTTTTATTGATTTACCTAATCAAATGACTTGATTTCTTACAGTTAAAGTTTCACAGCACGTTTTTTTTTTAATATACTCACAATTCAAGAACAACAACTCTTGCTTAACTCTACTATAGTGTACGCATGCGCACTTTGAAACTGTATATCCATGAATTGAATTTATTACAATGTATGTTTTTATATTAAATCAAGGAACATTATTATGTAGAACAAAATTTTTGAAAATGATTTTTGTCCCTCAAACGTGTTAAATAAAACCGACGGTATAAGTAAATTTAAACGGGCCCTCTTTTGCCATATCTCCCAAATCATCACATTAAACAATATCTTATTTTATACCCGAGGAGTACCGGTAATGAGTTAACATTATTTTGCCCAAAATTACCAATAGCTTATACTTCTGCATCTTCGTTCCAATAAATGAACAGTATGTAGTTACTAATTTGCAAGGACACCTTCTCCTATTGAAGACAAGTTGCTCGTCTTTTTACACAATGTACAAAACGTCTTTCGTTTACATAATTTATCCTTTTGCAGCCATTCCTTGTATTTCTCTTGTTCAAGCCAGATATCGCTGAAAGCCAAAGACCTGGCATTTTTAAACACTGAACTTGCAGAAGATGTAAATCGAATGAACAAATTTTGAATTCTCGAGCGTGTAACTTTCGCGAACTTTCTAACATTAACATTTTCATTGGCTAAAACTGATGGACTCGTCCAATCAAATTGAACTATTCGTCAAACGAAAGAAGCCAGAAAACCAGCACAATCCGAAGCTAACGACCTTGGGCAATTTTATTGGTGACTTCATTTGATGAAGTGTGTAGCGGCACCGTCTTACTTTGATGAAGAGTGCATGTGTGATTGAAGTCGCCGCCAAGGCATACTTTGGATGGTCAAACAAAACGAAGCCTCTTTTGTTAATGCGGCGGCAATAAACTGAACGGGTCATCAAAAGAAAGAAACCAGATAACTAGATTACATCTGAATCTAACAACCTCGGATAATTTTATTTGTGATTCTGGAAAGAAATTAATTTTTTGGGGTTTTATTTCAATTTTCAAAGACTTTTAAAGACCTCAGGGTAATATGCTCGATTTTCCCAAACTTTCAAGGCCTTGAAAATGCTACCTCATTTTCCCCAAACTCTCAAAGACCTTCAAAGACCGTACGAACCCTGCAAAGACTTGTAAAAATGGTACTGGCAACTGGTTGATAAAGATCAGCAAGACATTTTGTCAGAAAATGAAATTCATCTTCTTGTGCTTCTTTAGCAACAAAAGATTCAGTCCGTTAAAATATATGGTAATGATATTATTTTGATATTTCTTGGGTCTTTTTTTCACAGAGATCATTTTTTTGTGCCAATAAGGAATTTTAAAGAGTCAAAACAGAATCCTGAAAGGAAAAAGAAATAAGAAGATAATAAAACTTACCTTAGGGGTTGCAAGATTTCTGATTTACACCACACATGATTTTCTTTAATATAAAGATCAAAAGTTCTACTCAAAATGTTCTGTATCATTAGAGACAAAGAACATGTTTTAAAACCTCGCATTCCACTGAAAATATGGAAGGTTTAAAGTAACAAAAATGTTTTTAATGAAATTTTAAAAAATTACTGGAAGAAATGCAAAACTTTTTGGCATATGTTTCTCCACTTAAACAATGAAGTAATTTTTTTCAGGGAAGGTGCTGAAATACAAACAAGCTGCATCTGCTGTGATTTAGTGGGTACAACAGATTTTATACTGACATAAATTCTATACATTATACCAAGAAAATATATGCTGTTGTTGTTGTAGGGTCTATCGCTATTTTTCAGCACAAGATAGGATATACATGGCAGCCAATATAACTGATGGAGGAAAAATCCTGGAAAACACTGAGAAGACCCACCAACCCATGAAAAGCTACTGGCAAGCTTTCTCATGTACCCACATTAGCTAAGCAAAAGACTTGAACACACACAGATGGTGGCGAGTTGGCAATTATCTGGAATCGTGAGCGGTTTAGACCACAAAATATACAAAATACATTCATTTAAAATTAATTTACTACCTTTTAAAGAGACAATCCATGATACAGTCAAAATTGGCAGATGTGACTAATATTCAGGATATGTACAGATGCTGAAAAATTGACAAAGTTATAATGGATCAAGAGTCAAGATGTTTCTTGATGAAAAAGTTTTCTTATGAAATCATTTGACATTAACAATGATCCAGTAAAACCTGCCTTGAGAGACTGCCCCTTCTGCCAACAAAAAGTGGTCGGTTAAGACAGGTGATCTTTCATAACAGGTCTGTGCAGGATAATCATTTTACAAAATAAAAACTCAACTGGGTTGAGGGCAAAATATCTATATTAACTGGACAAAATATTTTGTTCCTTATTCATAGTTTTTGTCAAAATATTAGATGCATTCAAGGATAAAATATATATGAAGCACAAAAACAGGGAACATAAAACATTATCATATTTATATAAAGTCAACATGCCATCTGCTGGAATTATGTCATGTTAAGTGCAAACTTGCCAGCTAGGTAATATATATATATATATATATATATATATATATATATATATATATATATATATATATATATATATATATATATCCTTTTCATCATTGATAAAGTTTGTTATAATAGTACTCACTAAATGCATCCATAATAATCAAATCATAAAATACAAGTCACTAGCGAAACAAAAAATAAATGGATCAACTAAAAAAACAAATGGATTGACTCAATAAACAAAAGAATGCAACATATGCATAAAGATGAACAGATCACATATCCCTGATTGTGGCATGCTATCCAAGTGTGTAGGTTTTAGTGACAGCAACATCAGAAACAAAGAATTAAATCCACTGCAAACATATAAGAATTAACTCATTAACTCATGCAACACCTGATGTGCTATGAAAGACAAATACCTCACTCACTACATTCATTATGTATTGTTAACCCTTAAAGTGCTGCATTGTTTTGCAATAAAAGGTCCCTCAGTGCTGAATTGTTTCAGGGGAGAAAAGAAGAAAACTGCACAGTCTTTAAATTGCATGTATTTCATTAAATATACACTATTGATAGACAAACCCTACATAAAAAATGATGGTGCATGTCTATACTTTAAGATTAGCATCAACACACATGTGTAGGTTTAATATATTTGCAGGTACAGGTGTAAATACAGGTAAAATGACAAGTTACAATTGTATTTCATCAGTATTTTTGTTTGTTTTTGATGGAAAAGTTCAAATATATGTAAGAAATGTTATATTCTTCAGTAGTCCAACCATGCACATATTATGCCTGTCACAATGTTATATATAAATTGTGAAAATCACAGGTAAAGGCAGGGTGACAGTTTTGCAAAAATCAACTCCATGAATGTCAGAGGTATGTTTAAACCCTCTAGTCAGCAATTAATGTTCATGAAAAACTATCACCTGTTATTTATTATAATATCATCAAACTGAGGTCCATATCTGGTGACTAAACCTCGGCAACGGCTTTATTTTTGTTCAATCATTGGGCTGATTTTGTGTGAAGAGTCTCATTGTCTGACAGGTGTAAATTGCTTGGAATAGCTTGAAATCTATCCCATACTTAATTTTTTTGCTGAAGTATGCGGTTGATATCACATCATCAATAGCCCATTAGGAATCGAGAACAGACATATGTACAAACCCATTGTTTTAATCGATGCGAAAACGTTATAAATGCTCAGGTGTGACAGGCCGCCATTTCTTCATGCGACTTTTTCCTTCAAGTCTGCCCCATGAACTCTCTGATCTGCATTACGATTTGTTTGATCTACTATCAGATGCAATAACTCGTCATCTAAGAAAAAGTCTTCTATAGTCCGTAGGTTCATTATTCACCATCTCGACATTTAATTTTAAATTACCAGTGAATGGGGGTTGACAGGCGCGCCATCTTTTCACGTCAAGCGAGCATGTACATCCGACTCCAGTTCCACATAAATTACTGGCTCAAAATCATTCATGTGTATTTCCATCAATACCTTGCTTGCTCCAATAATGTCATTTTTCTCAAATTATTCAAAATCACTATTAGCATCACTATCAGAAGCGAATATTTGTTGCAAGAAATCACCATAGTATTTAGCGTCGGCCATTTTTAGCTTTGCACAATTACCATGTGTTTAGAAGCGAGCATTTGTAAAATTACTTCGTTAATAATATAGTAAAGTACTGCAGAATGCTCGTTCCGGGCCTTTTTAAACCAATCAAATATAGTTTTACATGCATTTATGGCAAGATGAAGTTATAGAATGCAATCAGTGTTGCTCACCTCGAGCGCGACTATAGTCGCGACATGCACTACGGGACCACAAACAACAGCGCGACTATAGTCGCGACACGCACTTTAAGGGTTAACTCCACAGACAATCGACATATGGTAGCACCTGATGTGCTACAGTGAAAGTAGGGTGAGAAGATCTCACATTATTGGCACTGTATGGGATACACAAACATTTTAACTAGCCGTGTGTCAGTAACTCATAATCCATTAAAGAATAATCACAACATGAACTTTCAATTGATAATCATGGTATTACAATGGTGGTTTATGACATACATAAGACATATATTTTTGGCATACAGCTTTGTGTTACAGCTCTAACAAAACTGGTAACCATATTGATCTGTTTCAATCATTTTGGTGTTTATCCATCTTTGTTTGAAACAATCTTCACTCAACCTGCCAGACTCTACTCACAGATGTGGTTACTAAGAATTGACTGTTGATAGTGTTTAATAATGTTTTCATGATACATAGTGTTTAATAATGTTTTCATGATACATAGTGTTTAATAACGTTTTCATGATACAGTGTTTAATAATGGTTTCATGATACAGTGTTTAATAATGTTTTCATGATACAAAGTGTTTAATAATGTTTTCATGATACAGTGTTTAATAATGTTTTCATGATACACAGTGTTTAATAATGTTTTCATGATACATAGTGTTTAATAATGTTTTCATGATACATAGTGTTTAATAACGTTTTCATGATACACAGTGTTTAATAATGTTTTCATGATACATAGTGTTTAATAATGTTTTCATGATACATAGTGTTTAATGTTTTCATGATACATAGTGTTTAATAACGTTTTCATGATACACAGTGTTTAATAACGTTTTCATTATGCATAGTGTTTAATAACGTTTTCATGATGCAGTGTTTAATAATGTTTTCATGATACATAGTGTTTAATGTTTTCATGACACACAGTGTTTAATAATGTTTTCATGATACATAGTGTTTACTAATGTTTTCATGATACATAGTGTTTAATAACGTTTTCATGATACATAGTGTTTAATAATGTTTTCATGATACACAGTTTAATAATGTTTTCATGATACACAGTGTTTAATAATGTTTTCATGATACATAGTGTTTAATAATGTTTTCATGATACACAGTGTTTAATGTTTTCATGATACACAGTGTTTAATAATGTTTTCATGATACATAGTGTTTAATAACGTTTTCATGATACATAGTGTTTAATAATGTTTTCATGATACATTGTGTTTAATAATGTTTTCATGATACATAGTGTTTAATAATGTTTTCATGATACATAGTGTTTAATAATGTTTTCATGATACATTCATTCCTAGTAGTATTGCCAAAACAAACCCTGGTCACTCATGCCAGGATATTTATAGAATAAAATTAATTCATACACTATGATTCAGGTCAAATATGACAGGTGGATGCTCATAGCAGTGGTCACTCAATACACATAATTAACTGATTGTACAAGCGGGTCAAGTGGGGTAATGTGACACCTCTTTGTAAATCATACTGCAAATATATTCAGGCAAGTTTAATCATCCAAAAATGAAGCTGAATATATGTCACAAGAGTCCGTTCAAAATGCTTAGTTAATATTAGCTTTAGTTTCAGACTTTATAAGCACGGAAGTACGCAACTAACTCTACCAGCTAAACTGACTGCCCCCTCCCTCCCCCCCAGCAAAAACTCCTGCAGGCACCCATGATTGTATGTCAATACATACAATTTATTTGAGATTTCTTAGACTGATTTTATTTGGAAACAGTTATGAAAATGTAAATGTGAACAGAATGGCTTACCAGCATATATACTCACATAATGTTTTAAAAATGCATTTGAAATGCAATTTCTTTCAAACATCTTTAAATTTTTCATTAAAAAAAATTATATCTAGGTTCTGTCAGGAAACTGAAGCACTATCTGTCTGCTGTAATTTTCATGCATCTGAGGCCATCACATACCAAGCCCATGAACAATCACTTCTCCAGCGAAATAATAAAATCCCATTCCTCTGAAAAGAATAAACAAAAGGTCCAGTTGAGTCAATCATGAAAACAAGTCCTTCAAGGGGGCTTATGCTCTATTGGCTGAAAAGAACTTCCAGGAATCAAGATGAGACCATTTCTTCCTTGTAATGGCTGAGTGTTGAAAACATAATCTTCAACAATAACAAGATTTTAAATTAGCTCCTATGACTGTCAGATTGGTACCATTATCATTCAGGATTAGCAAGACATAATGAAAACTCTTCTGGCAGAAATGCCATACTATGCTTTTCTATTTTGGAGAAATAATAACAAGATTTTCAAGGTGGCAGCAACTATGGCCAGATTAGATATAAGAATGGCACCATCTCCAGTAAGGACCAAACAGACATTATAATAAGTCTTTTGGTTAAAACCCAATAGTCACATGACCTGTCATCAAAGAGATGCAGCTATAACAAGATTTTCCAGATGGCATTTATGGCTTTATTATCTGAGGTAAGCTCAACACCACAACTAACTAAACATCATAATAATTATTTCAGTGAAAACATGATGCTGACATGACAACTCATTCAGTAGTAATAACAAAATGTTCAACAAGGTCGATATCATGGCTATATGGAATGTCTGAGCAGCACCATTTTAATTTAGAACCAAGCAGACATCATAAGGACCATTCTGTAAACAAAAGTGTTGATACAGTTATCCTTCTGGAGGAGTAGTAGTAATATTTTCAAGATGGCTGCTGTGCTGGCTATTTCAGATGGTCAAGCGGCACCATTTTTATTTGTTACTAACTAGACATTCAAAGCCCTTTGGTGAAAAACTCATGACAACCTTGCATTTTTTTCAGGTGGAACAAGATTTTAGATGGTCACTAAGATTGTCATATGGATATCGGACAGGTACCATTTTCATTTGGAGCAACAAAGCATTTTCATTTAGACCTATGTGTGTGTGTGTGTGTGTGTAAAGTTTGATAGTAATCCTCCATTCTGAAAGACCATCCTGAATGCTCTATTTGTCTATGACCAATAATAAAGCTAAAAAAATTTACAACCTTCACCCCAAGGTCAAAACATTGAGAGAGTATGTCCAACCTGATATCCCCACTTTGGACACGCTAAATTCAAAGTGGGGTGGAGGCTTATTGTATAATTATCAGATATAACTGACACTAGGTGTTCTTGCAAGTAACGTTCTCAATTAATATTATGTAGACACTCCAATTAATAGCAATTATGCTTTATCAGGGCTAAGATTGGTGTGAAAATTTACTTTACAGTATTGTCCAATTTCCATTGAATCATGTGCCTTTACACATAATGACCACTGCATTGCCTGAAAACTGACCTCAACATAAAAATAACAAAGGTGCAGCAGATAGATAAAAAGGCAAGGTAGCACAATAAGTCACTACTACTGCTACTAAAACAAGATGTTACCCTGTGTGATTGGTTGAACTGAAAGCCTAGCACTGGTGAAAAGAGCCATATTCTCAAGTGGCCCACCCTCCTCCTTGTGTTTGTGATGTAGCGCCTTCAGCTCTGAGAGGGGAATGTACCTTTTCAACATCCGTTCATACTGAATGTCCACCATGAACCAGCGTGGTTTGTCCTTAGAGCTGGTTCTGAAAATTATGAAGTTTATCAAGAAAAACAAGAGGTAAGTAAAAAATATTTGAGAAAATATAAAAATAAAATAAAAAACCATAGGCATACTGTTATGTATATTTGATTTAAGTTATTTATTTTTGTTTTGTTTGTTTGTCAGATTCAAATTAGACATTTTAAGTTTAAGATTCATTCATTGGGATATATTTTTTTTTAAAAAGTGGGATGATCTGTACTTTACAAATAAACACCAGATGTTGACCTCATTTCTGAACTAGCTTCAGAGTTGTAAACAAGCTTTTAAAATGATTGGTTGATTCCAAGGACATTATGGAGCTTTGTTATAAACATCTATCTATTTTTAGTTCTTGAGAGTTAAAATAACTGATTCTCATCTGGGTCATATGGTGTACGAAATTTTTTGAACGTAAATTTGTTCTAAAAGATTCTAGAAGATCATGTGACCCTTTCATTGTTTATGTAAAAACAGGTATATAAATTATGTTTTGGAGCGAACTATTTAGTAGAAGTTGGGCTGTTAGAATATTAAGTTGTATTGTTTTGAGTTATTTTAAATTACTGGAAATTATTTCGATTTGTTTGGATCAAGAGGATTTATTTTGTTATTTATCTGGAAAATAATTGTGCTCATTGAATTTCATAAGACCAGAACTGACTTCATCACGTGACATCGTCTTCCATCTTGGATGCTTCACCAAGATTCGAACTGGGAATTATTAGGACATTTTACTACCAGGACTTTTGCAATTTCACTAGTGGATTATATTTTGAGTTATTTTTGGATTAATTTTGGGAATTGATTCTTAAAACCGTTAAGTTTATTTTTCTTTTCGGGAAAATATTTGTGCTCAATAAATTGTTTATTAAGGTTTTACAAGCTTGTTATTTTCACTCTTTCTATGTTACTGTTTATTAGAGCCTAAGCATGTTACACATACATACATGCCAATCCCTGACGAGGAAAAAGTGTAATCCAAGTGGTCAAAAAGCGGAATCCAGGCAGAAAAAGCCTAATCCACATATAACATGCTAAAATTTTAATGAACAATGATTTATTTGCCCCTCTCGTCTTTTAACATCCTTTAGTTTTCATATGTAGCACTTTTTAGCTTAACACACACATCGACTGGAATCCATCTGAAGACTTTGATCGCCAAATATTAAAATTCTTTCCACACTGTCTGTAATAGATGTCACGTGGTGCTCTTCATGTCTTCATATTTGGTGGATTCACCTATTTTTTTGTTTCGTTTATTTTTTGCCTTTCTCTAATTTATCTGTGAAAATATTTGAAAGGAGACATTTTTGCTCTCATATACGCATCGACTAAATTAAAATATATTTCTGAGCGCCAAATACCTTTGGACTGGTACTTCACCAAATATGAATCAGAACAACTAAAAAGTCTGCGCATAAAGATTTAAAATAAAAAATTGTCTGTTCTCTCCTCACTAAGCCATACTGCTGCTAAAAATATAATACAAGGTCGAAAGTTTCTTTAAATAGAACATGATACTGTTAGGAAAGTCCACAGACATGTGTACTCTTATCTTGTAGTTATGTAGAAGCCATCTTTTCTAAAATATGGTCTGTGGGATTAATTGAATATTAATAAAACTGAGAAAACAAATGATTGAGTTTTGGGAAGGTGGATATATCAAAAAAGTGTAATCCATATATGGTTACGCATAAGGCGTAATTTAGTGAGAAAAAAATGTGTAATAATTACACCAAAAGCATAATGGTTGGCATGTATAGGCATATTCATGTCAGCAAAATGTGTGCAGCCATGAAACATTTTGATTTCATGCTCTTTTTCATGCTCAACATATACAAAAGGAAAAGGTAGTTCAGGATTGCATACAGAATATCCAGCATCCCCTTCCTACAAGGTAAAAGAAGAGTGGGTATACTGTGTTATAATAAGTACCATATATACTGGGACATGGAAAAATAATTTAGGTGTCACAAGAAATAGTGTCCCAATATATACAGTAATTACAGTATGTAATGTCATCAAACTCTTCAGAAATCATTCAAGCTGGACAACTGAAACTTTGGTCAATGATAATCTTAAGTGTGTTTATTGTACCAACAGTTTTGGAACCTTGATCTTATCACCGTGGGTGGGACTACAAGGGTAGGGGTGATTTTACATAAAATTTTAAAAACTCCAGAGTTTTCTGTATTACATATCTGAAAGTTGGCATGCGTGATCATTGACCAGTGTCAACACATGTCTGACTGGGATTCCTGCATCATGCCAAATGCTAAAACAACTATAAAGAATGAGCAATGGCCCAGAAGTTGACAATAAAACTAGCATCTCATGAATCTGACTCTCCCCCACCCCATTTGACTATAAAATGCTTTCGATCTTTATATACAAAACAAGCATTGTGGCACCCACATTTTCCTTGGCTGTGACGCATTTGTAGAGATGATCAATGCAATCATCAATGCCAAAACAATAATACAAATCCACATTTAGCCAATGAACAGTTAGGAGTCAGAGAAAAAAACTGCAAGCTGTTATGTTTCATGCATGTCCATGTGGACACATGGAAAGGATCAGTGCTGGCCATGGTAATGGAAAAGATCAATGCTGATACAGAAACATCATCTGTTATATTACATGCAACATTAAAATATTTATGTTATATTTAAAAGAAAAATTCAAAACCTGTGTCAATGTATTGTTCATATAACAAGAGTCTCTCGAAGGGACTGATGGTCTAGTGATCAAAAAGACTTCCTAGCACTTTTGGATAAAGCATTTTCTTTCTTTTAACTGCCAAGTGCTAAAACCATCTCAGATATTATTCTGCAGTAACAAGATCTACAAATTAGCTGCTGTAATGGTTATACTGGGATGTCGGATTGATGCTAATTTAATTTAATACCAATAAAACATTGCGACAAGTCTTCTGGTAGAAATCCCATGTTGTTAACTTTCCACTTTGAAGACAGCTGACAACAAAGTGGCCATAATCGATATTGCCCCGAAAATTGCCAAACTCAATATTTTGTTGCCAATTATTTAAAAAAACATCGCCATTATCATAATACAGTAGCAGCAGAGGGGGCGAATCAGACGACATTTTTTTAAGTAATCCCTCATAAATAACGGCTTAAACCAATGAAATCAGGCCAAATGTGTGTGTGAATCTGATATCGTTTCATGGATTAGGCCCAAAAAAAAATCAATGAAATCAAAAACTTTTCAACTATTGGAAAAGAGATTACAACATCGATGTCACCCGCCCCCTCTGCTGCTGGATTCAACCGAATATTTGATCCAGTCGGGTCCTAGGGTGAAAATCCCTTCAGGATTGAAAGTCTTTACGATTTCACAAACAGACTAATCGCTAACACCTCGTCTTGTAAATCAATCAGATTATTGGACTGGTCAGTGAGTTTGAAATTAATTCTGGTTAATGAATTATTATGACATCGCATATAGACTGGATTAGTTGGATCCTCAATAATTAAATACCCTGGAGGAGCTGTTGGTGCAAATGAATACAAAATATATCCCTGCTGAGCTTGATTTGATCGTTCGAGATTAATTTGATAGCTTCCTTCGATAACATCACACACTAAATTGATTGCTATCACTGATGAAATATTCACATTGAACGGAGCAATATGCCTGCCGCCACCATCTGGGTCATTATTATGTTTGAGGGTTTTTATTTTCGGTGATGTTGTTTTTTTCCATGCATCATGAATTATTTTAAAACCAACATCGATGGCATCACTGAGAGATTTTTGTAGTTCTGGTACGTTATATCCTGGTAGTTTGAATGTTGGAATATCTTTGACGGGAATTTTATATTGTGATGCAAATAAATCTCTTGTTTTAGGATTATCGTCACCTAATACCTCTTGAATAATTTGTGAATGAAATGTTTCCATGTCATTGATGATTTTGTTACATGTTTCTACAACGCTGATAAATTCATCTCGGGTGAGAGTACCGGATTTAAGAGATGGCAACAACAACAAAATATCGCTATTCATCGCTCCGAAATTTACAATGGGGTCATCCGGTCGATGAATGTGGTAGATCTTCCTAGTGGGAGGATCTAGCAATTCAATAAAAAAATACAATTTATCATAATCTAAATAACTTTTTACTGGATTATCAGGTTTTATCCTGTCGGTGATATAATCGGTTTTTTGTGGTTCTGGTAAATCAACGGTTTTTCCCCCGGGTGGGATTTCAGGCCATCCTAGTACGGTTCTAATAGAACTCTGATATATATCTACGACATATCCTTCTGTGCTTATTTCAATGGCAGATGATAGTGTTGGCTCATGAACCGTTATAGCTATTTTTGATTCTTTTCCAGTAATCGATTTTATTCTACGTGCGAATTCATTATTGATTTGTTCGATTTGGTATGACCCTGTTGGTATGGAAACAACGTTCCAGTCTGGGCTACCGTCGTCTTTATTCTTATTTGCAAATACCAGTGAATTATTGGGTTGTTGACCACCAAATGATTTTGATCTGATATTTGGCCAACTATGGTATACTCGTAATTTTGCTAGCGCTATCTCCTTCACTGGGACCGGAGAGGGGAAATTCACACTGAATTCTGGATTCGTTGAGGTTATTGAGATCATGCTGGTTTGTACTGGGTTCGTGTTCTCCACTATTTGTTGAAGTAATTCCATCGGTGTTGTCATTGTTATTATACTCATGATGTATTTCTAATTTTGATACTGCGGAATCATAGACACGTACCATCACTGAGAACTCACTATCTGATATCGTTGAGGTTATTGAGATCATTTTGGTTTTTTCTGATTCCATCGGTGTTGTCATTGTTATTATACTCATGTTTTTGTATTTCTAATTTTGACATCGCAGAATCATATATATCTACCATCGCTGAAAACTCACTCTCTGATATAATTGTATCATCGAGAGATGACGATATCAATGAGGATAATTGCGAGTATGCAGTGGACACAACATGAAATTGAATTATGTAGTCTTGTAGTTTCCGTTGGCTGCATGATGATATTTTTTTTGTGATTATTGAAATAATTCCAGCGATTGTTGTTGCCGCAGAAATGCAAATTGGAACAGCTATCGGAGCCATCATTGTCACTGAAGACAGTATAATACCAGCTCCGGTGATTACACCACTCACTGAATACACGGTAACATCAATTGCGGTAATTCTCCTGCGATATTTTTTAATTTTCATTGCATACTCCTCAGACAGGGTTTTGAGTCTAGTTTGATACTCTCTGACCTGATCATAGCGATATTGCGATGATGAAATCATTTTTATTTTAAATACGCTAGCGTTTTCAATTGAAACCGTTAGTGAAATTGCTTTGCAATTTTCAACTTAAATCCGCTACGAATTCCACATACCATGTTGTTGAAACCCTAACCAAATTTTTATCAGTAGATGTGATTGTGAACTTTTCAGTTGTATTCTTGTCGATGATCGTTGAAATCGTATTATTGACCCCGGATGAACTGGACGATGAAATATTAAATTGAGACAATGGTGTTACTAGTGTTAATCGATAAATACCCTTAACGGTTGCAGTGATATCTAATTTGTTGTTTGTAGGTGTCCACTCAAATGATCCGTGTTGGATCGTGTATACTAAGTTGTTGGTTTTCTCATGAGGAATTTTTGTTTTTTCAATGACTGTTATCATCCTCGTTGCATCCCCTTTGATGGCTTCGATGAAGGTTTTCGTCTCATCGATGGATTTTTTGATATCCGGAAGTTTTAGTTCAATTTTATCGAATGTAGTTCCAATAAATTTATCAATGATATTTCTACGAAATGCGGTAAACTGTTTTATGTGTTCTTCGGTTTTAGATTGAAGTGTTGCTAGTTCCAACACAGAACTTTTTAATTCATCGTTGAGAGTTTTAAATCGATCTGTAATCGTCGAAAAAAGTACACCTGGTTTCAATTTACCCTGATCGGAAAATAACGCAACGGTGTTCTCGATTGCGTTTCGTTGTTTAACTAAAATATCATCCAGAGAAATATTACTAGATTTCAATTTACCCTGTTTGTCTTGAAATACAACTATCTCATTAGGATCAACATTTACTAAATTCAACGTCTCAGCGATTTCATCTTTAATTTTTTTTGTTATATACTTGATAGAATCAGGGGTTGCAGTGTCATCGGGTTTGGGTTTCAGAGGTCTTCCCCAAATATCAATCATGTTATTGTAAAACTCTTTCTCTCTCTAAAAAGCGATTGCTGGTGTAGTCATTTACGACAATGTGTGGTGGTTTTCTAGATGCTGAAATAGCGTTAAGGACATTTAATACTTCGCTGCCACATATTGGTGGGTCATTCATTTGTTGTGTTGGTAGCGTAGAATACCAAGTCTTCATTGGAAAAGTTTTTATATAACGCATAAACTCTTTTGGCGGGGCTAATCCATATGAATCAAAATAGACAATCCCACGTGGATCAATAGCGTATGCAACCCAGTGAGTACCAGGTCCGGTGCTGTTATCGAGATTAATAATACCTGTTTCAGTTTTGTTTGGTTGATGTGGTAATTGATCTTTCATAAAAACACCTCTGAAATTTTTAATCGCTAGTTTTTTAGCAGCATCCATTAAATCAAAATTGGACATGGGAACCATCGAAGATTTGGGAACCATAGGTTCCTCAATTAATAAACCGTTCCTGGTAGTCTTAGACCCCTTCCGCTGTACCATGAATACGGGGTTCCTGGTAGTCTCAGACCTTTTCCGCTGTACCATGAATACGGGGTTCCTGGTAGTCTTAGACCCTTTCCCCTTTTTTTATAACCCTGTCCAGTTGCTTTTTTCAACGCCATTCCTGCTGCAGTACCAACGGCTCCTAACGCCGCTGCTTTCGCCACTGCTGGGGCTGCTGCTGCAATCAATGCTGGTATTGCAGCTAACAATGGAAATATACCGCCTATTTTCATCATATTTTTGATAGCAGCCGCAGAAAGAGTAATCTGAACACCTTTTTTTGCTACAAGTGCATCATTGAAATGTTTTATTTGACGAGTTGTCAGCGATAATTTATTTGCACCACCAGTCATTTGATTAGGTTTCAACGTGATTGTGGTTCCACATTTTTTAGCCGATTCTGATTGCAATTTTTTGATTTGACCAGGAGTTAACGCAACACTAATAACACTATATGACATTATACATAATAGATTGATTCTAATTCAATGAAAAATCGAGAAAATCAATCAAAGATTTTCTACTGGGGCATCTACCACTCTCATTCTTCCTCCAACACCTTCAAGTAGCATTGATTTATCACTGAGAATGACAGCAACCGCTCTATAATTCGGGATAAGGATAGGAGGTACCCCACCAACTGGTGGACCAGTCGGACGGGTTACACGGGCTCTAAAGTGTATATCAACGACAGATTGTCTCATCAAATCAAGATGTTCTAGTGAAAAGTAATAAATCGGATAGAGGCTTTTAAAATCCAATTGTGATATTTGCAAACCGGTATCCACATTTTGATCACGTGCCATAAATGACAACAGGTTATGATAGACACGTGCAATATGATTCTGACCGTAATCAAGTTGTATATCCTCGGATGGTTCCTGCTGTCCGTTTATTCTCAGCGAGACTTCATTAACACCTAACTGATCAAATATCATATGACTTCGTTCTTGATTACCAACTCGTGCATTATTCTGTAACGCAATAAATATATGACGTGGTGCTGAAACCCCTTGTTTTGATGCCAGGTGCCATGTGAATGTACCATCAACATTACCCAGTTTAATATCCGTAGTCACTGATAACCAACTCAACAATGATTTTCCCCCCTGATCCATAAATGATAGTAGTCGCTGTTCGTCTGTGATTGATGGAGTTAGCACTGGCATCCATAATGATAGTTTTGTTAAAATAACTTTACCGGCAGCAACCCCAGCATTACGCCAGATTGCATCATCATCAGTACCCTTTCGTACAAGTGCTACTGTATGCTTCGCTCCATAAATAACTTTTCTAACATTTCTACAGAATCCGAAAATATGATGCAGTGGAATCGCACATGAAAATCGTCGACGCTGTCCATGCAACGTTAATACGCATGTTGCAAATCCTAAATTGAGATTACCATTAACGCCTCCGAGAATATCAAACGCAGCTCCGGGTCTAGTTCGACATTCTGGATTAGCTGCTTCTTGTTGATCGGCTTCTGCATTATCTCTTGCTGTTAACACTTTAATGAATTGAAGGTGATCAGCGTTATCAGTAGTATCCTTTGCAAACATCATAGACGGACCAGCCGATCTTGTATAATCATCAGAATATGTCGCTAACCCTATGATTGTTGTGGTCACATCAACTTCACGGTCAATGGATTCAATTTCTTTTCCATCAATGAGATATCTAGCGCTTTCAAATAACGCCATTATGCCGTTATTAACAAAACCAACTCGGACATTTGCGTTATCTGCATATGGGGTATCAGCTGCAACATTTGTTACAAGTTCTCCTTCTACTTCAATAAATGCCTCACACGGTAGAAAATATTTACTGGTATCATGAACTTGAAGTTCAATTCGCGATCGGAGATCTGGTTGTACTGCGTGATAAGAATAAAATTGAAAATCGCGTACAGAATCATTCTTGCCAACTGGGGCATCCATATCAAATGCTGGATCAGGTGACCTTTTGAACATTTTATTCTATTTATCAGAGTCTAAATCGTGAAATCATGAAAAGATTTTCATCGTCGTGTTTTTTTAAAGCCACTTCCCGCTATCATGTTTGCTATCATGTTATCTTGGTCCCCTTGATTTATCAAGGGAGTCACCAATGATGCTAATTTTTCATCTACTGCGTTATTTATTATTTTACTAACACTTGCAGGCATTTCCGCTGTAGACGGTAACGGTTTCTTTTTTCGTAAATCACTTCGTGATTTTACTAATGATGTTATTTTATTCTTCGCAGTTGAAAATGCCTTTCCGGCAAGATCTCCAACAGCACCAATACCCTTATCAAGAATAACATCAATGGCTTTCATTGATAACTGTTTAGCTAACGGCATCACTTTTGGGGCCATTCTTGAAAAGAATCCTAAAATGGTATTACCTAAACCATCTCCATAGTATGCTTTATAAACTGGAAACCGTGAATTAACTACATAGACGAGGGTTGGTTTATCATGATTGTAATGTATGATCATTATTATAAAAACAATAGTGTTTTCAATTGTTATTTAATCACTGTGATACCCATTTGCTAACTCGTCAATGAAATCTCGATATGTTTTGATATCCATGATACCGCCGGCAAATAACCGTCTACAGATATCAGCTGCTTCATTAATTATTTCTGGAGAGTTATTTCCAGCTCGGAATCCTCCTACAAGAACATCTAATCGTGATATATCATTGATAACACTATCAGGACAGAAACTAATCCTTGGACTTTGCAGTCCACTTCCGCTATAACCAGCTGCTTCATCTAGTTTTTCTAAATCCGTTTCTTGTAAATAATCATCATTAGGTTCTTCTTGTTTTTTTTGTCTTCGTGTTGGTGTTTGACGTCGTTCTTCTAAATCATCATCATCATCATCAGGTGGTAGTTGTTGTTTTTTTTGTCTTCTTGTTTGTCTACGTGTTGGTGTTTGACGTCGTTCTTCTAATTCTCGTTGTCGCTCTTCTATTTGTTCTCTTTTATAATTACTAATTCCCCTTTGAAATTCCTTGTACCCCATCTCATCCTTATTCAAACGACCAATCCCTTTATTTAGTTTATACAAATTATCGGACCAATCATTACTTGATATTCTATCATTCTTATACTCGTCCTTTAAAAAATCTTTTTTTGAATTATAGCTTTGAGCAGCAAAATTACCAAAGGCTTGATAATCCTTTGATTTCAATAAACTAGGTTTTTTTATTTCTATTTTAGCATGATCAGTAAATTTATTCAACAGAGAAACAGTCGTTTTTTTCGGATCAGTTTTTTCAGTTTGTTCAGTTTTCGCTGCTAGTTTTTCAAGTACAGAAATAAGACCCTCTTCTTTTCTTTTACCGTCAGGATCATCTCCCAGTATAGCACGCTCTACCCCTTTCGTTACTGTGGTTACTGGTTTAAACAACTCTTCAGACCCTAAAGCAAAATCCGTTTGTAAACTCTGTCGTTGTTGCAGTTTATTCCTGACAGAGTCACGAATTGGTACAAATCTCTTAATTGCATCTAGTCGTTCACGAGCCAATCGGGTTGTTAATGCTTCATTGACCATTATTTGAAATCAGAAACCATTTTTCAATTGTAAAACACTTGACATGTCAGATGATTTTTAACACAGTCATGGAAGTGTTAACACCTTCTATCAGGTGTGAGGAAAGTGCCATAATTGTATATAAAATAATTAATACTGGCACTTTCCTCACTTTTTTGACATGTCGGATGATTTTTAACACAGTCATGGAAGTGTTATTTGATTGTTTTAACGGCTCTATCAGTGATGAAGGAAGTCACATAATTGTATATAAAATAATTAATACTGTGACTTCCTTCATTTCTATTTTGACATGTCGGATGATTTTTAACACAGTCATGGAAGTGTTATTTGATTGTTTTAACGGCTCTATCATTGATGAGGGAAGTATCATAATTGTATATAAAATAAATAATACTGATAGTTCCCTCATTCAATTTTTGACATTCCCTTGAGGGTCGGCTAAAAAAAAAATGATATGGTCGGGCAATCAAAAAATGATAAATGATCGGGCAATCAAAAAATGATAATGGTCGGGTAATCAAAATTGAATTAACGCCCGTAGGTTTCTAATTTTAGAGTTGACTTCTTTTTTCAATTCGTATTCGTTACCTAATTCTATTCGTATCCCCTCTACGATAGTATACAACAGGACGAACACACTGATGTCACTTGAAAATGAAAGAGAGTCTCTAATAGAATTCTGAATTCTTTTGATGAGTGCATATTTCTTTGGTAGCATATATTTGTTAGTGCTGACTCCGTATTCTATATCCTGAAAATCAGACATAATTTGTTCAGGATTTAATCCATCTGATAGTTTGATATCCTGATTTTTCAATTTTGCTATTTCAACTATGATGCTATTCATGTTTTCAGAATTCATTATTCTATAGCAATGACATATCTCTAATTGAAAAATATGACGCATCAGACATAACTAAATTGAACTTTTTGCCCGCTCTTTTTTGAAATCGCCGTCTTGGTTATTCCCGATGCAACTTTTCGTACAGAAGATGAACAAATATCGATGTGCTTACCGGCTTCATTCATAGATGAAAATATTTTTTCTTCATTAGTTATTGTATTCAAAGATTTCACAGGTCTCGCTTTTTTTGAACAAGTGCCAGTCTTTCCTCGTTTGGTATTCTCACTCTGTGTGATAGCTTGCAGATTTGATAAAGAATTATTCTTTCGATTAGAATCCTTGTGATCGATAACAAAATCATCTTCGATCAATCCATAAAAACATTCAAATATGAAACGATGGCAGTAATAAAATTTCCTTCCAGCGCCAAACTTCAAATATCCCCCACCACTGTCAGAACCAACTGGTTTCTTTAGTCTACGGTTTCTGACAGTACCATCACTGGATGCTTCATAATTTGTAATCAAGGGGTGCTGTCTGAATTCTTGGTTCATTCGTATACATAATACTATTGTTTGTCTAATTCAGTGTTTGGTTCAATAATGAATCTTTCAATGTAGTCTTGAGGGGTTCTTATGATTTTGTCAGTGACGTTGTCAAGGTCAGAGACTTTTTCAGGGTCAAAATTTCTGATGGATTGCCCATTTTTTATTCTTTTATCATAATAACGCTTCAATTCCCTGTATCGCTTACCACCGCAATTCAGACATAATCGTGATTTTCCCCTGACCCCAACCCCACATCGAATACAAGGTAACGGACCAAGGCTTCCACGTCGAAAACTCTGCATATGATACCCACAGAACTCATTTCTGCATGATTTGTTACACGGGATTACTGATCCAATCATAAGCCATTTGCATTGGTTCATTATACATAAATCTTTCATTTAAATGCTTGTTTTAATTATAGCATGAAGAAGTTCAAGAGATTGACTTCGAAAAATGCTCAATTCAATGCTGATAGAGAGTTTAAGAGATTATTGAAAATCAATCGTAAATTTAATCTCGATAGACCCAAAAACGTGTAGTAGACGGAAATATGAAGGAGTTTAAGAGATTATTGAAAATCAATCTCGATAGACCCAAACGTCCAAAACGTCCAAGAGACAGAAACATGAAAGAGTTTAAGAGATTATTGAAAATCAATCCTAAATTTAATATCGATAAACCCAAAAAACGTAACAAACGTCCAATAGACGGAAACATGAAAGAGTTTAAGAGATTATTGAAAATTAATCCTAGATTTAATCGCGATAGACCCAAAAAACGTGTAGTAGACGGAAATATGAAGGAGTTTAAGAGATTATTGAAAATTAATCCTAAATTTAATCTCGATAAACCCAAAAAACGTAACAAGAGATCACCATGGAAGGATGCTCAATTCAATCTTGATATAGTTTCTAATACACCCAAGAATAAAATTCTTGATAAAGCCATCAGAGACTGTTTTAATGAATTCAAGCGTGATGGAGCATCTTATTGCTGGTCAACATTTCGAATTGATGGTGTTGTTGACGCTACCATGAATGATGAAAAAGCAGCAGTGATAATTTCACGTATTGGGGAAAAAAGTCATTTTTTCCGAATCAAATTCATTATCCGTGAGGATGGAAAATGGATTATTAGGGATAAATTTGAACCCATTCTCAGGGGCAAAAAAACTGTCACCGTGAATCAGGATTCAAAACCGGGAATTTTGACCGGAATTGATAAACCCTACTACGAAAGATCTTATCCTGTCACAGCAGTTGTTTACGGGATCTATCCGCTCAATGAAAAACCTGATATTTCAAAACTAGCACCCATGAAATATTCGACAGGGCTCAATTGTGTAGCAACACGAATAATGGAACACTTCACAAATGCGTCCCGGGGAAATAAACTAACTGATCTAAGACGAAAAAAAATAACCGAGTGGGAACTGACAGTGAAACAGCATGGGGCAACAATTCAGGATATAACCAAATTAGAAAAATCATTGAGATTTCCAATATCGGTAAGGACAATCACCGGAGAAGTATTATACGAATCGAAATATAAATCACAGGGAGCTCCAATTGAAATTATTGATCATAACGAACATGCGTGGTCATCTGCAGTAACAATATACCCACGGGATAGAACCGTAAAATATCTATCCCAAACCGAAGAGTTTTTTTCAGAGCAGAAATTATTTGATGCTATTTACCATTTGAGTAAAAACGATCCTGTGTCAATGTGGCTATTTCATAGTACTTCAGACGAAGAATGTAGATTTGATCAGTTTGTAAGACCCAACGGAGAATTATACCGTACCGAAGAACTGCATAATCAAATGAAACAACTAGCTAGTGAGTTTTCTGGGGACGGAGAAGACAACGATCAATTATTAGCAAACTGTTTCACAGTACCATCAATTGCAGCACATTTTGCTAGAAAGAAAAACGCGTGGAAACCAACACGAAGTGAGTTCTTATCAGATGTCAAATTGTCTTGTCTTGAATACGGCCATGGAGGATTATGGAATACAAAATACACCGCTGATACCGTTATTTCAGTTGATATGATTGCGTGTTATCCAGGAAGTTTTCTCGGGTATGGAGAATGCGAGAAATATTTCAAACGATTTGGACACCCTACACACGAAATGGCCCGTGTTGCTATTAATGGACCACTGCCTGATTTTGATTTAACCGGATTCGCTTGTGTAGTATCATTTGAAATGGCTGAAGGACTTCATCCGTGTAGTTATCTTTGGATTGGTAAACACATGTTTGAAAAACACTGGATGCCAATAGTGTTATTACGGTATATGCTTGATTGTAAGATGTTAAAATCATTAATTGTCAGTGAAGCAATTATATCCTATCGAGCACAGAAATCAGTGTGGTTACCCCAACCTGATCTAGAAAAAATAATTAGCGAAGAGCGAAAACTGTTTCCTGATTTTAATGAACAACAAATCATGGATTGGTCCAAACAGTTATTTGAAATCAGAAACAATGAAGCAAAAGATCTTGGACGAAGAATAATCGGTAAATTCACTCAGGGTGGCAAAGATGATAATACGAGATATTCTTCACGATTGATTATAGACAACGCTGAATACGATTTTGTAATGGCGGATTTAACGAATAAAGGCCTATATGTCAATCGTAAGGACGCATTTATGTCCGATGGAACCAAATTGGGTACAATTGTTACTTACACTGATGGATACAATCCGCAGTACACACATTTGAGAGCTTCTATGCTCGGTTATGCTTCTATTAATTTATTTTCAATGATTAATAAATTTCCTAACACCGCAGTTAGAGTTGCCACTGACTCATTTTACATAAATAGCAAAATGACTGATTTTAAGGCTACTGGCAACGAGAATTGGGGGTCATGGAGAATTAAGAAAGAAATGATTCATGATTATATTCCATCAGCAGATGTTACCATTGAAAATAATTATCGGAATCTCAAAGAGATTCAATCAGATTTTTCTAATGCGCCACCGATTTCTGATCCAATCTGTAGATATAAAACAGTTTATTTAAACGGTTGTGGTGGGTCAGGAAAAACAACCCGGGCAATTGAGTTATTTCGTGGGAAATCAAACATGATTGTACTAACACCAACACACAGACTTGCAAGAGAAATGATACAGAGAGGGGTAAATGCCTGTACCTATCACAGCTTTTTCCGATGGAAGGGGGATAAATGGACTCCTGAGCGCATGGGAGAGAAATTTATTCCTGAAATCATGATTTGGGATGAAATAGACACAGTGTCCGAAGATGTCTTAAAAATATTTCTTGAGTGGTTGTTATTGAAGAATACAAAAGTCGTCATGTGCGGTGATCACGGCCAACCACCACCATTTGTCGGTGCATCCCCACATGAATGGCTAAAGGGTTTTGTAGACTATTATGAAGAAATTGATACTGATCATAGATCACTTGATGAAAAATTAAAAGAGTTTAAGAAATTAATTAGATTACAACCGGATAGAATCCAGTGTGAAATAGCCCGTGAAATAATTTCGGAAACTCCCATGAATGATTTCTGGGAAATGTGGAGACCAAACGATTTGATCATTGCAAGTAGAAAAATAGTTAGGGATACACTTCAGATGAAATTATTTGAATTGCATAAACAAAAATTTGCAACGCTTCCAGTGCCTCTTTGTTATAGGCCATCAGATACACGAAAACAGAACATTGAAGTTGATATTCCAGGACAGAGTGAAAAGCAGATTCTCGTGTTAAATGATATTGTGCTGGTTGATATCAGCGTCGTCGAAGATGCATTGCGTGCTAATAAATCCCCATGGACGCTAGGATACGCAGCAACAATACACTCTTCACAGGGATTGACTATATCGGATACAATTGTTTGGATGGTAGATAATCGCATAGAATGGTCGAATTTAGTCTATCTTTCAGTATCCAGAGTACGAAAAATAAATCAACTTCGAAGAATTGTTTTCGATGATAATGACACCACAATAGATGATATTGATATTAAAATGATTGATAAAAAACTCTCCGGTTACAAACAACAGGACAAAAAAAAAACAACGAGAATTTGACATTGATGCTGAATTAATAATCACTTTGAAGAAACAACAGAATAATCACTGCGCAAGTTGCAATTGTATAATGCGTTGGCAGTATTCGGATAAGGATCCTCGCCAATTTACCGTTGACAGAAAAAATAATAGTCTCGGTCATGTCAGAAACAATGTGATGTTGACTTGTCTTGAGTGCAATAGACGCAAGGGTGCTAGTTAAGCCCATGCGGTGGTAATTGAGTGTCCTCGGGTATTATTTGTAATTGTTGTCTAGTAAAACCCCGTTGAGGGGCAGTTGAATCCAGTTTATAGATTGGAGGTCTACCCGTAGATCGTGTTATACTAGATATCTTATGTGCAGTAATACTCCAAATAGGATCAGTAGCTCTTTTTCTGCCACCCTCAAGCTCTCCTGGTTCATATAAATACCTCACAATGACATTACTACCAAGAATTGGTTGGGAAACGCTAAAATCTTTTTGTGGTTTTTCAGGTATTGACTTCTTTTTAATCGCATTGATAGGTTTCATGTTGATTGTTCTAGTAATCTCGTTATTCAGTGCAGTAATCACAGCTGGTAACCTTTTAACCCATTCACGGGATCTTTTTTCTTGGATGAATTCTTTTGCGTATTGATATCCAAATAACCGCTCAGCAAGGGTTTTATTAAACCGTTCTACAATTGCCTGATCACGATGCAGTGCAGTATGCCCCCGTCTGATAGTGACATTGTGATCTTTCATTGTAGATAACACTGCACCCTGAAATTCTTTGCCGGGATCAATTTGTAATAGATTTGGCCAGTGCAGAGGACCTCGTCGATAAATCCTTTCAAATGCAGAAGCTACTTCAGTGGCCGATTTTGTTTTTAACGGTTCTGCTTGTTTGTATCGACTTGCAATATCAACTACGGTTAATGCGTATTTGTAACCGTGGTCAAGTGGCAAAAATAATAGATCAGCCTGATGAACTTCATTGGGTCCGGTCACATCAAAATGCGAGACATTAATTTGTTTAGGCGGTGGTAGATAAATTTGCCATAGTGCCTGTTTGGATAACCAATGAGCCGCAGTGGTTTTTTTCACTTTTGCAGCGCTAGCGAGTTTATGGATTGCTGATTTACCCCTCCAGTATCCTCTTGGGGAATAATAAATAGATTCCATGATGTTATTAATTACCAGCACCTAACATCAATTTACTTTTCATAGCCGATTTTATCAAAAAGGAAGCCAATTTTTCTTTGAAGGATTTATCAGGAATAGCATTTAACGCATGAATTAATTTCACATCTGCTAGATGCCTGTGTTGCAGATTGCTGCTTTTATAAGCCACATCATGAAGGTGACAGGCTTTATCAATGGCGTTTATTGGTTCCTCACCGGGTCGGGGCTGATTTTGATCATTGAGTCTGATATCTAATCGTGTTCCGGGGCCACAGTAGCTATGTCCTGGAAGGTGTTTTTCTCCGGGGTATTTTGCCCATGGGGTTCCAGGGAGTTTTGCTAATTTGGCAGCGATATCACCTCCTCGTTTTTTTTTAAAGGTTCCTTGGGTTTAGAAACAAATCTAAATTTCTTTGTACTACACTGTACGCATTTACCAGAAAGCGCTGATCGGTTATTTTTAGTTGTAATCGTCGTCAAGTCATCTGTGCCAGTACGCGCCTTACACTTCACACAATATAGATCCATAATTTATGTATAGAGATATGAATATAATTGATTTTTCAGCGACTAAAACAAGAGAACCAGTTAAGCATCATGCAGCGCTACCAAACTCTATCCGCGCAATTATAATCGGGCCATCTGGATCCGGCAAGACGCAATTGTTGCTCAATTTAATAATGAGATGGATGAAGTGGGATAAGTTGTATTTAATTGCCCCTAGCGTAGATGACCAACGATGCTATGAAGTGCTAAAAGATTTTAATGAAAACGCTTCAGAGATTGCCGGCGAGGATGTTATTGAATTTATAACCGATATTGACGAGGCACCATCAGTAGAAGACCTCGATGGAAGTATCAACAATTTAGTTGTATACGACGATGTAATGTTAGATAAACAAAAAAATCCTGCAAGGATTTTTTCCAGAGGCAGGCATAAAAACACGGACGTGATCTATGTCACTCAACGATACACTCAGATTCCAAAAGTGATTCGCGATAATTGTAATGTGTTGTGTGTGTTTAATGGAGTTGATACACATACGCTACGAAATATTTGGCAGACATGGTGTTCCGATATGGACTTCAATCAATTTAGAAATTTCTTTAGTCATGCTCAGTCTACCCCACACGGATTTATAACAATAAATTTACATGACCCTCGAACACGATATCGTATCGGACTGGATCAAATATTCGGTTGAATCCAGCAGCAGAGGGGGCGGGTGACATCGATGTTGTAATCTCTTTTCCAATAGTTGAAAAGTTTTTGATTTCATTGATTTTTTTTTGGGCCTAATCCATGAAACGATATCAGATTCACACACACATTTGGCCTGATTTCATTGGTTTAAGCCGTTATTTATGAGGGTTTACTTAAAAAAATGTCGTCTGATTCGCCCCCTCTGCTGCTACAGTACTATTCATTTATCTCAACATCCTTGGAATCAAAGTAATATTGTCTACATAAGCGGGTGTTTAGATAAGCAAAGGAGTGGGGGCTGAAAATATTTTGCATACAAGTAAAATTTTTATGACAAGAACTGTCGTCAGAGACCATGATTTATACAAAGAGAAAAAAAATAGAAATTTTGATTAAATGAAGACAAACTAGTTTAAAATACACTTGTATATTGACAACTTACATCTGCGACAAAATCAAATTATTGTAAAACATTGACAGAATTTTCTTCTTCATTTGCCTAATGTATATACAGAATGATCGATGCTTCAATGGTAATCAGTTTTCTTTAAAGTTTCAGCAAAACAGTTTTTTCTGGTACATTTTTCTGGTAGATTGTAAATTGCAGTCATTCCCCTTCCCTATTTAAGAGGTGGTCAATTGTAGCTGGTCAAGTAGCATGACTATTTACAGCAGAGTACTAAGGCCAGATATTAGCATAGCAGATTATGATACAACAATGGCGTGACTGGGTGGTTTGTCAATATGAACAAATGATTTGTTTTATGTCACAATATATTCTAGTGCAATGGTATATCCAAAGTTTGTGGCTTCCTGTCCTGGTGCCTTTGAATTTCTCAACTCCAAACCCATGACTGTATATATAATTTTTAACAGCCAAAGATGTTGTTGCCAAAAAGATTACCAAATGTTTTTTTTTGTGTGCTGCAAGTAAGGAAAAAAAATTCACAATTTACAACAGTCGGTAAGCCCAGCACGATCACCGATATCAAGTGTGACACCATTTCCTATAAGGACAAAATAAATGCTGTAAGAATATTTTTTTAGCACAGCAAAGTATCAATATGAATAGAAGTATCAAGAACAACATTTTCAAGATCGCCACTGTGGTTGCCATATTGAACAAGCAAGTAGCACTAACAACCTAATCTGAGAATAAAGACTACTCCACTAATTGAATCATGTGACAATGACATTTTTATCTCATTTAACACATTAACCCCTTGCGGTTTTGCAGTTTTTGCATGAAGTGCAAGTAGGAAACATATTTTGGGGACAATTTCCAAATACATCCTAATACAGTCCTACCCGTTTATGTCGACATCCTCGGGCCCAAGGAAATATTGTCAACATAGGTGGATGTCGAGATAAGTGTTTGGAGGGTGTGTGTGTGAAAAAAGATAAAAGTTAAAATTCGTCAGCAAAGGGTGACTCGTAGTCAGTGAGTAGCATTTACATTTTGTGAAAACAATGGAAATTTTGAGTACATGAAGACAGAATCAGAGTGAAATACAGACAAATTACATTTTGGTTACCTTTGTGTAGTAAAATCCAAATTAAAATATTGCATCGATCACATCCTGATACGAAAAACATTATGATATTCAATGTCGGCATTAACACATGGTTGGAGAGTTGTTATTTACATGCTTCATGTACATGTACTTAAATTGGCCTAGAATTTGGCCAGTCTGTTCACATCTTATTGAGGCTACCAAGGGGATAGGGCTATTCACAGGGAAATAATAAAAAAAACTGTCAACAGTACATGTATTCTCCACAAATACTTTTGTATCCAATGTTATGACGAACATGTAGGCGACTGAACCAACAACTTGTTGCAGCGAAGTTCTCCTCACTAAGTTTTTTTCGGCAATGCTTCATTGAACCACTTTGATGCTTCCGCCACGTCTTCAAATGTAGGTTTTTTTTTCTTCCTTTGGGAGCGCAGTTACCTTCAATGTAGTCTTTCTTCATAGACTCAGCAGCTTTCATCCTTCCTGAACGGGTGTTATTTTTAAGTGAAAATATTTCATAGACCTCTTTGCGAGATGTTCATCCCTCAACTTCCTTAACAGACAGATTTTTAGTTTCCAGTTTAGTAAATTTAATTTGCATTTTACACTAATGTTGGTAGCCATCGTAAATGTAAATAAAGTTAAAAACGAAACGTTCACAGCAAAATAAACTTGTTTTAATCACCGATCACTTTCAAAGGTCTCGGAAATGCGTAATCCATATTTTGACGCAATTTTTATATCTGAGATTTAGAAAATCACGTATACAGGAGTCCTCTGTTCGCATCAATTTCCTGGACGGCAAATTTAAGGGCTTGCTAGGTGTGCTTCGACCACCTGATGAGTGGGAAATATTTGTTGATCAATTGATCCTTTTAGCTGTGCTGATATTTACAATCGGAAATTTCAGTGACTGAAAGACCCACAGATGTACATGTTGTCAATGTAAGAGTACATCTGAAGAACATGACCCACAAGCTAGGCAGCAAGATCAAAGACTTGACTAGCTGTGGAATGGTGAGAAAATGTGCTGATAACTGATTTCAGAGGTAGAATGGCCCATTAATGTACGTGTGTATAAGAAGAGTACATCAAATGAACAACGTTTGCCTTCATTATTATTTTCATTGTCAAGTGTTGCAAACTAAGTAGTGCTTGTGACCTCAAAATCAAGACATGTTGAGAGTTAGACAAAATGCTGTTTGCAAATTTTGACAACAAGGGTTAAACGGCTAATTGGTGAATATTGTAATGAAATTCAACAGTGTTAGAAGTTGGTAAAACTGAGATTTCACGTGGAACACTATGTATGATGCCTAACCTAGTGCTTGGAATAAGACCTTATCTTGACATGACAATTCACTCTCACTCTAATGGACAAACAAGGGCTACATGACAGTGCTCTAAACAAGTTTGAAAATTAAACTCAATGGCAACCGCTGTATCTACTTGTCTGGAAATATAGCCATTTCAGGTATGCCAAATTTGCTTCTGGTAGGGGACTGCAACGTTTACTGGTGGTACTCTTGAACTCCTAGTTTTAAAATCCTAGTGATACCTCTATTCATTCTTTGGAAAATGCAAGAATTTATCAGATTTCACTCCTTTTAAGTTGCCACGAGAGGCCAGCTTTATATGCCCAAACAAAAGCCTAAGGTGGTTATTTTTTTTTATCTGACCGTGACATTAAAGCCTGGCAAGATCAACTAATTGTTGAACAAAATATGGGTCGGAACTGGCAGCTTGTCAACATAAATGATTAGAAAACAAAGGATTTGTTCAAGCGGGACTAAGGGCTTCTGTCGACATGTACGTTTATCTTTTATCTCAACGTCGACATAAGCATGACAATTTGATAGTAATAGTAGACAAAGAGACTGGGACTTTGCTTTTTGTCGACACAGGCGGCTTGTCGATATAAATGGGTAGGACTGTAGTAGTATTTGACTACATGGGTTTGATATAGTAGTCAAATCCAATTACTTATTTGTTTTATATTCTTATTATGTACCTTTGTGTTTATGTTATTCTCATGTTTCTTACTCATTAGTGTGAGTGTGTAATGATGATGTTTGTCCATCGATGTCGATGAGGACCATTCAATGTCATCGATTCATTGAGGGTGGGTTCGGAGATGGCTGATTAGTCCGATCCGGGCCCGGAATAGTCTGTTGCAGTGGGGACATGTATGTGCAGGTTGTTGACTGTGAATTGCAGAACTGCTGCTCCTGGATTTGCGCAGATCACGTTTCTCAGCTGCGTCCACCAGTCTTTTGTTCCTGAAAGGCTGCCGCACCGGCATTAACTTGACTGCGCCAAGCAGATCGATCAGCAGCGACACTCTCCCAGCTGTCAGGATCAATGCCTAGGTTCTTTAGCGAGGCCTTGAGGGTGTCCTTGTACCTCATTTTTTGACCGCCATGAGATCTCTTGCCCTGCTGCAGTTCTCCATAGAATATTTTCTTGGGTAGGCGTTCTGTCGGCATGCGGACGACATGGCCAGCCCATCGGAGTTGTGCCTTGCACAGCATGGTGTGGATGCTTGTCATGCCAGCCTGCGTGAGCACCTCTGTGTCCGGCACCCTGTTCTGCCATTTAATTTTCAATAGTTTTTTCAGGGAGCTCATGTGGAAGTGGTTCAGTTTCTTAACATGGCGGCTATACACAGTCCAGGTCTCACAAGCATAGGGGAGGGTGGGGAGAACAATTGCTGTGTAGACTTTTAGTTTGGTGGCAAGCCTGATGGCTCTCCTGTCCAGACATTTGAGCGGAGTCTGCCAAAAGCTACACTGGCTTTGGCAATCCTTGTATTGACCTCGTCATCAATGTGAACTGCTTGTGAGAGAGTGTTGCCGAGGTATGTGAACCTGTCTACATTTCTGAGCTTTTGGCCATTGACAGTGATAGATGGTTCCAGGTAATCTTCTCCAGGGGCTGGCTGATGCAGAACCTATGTCTTGCTGGTAGAGATGGTGAGTCCGAAGTTAGTGCACGCTGTGGAAAACAGGTCCATGTTCTGTTGCATGCCTGCCTCCGTGTTGGAATTGAGGGCACAGTCATCTGCAAACAAGAGGTCGCGAATGTTGCAAATTTGGACTTTGGATTTGGTTTGAAGCCGCCTCAGGTTGAATAACTTCCCATCCATACGGTAACAGAGACCTACTCCCACATCACTGTCCTTGAAAGCATCCATCAACATTGCGGAGAACATGAGGCTGAAGAGAGTGGGGGCTAAAACGCATCCTTGTTTCACATCATTTGTGACTGCAAAGGGTTCACAGTAGTTGCCCTGGTCCTGAACTCTGGCAAGCATGCCGTCATGAGTGTGTAATACATTTTTATTGTCACTCGCATATGTTTTTGTTATTTCTTGAAACCCTGACCAGTCTCAAAGGGTGTCAGCTCAATTACGTTACAGATGGACCTAGCTTATATATTGTCCAATAAATTGCTTTGCTTTCATTACAAAAAGCCTTTTCAATAATGTAGGTTACCCTTTTCAAGAGAATAGAGCAATATACTGTAGGAAGAAAAGAGAACTCGTACAGTGAGCACTTACTGATCAAAATGGGGATCTTTCTCGTCAAACTGTGTATGGTCAGGATAGCTGTCTTTGACTATCTAAAATATACAGAAAAAAACATAAACAGGGTTGCAATCTAAGCTTTACAAAATTTAGACCCTGTACCACCTTACCTCTATATCAAGGAGAACCAAACAAATAAGGCATGCAACTCAAGTGTTCATGATGATAAACTCTCCAGAAATAAAGACTGTACTTTTAAAAAATTGTTAGTTTGCCAACTGTACAGATATTTCTTCATGCAGACTGCCTGTGTGTGTGAGGGTAATTCTACATATCACTAAAATGTAGTTGCATCTCCACAAATCAAAAAGTTGTCATTTTTTTAAATTAGGAAGAGCTATAATTTTTTAATTTTTTAAAATATTAAATTAACCCCATAATAGGTTGCCCGCTGGGTCAGGGAACCATCCCAAGGTCACCTTACAATCAAACATTTCTGGTTATCAGATAATCTAGCAATAATAAATATAATCCAGCATTAATAAATATAATCTTCAGAAAAAGAGCATACTCACAAACACACATGCATATGGTACACATTGACTTTGTGATATTACATTATTTTGTTACAGTTCCTGTCTACCATTAAATCGGATAAAAGTTACATATTCATTACTGAAGTCCATTTTTGAAGAAACTGGTCCTCTTTTTTTTATATTAACTTAGCAGTGTATTTTTCAATGTTCTTGAGCATTGCAACTGTTTGCTTAAAAGCATCAATAGAAGGATTTTTCATATTGAATAGTATAAATGTAATATTTTGCTGAGTAAGAAAGAAATTACCCAAACTGTCCAGTTGTTCATTTCCTAAAAATGTTTCTTATTTGGACAAATGTACAGTATTTAGGCAAAAAGTTCAATAAAATGGTGCCAAAACTGTGAAGTAATACTGCAATCATAGAAGAGATGATCAATACTTTCATTTTCACTCTTACAGGAAGTACATTTGTTGTCCTCTAATATGTTAATTCCTTTCATTAAATCATTATTAGCAATTATTCTATGGATTAATATAAAGTTAAAAGAGATCAACTTGGTATCCTTGGTACAATTTTTTGCCCGGCTATAAATTTCAGACAACTCCTCACTACTTATATTTTTATTAAATATTTGTATCCAAGTTTCTTTTGTTCATTATGATAAATTCTCCAGAAATTAAGACTGGACTGAAGAAAAACAATTGTTAGTTTGCCAACTATACAGACATTCCCTCATCTGTGTGTGTGTGAGGGTAATTATAGGTGTCATTCCAATGTATTTGCATTTCCACTAATCAATAAGTTGTATTCCAAAACATCTATTTCTCCCTTATTTTTGATCTTGGATATGTCTTTTCTAGTTGTCAATGAAGCTTAACAGTTTATGATGGGATATGACTGGACTATTTTGAATAAAGCTGAAGACCTAATGTCAAAATGCCTCCTATCCAATTTGGTCTACTCCTGTTGAGTATTGTTTTGCAACATCACTTTGAGAATTATCAATCTTTAGTAATATTATCTAACTGCAGATCAGCACCATTTGTAATAAATTAAAAGCAATCTATTCCAGGATTCTTTTTGTCAAATTTGTTCAAATTCTGTTAAGAGGCTTTTGGGCTCTATAAATATTTGTCTACTTTTAGTAATAGTGGCTGTATTTATGATCAGTTTTGCATGAACTAACAAACTTTAAAGTGATTTGTGTCAGCATGCTTACATTCAAATATGATCAAATTCTTTTGAATAATTCGTAATAAGGTTTTAAAGTTTTCTTCTGTATTAATACTGACCATATATGATGTCTGAAAGAGTTTCATGCCAAGATGCTGTCAAATTTTGCTGAGCGGTTTATGTGAACATGAAATTAGCAAGTGTGAATAGTCAAAACCATGGATACCATATGCTGTAAAACCACAAACCTCGAGCAACTTCAAAAATGTTTTATCAGGTACAAATCTTTTACAATAAAATGAAATTGTATGTTTGCAGCCCTTTATCTCATGGTGACTACCAGTGAACTATAGCTCTTTATGTGTCTCTTGCTACATTTCTTTGATCTCTGATTGTCTATTGTTCTCCGATTGTCTATTGTTCTCAGATTGTCTATTGATCTCCGATTGTCTATTAATCTCCAATTGTCTATTGATCTCTTATTGTTTATTGATATCTGATTGTATATTGATCTCTGAGTGTCTACTTGGAATCATTGTTGAGCTAAATCTGTCTGCCTTTCTATAACGCCACCCACTTTAGTGTACCATACATGACCTTGATGCTACAGACCTTGGAAGTAGGCTACTACCTCATGCCCCGTAAAGTTGTTGATTGAGGTTAATGTGTTAACTGACTGCAGTTGTTGCAACATATACCACTTCACAACACAAATTCCACAGTACAATGATTATAGCTGCTGCAACATTTCATAGCACAACTTAGAGTAAACTGTCACATAGTTATACCCAGCAAAGGGAGGAAGCAGGATTTATGTACATAGAGAATAGATAAAAAAATACAAATGGATGCATTAAAAGAAATATAAAAAATAGCTAGAGTTTATCACTGCATAGAAGACTATCTATAGTGTGGACGAAAAGAAAACCATTGTAAAACAAATGCTAAATAACTGACCTTCATAATCCCAGCTATCCCAGGCTCTTTGCAGTTGCTGTGATAGAAGAAAGCTTGCTGACCAACCTTCATCTGATTCATAAAATTTCTTGCCTGAAAAGTAACATATTCACAGTGCAAATCCACTATATTTACAGTGTAAATCCACCATATTTACAGTGTAAATCCAACATATTTACAGTGTAAATCCACCATATTTACAGTGTAAATCCACCATATTTACAGTGTAAATCCACCATATTTACAGTGTAAATCCACTATATTTACAGTGTAAATCCACCATATTTACAGTGTAAATCCACTATATTTACAGTGTAAATCCGCCATATTTACAGTGTAAATCCACCATATTTACAGTGTAAATCCAACATATTTACAGTGTAAATCCACTATATTTACAGTGTAAATCCACCATATTTACAGTGTAAATCCAAAATATTTACAGTGTAAATCCAACATATTTACAGTGTAAATCCACCATATTTACAGTGTAAATCCAACACATTTACAGTGTAATTCCACCATATTTACAGTGTAAATCCACCATATTTACAGTGTAAATCCACCATATTTACAGTGTAAATCCAACATATTTACAGTGTAAATCCACTATATTTACAGTGTAAATCCACCATATTTACAGTGTAAATCCACCACATTTACAGTGTAAATCCACTATATTTACAGTGTAAATCCACCATATTTACAGTGTAAATCCAAAATATTTACAGTGTAAATCCAAAATATTTTTACAGTGTAAATCCACCATATTTACAGTGTAAATCCAACATATTTACAGTGTAAATCCACCATATTTACAGTGTAAATCCACCACATTTACAGTGTAAATCCACTATATTTACAGTGTAAATCCACCATATTTACAGTGTAAATCCACCATATTTACAGTGTAAATCCACTATATTTACAGTGTAAATCCACCATATTTACAGTGTAAATCCAACATATTTACAGTGTAAATCCACTATATTTACAGTGTAAATCCACTATATTTACAGTGTAAATCCACCATATTTACAGTCTAAATCCACTATAATTACAGTGTAAATCCACCATATTTACAGTGTAAATCCACCATATTTACAGTGTAAATCCACCATATTTACAATCCACCATATTTACAGTGTAAATCCACTATATTTACAGTGTAAATCCACCATATTTACAGTGTAAATCCACCATATTTACAGTGTAAATCCACCATATTTACAGTGTAAATC
The DNA here is from genome assembly GCA_030141615.1 of Unio pictorum. Classification (NCBI taxonomy): domain Eukaryota; kingdom Metazoa; phylum Mollusca; class Bivalvia; order Unionida; family Unionidae; genus Unio; species Unio pictorum. Next base: position 3,294,991 of record JARLTB010000139.1, read on the forward strand.
CACTATATTTACAGTGTAAATCCAACATATTTGGATTAGAATCTATCTTTTGCACAGTTTTGTCACATTTTATTTTCTCTACTCTGGACATCATAAATATTTTCAACATTTTTTTATATGTTTTCTAATTTCATGGTGTTTTGGCTTTTGTTTTTGTAGTCACATCATTATAGATGTTGTGAAGCACTTAGAGCTTCTAAAGATTAGGCGCTATAAAAAGTCCTCATTATTATTATCATTATCTATTTAATATTTTCAAGCTGTTCCACTTTCATTAAGCCTCTACCACGATTTCAACATTTCCCGATTTCTGCTTTAACACAAGTCATCTGCAAGTTTCAAAGAGAATCATGGCCCAACTCAGCCTTCATTTCTCTTTTAAGCACTTCTACTGGATTTCCTTTTCTTATGTTTGTGCTAGGTCTTTTTCTGTTCATATTTTGTCTGACTCCTGAGCACTGACCAAAAGCTGATTTGCATTTAGATCATTCATTATTCCTCCTGCATGTGTTATAATCACATACAATTCTATATGCTGTTAGAGTTTGATCTTTCATATTTTCACATTCTATTTCATTGCAAACTAAAAAATCCTGCTTAAATGTGCCTCGATCAAGAAAGACTACTAACACAAGCTTCATCTTTTACCTCACACCTGGCTTAGAGCATCCACCTCAGATGTGGGAGGATGCGAGTTCGATATTCGGCTGAGTCATACCAAAAATTTATAAAAATGGTACTAACAACTGCTTCACTAGGCAATCTAAATTAATATGTTAGTCTTATGACTGGTCAGCCTGGTGTCAGGATAATGTGACTGGGTGGGACATCATGCTACATGTCTGTGGCATGATGCCCCAGTGCTAGACATCACTATAAACTGCCACACTGTAAACATTGTACAGGGTTTATACAGAATTCTGAATGATAAATTCAAAGACTTTTCCCGAACTGTCAAAGACCATAAACAGATTTCCAGGATCTATTTTCACTAACATTTTGTTTACAAGTTAAGTTACATGAGAAAACAATTAATGCAAAATGCTACAATATTGTTTAATGATGATATTCAAACTATAATTAATCAAAAGAAAGAAACAAGGAAAACTTGACTACATCAGAATCTAACAACCTTGGACAATTTTATTTGTGTTTATGGAAAGAAATTAAAATGTTTGGGTTTATTTCAATTTTCAAAGACTTTTAAAGACCCTCAGGGTAATCTGCTTGATTCCATAAACTTTCAAGGTCTTAAAAATGCTACCTCATTTTTCATAAACTGCAAAGACCTTGCATGTTTTCATGCCACTAGTAAACATTTGACAATTTTAGCTGGTTTAGCACAATGGGTTCACTCAAATATCACTAGCTTGCGTTAATGTTAAATTTAGATTTTATACCCGACAGTTTTTCTTTAATTGTTGTTATTTAAACTGCCCAAAAGATAGTCTGAATCAGTTACAAAACATTACAGATTACCATTTGTACATGCTATATGTAACAGGCAATGACAGAAAGTTTTATCTGTTTTCTTTTTGTATTTTTAAATTTAAATTTTTATATACATGTATTTGTTTTTATAGATTACATGTACTGAAAATTGTGTTTTCTCGAAACACAACTGTGTCATGGGTTTGGGAGTATAAAATCATCATTTTAGCAAAGCTTCCATTTGATTAAAATCAGATCTCAATTTCACATAGGACAGTGGTGATTTCGATTGCACCGTGTTATGGCATGTATTCAACATTTACTCATTTCATTTGCGTGATCAAAGTTTCATCAGGCAAACTGTGTTTTATCCTTGAAGCCTGATGGAAACCTCACTTGGAATACATGACTAAAATTAAAGAAGTCCCAGGTGACAGGCTATAAAAAAAACTTTGAGCTCTCACCTAAAACAATCACAACAAAAAAATAATATAGCTGAATACTCAGCTGATTTTATCAGCCTTTATGACCCAGTTACTTGCAGTAGTTAATATACCAAGTATACCCTATATCTCAATAACCATGTCAGCAACCCAATACGGATAGCAGACAGATCAAGGTGTTATTTTACAGTTTTTACCATCTATTTTTTTTTTCTCATGATTTTATATGTAAATATATATTTTAAAATGAAATTAAGTTATTTAGAAGTTCAAGAACTTTTGAAAGACTAATTACAAGCACTTGTCAAGTACTTTTTTCAACTGATCTTGAAGAGTAATTTAAGGTTACCATTAAAAATTCAAATGCTTGCAAGACTATGAATCTTGATTGTCATACCTGATAATTCCTGACTCCATCCCAGCATGAAGTCTGGTTAGGACACTCTTTCAGGTCCTCTATGCTAAACTGAAAGAAATAATTTCAAACAAATATATACAGGTAACACTGATTGGAAGGAGGCTGGAAACAAGTTATGCATAATACAACAAAAATCATGCAACCAATTGGTAAATGTTCTTAAAATTAAACAATATCACTATGTGAAATGTGTTTCCAGTTAATGAAATAGAATTTGTGATGCCAAGGTGTTCTCACTGTTTGTACAGTCTGAGAACTATTTTTACACGCTTTTCAAGGAATTCTAAAAACTGAACTTTCTTATAAAAGTTTGTAGATTAATTTTTCCTTATGGAAACTGAACTGTCTCCAAAAGTGCTTTGTTCATAACTGCATAAATGGGTTGAAAAGCTGAAGGAAATAAAAAGAAACTAATTAGCATATCATTACAGCCAAGAGGTGCTACTCTACCAATTTATCATTTGCCCATTTTTTATATTTCTTCATTACTGTGTTGCTTACAGGAACAAGTCTGCTAAAAGTCTTGAAGAATCTAAGATTTTCCCAGATAATGTTAAGAAACAATTCAAGACTGATATACTTTAATATATTAATTCCAAACATCCTTCACATAAACAACAAAAGTAAAGGATCTTCTACAACACTAGAATAGCCATGCAAAACAAATCCATACAGGGGCCCCGAGTGGCAGAGTGGTCTAAAGCATTTTTTGTTATGGATCACTGCCATCTTACCTCTGTCTGCGTGGGGTCGAGTCCAAGATTTGGCTAATGTAGTTATGTGAGAAAGCTTGCCAGTAGCTTCTTGTGGGTTGGTGGTTCTTTCCGGGGATTTTCCCGGGTTCTTCCTCCACCAATAATACTGGCCGCCATGAATAGCCTATCATGTGCTGAAAAATGGCGTTAAACTCTACAAAAACAAACAAACCCATACATATAGGCATGCATGAAAGCCCTCTTGATACATTTGAGGGAGCAGTCTAAAGTAGGGGGAGGGAATAGGGCATCTAAAAATAGCAACAGGCAAGTATTACATTAAGAGAAATTAGTTTCACCACCCACCACCCCAAAAAAGAAAACTACATTTTTAATATCAGTAATACCTTATCTATGGCTAGATTTGTCAGTTAAGTGGGTTGTTTGATGATCACAAAAAATACCCACCCTTAGTAAAGCACAGGAGACTATTGCTGGATGGAATTCAAATTGGCCAAATTTTGAGGACTGGGTCCAGTGAGAAAATGTCTTTGCTTGGATAGGATAACGAGCGAAGGTGAAAAGAGGAGAAAGTATTGTTAGTGCCAAAATGCGGATTTCATCACATCCTCCAAAGAGGAACAAGTTAGACAGGCCAAAGAAACTGCAAGCAAAAGCTGCCAAGTAAAAATGTAGAGTCTTAACTGGACTCAAAATCTATCTTGGTCGTCTCAATCAAGAGTGTAGCCGCCAAAGAAAAAGTTTTTTTTGCTAAACTCCAAGCTGGCAAAGGAACGTAATTGCCTCATAATTTTTAACTGAATCTAACACAGTCCTGCTCCATGGATAGGGCATGCAGCTTGCTTTGTCTTGCACATGTTAGTGGGCAAGAAATTGGTCTAGAGGGCAAGGTCCTCAAAAAAAAAAAGCTTGACCCAAAGGTTTTAAGGTTTTTTTAAGAACCACATGGCACAAGCAAGTTTCCATTTAATTATTATAGTGAGGAACTGGTTTCTGCAGTTTGAAATACCTGATCAGGTTTGCTAAGTGAGAATCCATACAGATGGCAGGACCTTTTTGAAAATTTGGAATGGGTGGCTCTATAGCCCTTTATAGTAGAAACCAAGAACATTGTTTCTCTTTGAAAAGGAAAAGAAAATCGGCAACTGCAATCAAAGATGGACAGCTAGAACCAACATTTTCTACCACACCATTTTCAAAATATCCTCTATTTAGCATCATATACCTTAGAGGTTGATCTCCTCCTGGACTGAATGATGCCCTTGGCTCAAAAACCTTCTTGTCAGAAAAGCCGAGCAAGAAGGTGGAGTATCTCTGGGCTGTTTTGGAGGAGAGAGCCTCTGTGCTGCGACAAACGTTCCATCCTCTGAGGTAAGGTCCCGGGATGCTCCACCAGCAGATCGAGAATAGATTGTTGAACCACGATTGCTGGAGCCACATAGGAGCATTCAAAAGGAGCTGAGACATGGAGTGCCTGACATGATGTAGGACCTATGGTATCGACCAGAAGGGCGAGAAGACATAAGCAAACATATGACCCCACTTCAGGCTGAAGGCACTGACTGCCCATGCCTTCTAGGCAGGGACAAGGGAAATGTAAAAGGGGAGCTTGTTGTTAGCTTGGTGGCAAACAAATCCACCAAGGGAGCTCCCCATATATGGAACAGGGAGTCAGCAATGGATTGGTGGAGAGACCATTCCAAACCAACTATTTTCCTTCTTTAACAGACTGTCTGCTTAAATGTTTTTCCAGCTGGTAATGGGGAACACTTTATGGAAGATTCTTTATAAAACTGTGCTAGCAAAGGTGGTTCTAGTCCTCAACACAGGATTAGGTGCATGTTTGCCTCATCTCCTGAAGTAAACTAAACTGTGTTGTCATTGCAGACCATCATGCTGCAACCTCATCACTGAAGCACTGCATTAACTTCCAAATTGTTGATATGGAAGGTTGATTCTTCCTGGAACCATGAAAACTGAAGACTCTCAGGGCCTAGACAAGTGTCCCACCATGAATCTGACATGTGTGGGAACAGGTAAGAGTGGGATTCAGTTTTGTATGAGAACCCTAGCCCAAAGCCAGTCACGATTTTCTCACCAATTTAGTTGGTGGTGGAAAACTCAGCCATGATATATTGGAACATTCATATTTTGTAGTAGACCAAGTCTGGTCATTATGGACCAACAACAACACACATCTGATCTGAGATACTCTAGACTACCATTTTGGATCAACTAATTATCAAACTTTTGGATGATAAGGATACCCAATCACCTTAAATAGGCTGCAACTATGCATATGACCCTGGTAAAAAGTTCTGGGTGCAGAGGCTAGGCCGAAAAGTTTAACTCTGAATTGAAACTCCACATCCAAACAAAATCTGAGGTACTTTCTATGTGGGGAAAGATGGGGATGTGAAACTACACATTATAAAAACCAATGGAGAATGCAGAAATCTGTTTTGTGACAAAAGGTCAATAATTTTAGAAACTTTCCCCCTTTTTTAGCCTGAGACTGGCTTTTGTACTCTCTACTGCACCCTTCCTTATAAGGGAATGGACATCTTCCTTTAACCGGGCCAGATTTAAGTGGCAGACCTTATTAGAGGAGAAAGATTCCAGAACTGACACTGGTAACCATCTTGAGAGTCAAGCATAATAGGTGAAGAGTGGTGTGTGACCTGTATACCATGCATACAAATGCCACTGGTCACTATACAGGTTAGATAAATAAAATGATTGGCAGGAATGTTTGTAAATTACAAAAGCAAAAAAAAATAGGAAAAATAAAATAAATAGTTCAGATATCAAGCTACCACGTGATGTGATTGACTAAGTCACCTAAAAATGTAAACTTCACCTTCTTATGTCAGAAAAGAGAAAACAACTTCACCCTGTGATTTTTTTTAGAGGAACATTGAATGACCGCCCTTGTGAGATGCTTCCTCACCTTAGCCTGGTTAGTTCCAGTGTTTTATTATAGCTTAAAGTGAAATGTAGGCTTCAAGTCATCAAATAGTTGATATCAATTGGGCCAAACAAACTCTAGCACACTGACAGGCACGTGTTTTGATAACTGATTGACCATTAACCCTTTCCCAGAGTAAGTCAGCTATTACTGCCAAATTTTCACAAGTTATCCTTTGAAGAATAGAACAATTAATCGCCATGAGTACATTATTTTCTTTATAAAAATCAGTTTGAAACTAAAAGTGAACATCATGGCAGACATCGCTGAGTCTAGGCAATATCACTATTTGATTGTCTCCTTTTCGTAAAACATTGGGCAAATATATTCTGGAAAATATATAATTCATATAAAGCAGAGTCTAAATATTACATTATTGAAGATTTAGCTATAAAATGCAATTATGTAGGTCAGAAAATATGATTTAGGGCAATGCTAAGTTGAGAAATTCAAAAGATGCTACACAAATTCTAAGTTCACTCATTTTTGTGAAAATAAGAAGAAAGAAACATAGCAAATACTATTTAACCAATCTCTCTTCTTTTTCTCCGCCATATCTCTGCACAATTTCTATTGCACATCATCGACGTGGGCTCTTGCATGTGTTGACAACAAACGCCATTCTTCTCTCTCCTGTGCAGTCCTCATTATAACTCGCTTCTCCACGTCGCATCTAGCCAGTGCAGATTTCATCCATGTCAGTCTCGGAGGCCCTGCTTTCGCCGTTCCTTCTACTCTACCGTGCAGTACAATATTCGCTATCCTGTTCTTACCCATCCTTATCACGTGTCCTAGCCATTGGTGTTGTCTCTCGTCCATTTTTTGCACGATTGTCTCTGTCTGATTAAGAGCCTTTCTGATGTCTTCATTTCTCATCCTGTCAATAATGTGAACTCCTAGAATCTTTCTAAGCGCCGTCAAGAGATTGACCAGCTTTGGATGTATGCCATAATGGTGTAGTACCCTCCATAAGCCTTGGTGCCATACATGATCAAAGACTTTCTTGAAGTCTATGAAGATCAAGTACAATTCCTTGTCCTGCAATGCGAGGTACTTCTCTGCTATCAATTGCACTGAGAAAATTTGTTCAATTGTGCCTCTTCCTGATCTGAAACCGGCTTGCTCTTCCGACATCTGCGCTTCAATTGTATTCTTCATTCGGCTCCTGATTATTTCCAATATGATCTTACTCGTGTGGCAAATGAGGCTAATCGTTTGGTTATTCTCACATTTGGTAGTGTCCCCTTTCTTCGCGATGGTGACCACAACAGACTTCGTCCAAAGTGTAAAAATTCTCCAGCATCCCAAATCCTGTTGCAGATCTTGTGCATAATTCGTATTACCGTTTGTCCACCTCCCTTTATCAGTTCTCCTTCGATGCCATCAATTCCAGGAGCTTTACGCGGCTTGATTCTTGCAATAGCCTTCCTCACTTCACTTTCAAGGAGATTCGGTTCAAGGTCATCCCTCTTACAGTTTGGCCAAAGTTGTTCGAGTACGCTCTCGTCTGTTTCTATCTTTGCGTTGTAGAGGCTCTTACCATACTCGTGCCATCTTTGGAGAATGTCTGAATCTTTGGTGAGTAGGTTACCATCCTTGTCTCTAATGTTTCCACACCTATCCTTCAGTTTCTCTCTAATGTTTCCACACCTATCCTTCAGTTTCACACCTTCCTTGAGCGTTTTGACCTTTTGAAAGAGAGATTGCATGTCATTCTTGCGGTCTGCTTCTTCCATTTCACGGCACTGTTTGTTAAACCAGTCTTCTAGGCATTCCTCAACCTCATTGTCTATGACATTCTTCAGCTGTGTGTATTGATGTTTCCAATCTTTAACTTTCGGATTTCTCTGATTCTTATTTATCTTCGCTTTTATTGTCCATCGTTCGTCAGCCAGGTTGAGTATCTCGTCACTGATCCATGGGTCTTTCTTGTACCTCATGAAACCAATCTCTACTTCAGCTGCCTCCTTTATCGTATGGTTAACAATTTCGAGTGCTTCATCTAGGCTTTCCTTTTCGATCATGTTGCTGAGTGCTTCAAAGCGATTCTTGATCGCTATCTCATATCGTTCTTCGACTTCAGGAATATGCAGCCTTTCAATGTCGACCTTCTTCGCATGTGTCCTTTTTTGAACACTGAATCTTATTCTGAAGTTTGCCATCACAAGATTGTGATTATTCATCACGTATGGCACTATTGCACTTGGGTAACTGAATGCGTTGTTGATGCAGCTCCTCCATCTTCGGTCAATCATGATATAGTCGATCATCTGCCACGTTCGATCACCGGGTGATGTCCATGTCCATTTCCTCGAAGGCTTATGTTCAAACCAAGTGTTCATGATGTTCAGTTTGTTGAGCCTGCCGAATTGGAGTAGTTGTTCACTTCTTTCGTTCATTGATCCATAGCCGTAGTGTCCCAATACTCCATTCCATGTGATGTTGTCTGTACCAACCTGTGCATTGAAATCGCCCATTACGATCTTAATGTCCCTTTTTGGTACGCTGTCGATTGTATGTTTAACCAATGCCTAATGTTAATACAGGTACATAGACAAATAATTAAACCTTAAATCTGCGAACCTATGAAAGGACTTTTAACAAAGCTATAAAAGTGAGTGGTTACATTAAGAAAAACTCTCTAAAAAAAGGATGCACATGCATGTTGGCTGTGTTGATTTGGTTGAGAAAAAAAAAATTTTGTCTATTCAATTACTGACTTTATTTCTTCAGTCTATGAACAGTTAGAGTAAAATTTTATCAGCAACAAAGAAATTAGGATGAACAGTAAGATGTGTGCATTTGCTCTCATGTACATGACGAAGAGCTTGTTTCAAACAGGTTTAGAAATCTTTTCAATTGCTATTTTATAGTGAACTATCAGAAAATAAAATAGAAAAATTCTTCACTAAGGGTATTTAATTATGCATTTATACTATTTACAATACTGTAAGCTAGTTAAAATTCATTGCAATGTATAGCTTCTGTTGTTCTCTTTTTAAATCATTTTACCAAACTACACTGAATATTAATATAATAGTTTTAAAGAAGCACCAAATGTATTCATTATATAGATAGAACATTTTCTACTCGAACATAAACTATTGTTAAATGCAATCATGCATACTGGGAGATTGAGGGTATATAGTGTGTCTTCTCTTATTTCTCCCTGTTTAGCTCTCACTTCTCCCTGTTCTGTACAAAAGGAAAAATCACTTCTTAAAATTTAAGTCTAGCTTGACCTGTGATAGATTCTTTCAAACTGTTATTTGTTTACAGATATAAAAAAAATCAAATTTAAACACTAATACCCTTAGAAGCTGAAAATATATTGCCAAGATCTATGCTCTTTGTATGGAAGAACTGTCTCAAAATCTCTCAAGAGAACTTAATTAAACATTTAATCAATGTTCATTGAAAATTCACAAAAAATGTAGCAGACAAGACAATAATTCATTGACTAATTATGCAAGGCTAATAGTCTTTATTTAAACAATGTTCAAAATTACAGCATGGTATCTGAACAATAGATGATGAGGGACATTCACATGTGCTCAGATGTATCGGGTTCTCACACAGGACTGATCCAGTGTTCTTGGAAGATTCTGGTTCAGCCTTATGGATGGAGGGAATTTCCATTGTTCAGTTGCGTATTTTCCTCCCATTATGGTATTACTGATATTAAAATTTAATTTTTTAAAAAGCAAATTCAAGGTATTTTTAAAGATAAAACCAACATTTTCAACATGAGTTATCCTGACAACCCATTAAATTCATGGATTTTTAAAGACTGTACAGATCATGTTTCTCGTTTTACTTTCGTGGTATTTTTTTAAGTCTTATTTTTGACTATAAAAATTATCAGAAATGCATAAATCAAACACAAATGTGCAACCATTCAGGCATAATGTTTAAAGGGAAATATTAGTACGAGAAGAAAAAAACAACCAATAATCAGTTTTTAAATACAGACACAAAACTTTCCACCGTTGATAGCAATATTGAGATCTTAGTATATTTCCCATGATTGTTGTTTTCTCTTTTAAAAAATCTGATTAACTATTTCTGAGGTAACAATTTTTGATGGATTAATTATTTGATACTACTATAGAAACAGGCACAAACTGAGTCAAATCATGGTTTAGCAAAATAGCCCCCCCCCCTCCGCAAGAAATGCCTTAATAATTCAGACAAGATATGTACACTTCTCTTTTTGTACCTTCATATCAATTCCATTCTCAAACCTGCTATCTGGTTCTGATTTCATCAGCCAATGTGTGTAAACTTTGTCTGAAATACATTTTGCATCTTTTGTCTTTCTGGCTGATTTAATGTTTTTCTTTGTTCTATCTTCTTTTCCATTGACTTGGGCCAACTCTCTAGGCCTTTTGACATCAGACGTACTTGTAACTGAAAGGAAAAGTAAACAGATCTTAATTTTTATCTGCATTTTGAAAAGAAGCAAAACATGTTGAGACTTTTTTCTTTCATGACAACTTACACAACATGCTTATTATACTTTATGTTGTTTTCATGGTGAAGCAAAAATACTTTAGGAAACAACAGTCCTTGAATGCCAACCACACTACTTCTGCACATGTCCGAACCTGGAATCAACCTTAATCTCATTGTAGAGGAAGTGGGTAACGGGTAACCATTTGTGTTGCTCTGTAAAATCTGTAGCAGAAGCATATATTTTATAAGTTTAAATATATTCAGTTTTAATTAGGCAGAAGTGGATATTTTATTATTTTATCTAATTAATGTTTTTATAAGATGAGTGAAATAAAATCACCAGTTGCAATTATTATTATTTTCATTTATTCACATATATAGCCATTTAGTCAACCTTGAACTAAAGCTGTACCGAAAAATCGCCCGTACTCATAATCAGGCCGATTATTAGAACAATCTGTATAATCGGTATCGGCAGAAATAATCGGTGCCGATGTAAACAAATTTATAAAATATAATTTCAATTATAACATTTATCTTGACATGGATTGAATTTTAAATCAGAATTAAATAGTGGAAATTAAGGAATAAACATTTGATTTGGGGATTAAAATGAAAGACAATATATTCTTAAATGTAACTACTTTTAAATACACTCGCTGATTTTTGCTGAGAACTCCCAATTATTACATTATGTCCTCGATTTTCATTTTCTTCTAAACAAGAAAAGTCATACATATTCCGTTGTATCACCTGTGAATTATTGTTGTGATGAAATAATTACTTTTCAATAAAGAATTTGCATCTTCACTAAATAGAATGTTAAGTTTAAACATAATTCACGTAATTTAATGATTTTTTTAAACCTATTTTTTGTTCTGGCTTTTTTGTTTTGTTTTTGTACTGTTATACAAAAAACAAAACAAAAAAAAACCAGAACAAAAAATAAAAGCCATAACAATAAAATAGTCCACAATTAATTTCAATCACAAGAATGATCACTACGAATGCTTAACTCCAAATGCTACAGTGCCATTCCCACAAAAGAAACTTACACGAGTGAACATTTGGCATTTTTATACCGTATATACTGATGTTAATTATCATCATTAAATTAAAAGAAGTAATGAAATACATACCAAGAAGCAAATGTGTCCTCAAAAAAACCAATTCAGAAAACATGTTTTTCAATAACAATACTTAATTCTTTACGAGATGACAATAAGGGAAAACGGTCGGATATACAAGGGGGGGACAATATTTGTTGCCACATGTACGGTACCATGAGGCTGGCTATTTTGGCACCTTGTGCTCAAGAAAATCGGTAATCCTTTATTTGCCAATCAATTGTTGGTGATTGCGTAATACACAATAGTGTAGAATGTGGTTTCAGTAAATTACATAGGAGGGCCAAACATGTTCACAAAATAGTTGCATCAATAATTTAGCTATTTTACAGTTTGATCACAGCTGACCAGAATATGAAAATAGGGCATGTCCTGGAGGAAAATAGGGTGCATCACAGGGCGAGTCTTTTTGCGAATTTCACGCATATAGATCAATATATAGTGAAAACCAGGCTTTAAAAATACAACGAAAAACCTCCAGACTTTAGGTCCCAATCTCTATATTTTTTATTCAATCTCCCTACTTGGCTTTTGAAAAGTTCATAGGTATGCCTTGCACCTTGTTTTAGAAAACTACGGTAATTGTGGTAATATTGTGGAATAAAAGGCACATGTGGAATTTTTGCAGGGGGGGGGGGTACGTGGCGTAAAAATGAATTTTGTCTCCGGGCTCCAAACACTCTAGCTATGCCCCTGAATCAATGTACTGGTATAGTTACCATTCAAAATTCATTTTATCATAAGCTAGTTTCAGGCCTGTACTGCTGTCGCAAAACGATAGAGAAATTCACCGACTATCATCAAAGGAGATGCCGAAACATCAAGCTTCCATTGTGTGGAAAGTTATGATGTTTGTTCAGCCAAAAGACAAAACTAAATAAAATTGATTGATCTTGATCTTAGTCGATCTATATGAGAATTTTAGCTTTTATTATTACCACTCTTCGTGAGCATGTAAATTATGATGGTCATGTGCCTTGTACAATCAAATGTGCGTACCTTTTAAATATATTACCTCAGTTTGTAGGATTGCATTTATCACTGAAAATGAATAACTCATGAGAGGCGATTCATTGTAAATGAAACAGGTATTAAGGACTAGCTGAAATGTTATCTAGAAGAATTTGGTCGAAACAACGAATAAAGCAAAATCTGCATCTAATATGTTTTGGGAATAAATAAGGATTTAAGTGACGCTATGCACACTTTGCACTGTGTAAGTACTGTACTTGATAGTACATGGTCTCCCTGGTAAACTCAACTGACCCACGAATTATGAAGTCTGTATTTATCTTTATTTAATTTTGGATTGGAGAAATCAGAAAATATGCACATGCAAAATAATAACAAAATCAATCATAGTATTTTATAACAGTTTAATAATTGTCGGGTCACCGAAAATTACTTTTGAACATGTCTGTCTTAGGACAGAAAAAATTATTGTTTCATGTTCCAAGATTTACAGTTGTTACAGTTGTCAACAAAAAGACCTAAAAATGGTAATGTTTAGACATTGGCCAGAGGATAAGTCGACCCATCCCACTTCTTCCATGCCTTTATTGTTTTCTGAAATTATTCAACTTATACGCGATAATGATAATATGTGATAATGAAATAATCTGTCTCATAATCGATATCGGCAATTTTAATAATATGCGGTATCAACATAATTGGCAAAAAGTGACATCGGTACAGCTTTACCTTGAACCAGGATTACCTATTGAGTTTTGTTCATTCTGAGAAATGAAGCCACCCTCCTAAGTGCTGTTCATGATGTGTTGTTCTATTGCATGACAAGTGGTAAGTAACTTTCTGATTGGTTATTTTGCTACTTGTCTGTATAAACAGTAGGGCCTAACTGAGTAGATAATTATCACAGAGTACCGAATTAGAGTATTTGGATGTACTATTTGCCAGATTGGGGCACGAACAGAGTAGTAGGTGCAACTCCGGAGAGTACTGTGTTTCTTTATCGTATGCGAATCTTAAACTTTTTGTATATCGTATACCGTATATATCGGCTATAAGATGAAAATTTTTATTATTAACTAAAATTATTACAAACGTATGTATAAAAAAAACTTGTTTTTTAAAAGTTTGATATTTATTGAATTTTTTTAACTTGTAACCATTTGCCGAGGTGAATACTTCCGAATAGTACCGAAAAAGCGGATATTCATCTGTTGGGCTTCAAGAAAATGTGATGACCTTTGTCCCATATGATAAGGTAAATAGATTTATAATATGGTCAACGTAAAGGGTTATTTTATATGTACTCTGTATATTTCTCTGAAATGTATATTGCATTTCAGTACCTTTAATAGATTATCAACCTGCATAGTCTTTTCAGAGCCTATCATTCTGTCCATACGCTTGTCTGTCTGTTCTGCTTTGTGCAGTGCACACTGATTGTTGTGCAGGTTCATTTGGTCCACTATCTTTCTAGATTGATAAGTAATAAATATGTGGTGGTAGTTATTCATATTGAATATACTGTGAAACAGAATCGACGTATACAAGCAGACAATAATGCACTTATGACGGTATTTATAGTTGTAGTAAATGTATTTTATTGTATTTGCAGGGTTGAATAAGACAGGAGCTATATATATTTAGCTAAAGTTGCCAACCTCATGCACAATAAAACTCGTATAACATATACTGGACTTGTCAATTGTCTTTTCTAAGAGTAGACAGGAAAGACCAGTAACATGTCCATCTTGCTACTTCCTACACTCTTGTAGGGGACTACATGATCTAAAGATATAATGAGTTTGCAACAGATATCAATAAATGTTTAACGATGAATTATATTGCACTTTCTTTAACCTTTGTTTTTTTGTCATTGTCAACAAATTTACAATTCACCATGACAAAAATTTATATATGTGTTGTTGTGACAGCCCAAAACACTAGCAGACCACCATATTTTCCAATTTCTAGTGCAAGAAAAAGTCCAATGCAAGCAGCTTGATTCAAAACTATAAATGATATGCAGATCAATGTCTACGATGTTTGTTCTACAAATAATTTCAATGCAAAAATCGATCAACCCAAATATTAACAAAAAGCAGAATTAAACTAGGCTTCTGCTCGGAAAATGCTGATGTTTTAAAACAATGGCAGCTTGTAGTTGTACTGGTAAGTGAAAACCAGTACAAGGACTAATTTGATTGATGGTCTTCAAACTCAATCTGGATACCAATAAATGTAGCAACTTTCATATTTGGCTTTTCAATTTTAGCACGCTACACCATGTTATCTATTTAATGGCCTGTAAATTTAACTCTTGCAAACCAAGATGATGCTACCAACTGTCTCCATAGCTGTATTTTACAATTTACCACATACACAATATTCTGGGTGGTCAAACTAATTTTAATTATGTAATTCATAATTGCAACTATTGCATTGCTTTCCTTTTCTAGTCTCAAAATTCCTTGTCCAAGGTAGTTATTCTCTCCAATTAGTATTGGAGGGCCAGAACTAAAATACAGTAATACCTCAAACATTTGCGAGGTTAGGTTCCAGAACCCGTTGCGGATCAGAAGGAATCGCAAATGTTTGATATGAGTCACTAAAAATGCTAATAAATGCTTATTTCTAGAGTTTAAACCCTAAATATGATCCAAATAATGCTCCCAAAGCACTTTAATTTCATTTAAAAGTTACATTACCCGTTAAAAAAAGAAATTAATGGTTGTCGTAAAAATAGAGTAAAGTATCACTTAATGGGTAGTCCGAGTTTCCCCTGACCCTTGCCACCCCATTTTTGATATTTGGACATTTATGTTGGGGTATAGGGTCAGAGCGCATTCCCTATCGAAAAGTTGGAATTCGCAGACACCATTTGGTATCAGCATGGGGTAGCCGCTTACTTGCCGGCCCTGCAAACTTGAACGATCTTTCATCGATATATACCAGCATGAAATCGATAGGAATATGATTTATTTTCTCAATAGTTGTGAGAATAGTATTCATTATGTCTTAAATCTGCTGATAGACAAGATAAAAGTACATCATTGCTGAAATTTGACCTGATCTAGCCATTTGCATTCTTAGTCACGTGACAGCACAAATCTCACAACCTACATGTAGATGATATCAGAGGTCAGACAGTCACGTGATATCAACAATACGCCATTTCTAGTGTTCTGTAGGAAAACAAATCCAACATAAAAAATAAATGTCAGGTAACTTTGATTAGAAAATTGAAGAAACATAAATTTCCCAAACTATTTGTTGTGAAAACTATCAAAATATGTAAATGTAAATGTTGCCGCAATTTTAAGAAAACCAGATTCACTACGCAGAAGCAGAGCAATGTGGTAGTCACATGACACTGTACAAACAAAAACAGCTGACACGTGCTCGGTACTTCTTGAAAATGGTTTTTACCACCCATCTGCGATACCGGCAAGTACCTGGTCATTGTTCACAAAAAAAATATGTTAAGAATTAAGTGTGCCATTATATTTGGGAACTTTTATGTTTCTTCATTTATGTAAAATAAAATTACCTGATGTTCATTTTTTTTTTTATTCACAGTAAAGTAAAACCAAGTAACGAATGGGAAATATTTTGCAGATCTGTGAATTTCGCAAATCCATGAATTCGTGAATCCAGAAACATGCATGTTTGAGTTATTACTGTATACTTCATCCCAGTCTGACACCAATATCTTGGCCAACATATGGAATATTATCATCCTTTAACTTGAACATATACCACAGGACACAAGAGTGTGATTAGAATCTTTGCAATAATAGGCGAACCTTCATAATTATATTTAACTTACCCCCCTCTGACATTTTAATAGCAGCCATACATTACCTGATAGCTGTAACACACTACCTGCTACTACTGCATTGCTGAATTTAACAGTGAGTGTGGAGGCTGATCACCTCAACAAATTTGTTATAGAAAACTAATACCTAAAAGATAAAATTCTGCAGTCAAAAGTGGACAGCTAGGATCAATATGTCTCCACTGATCACATAAGACTTCACTTTGAATCCTAAACATGTTTAGTAATCCACCAATCACATAAGATTTTCCCCTTTGCATCACAAACCCCCAAAGTAAAGTGTCTGGACAACACAGGCGGCAGCCTTGTTAAAACACTGGTCTTGTCAGATTATAATAGTTTGAAACTTTCCAAAGAATCTGAAAAATTGAGATCAACAACACAACCAAGCAATTTCATCAATTAACTTAATATGTGGATATTCAATTAAAATGATTTTTTGAAAATGGTACAAAAATAATTTTAGCAGGAGAAAAAAAAGTGATTTAATAAAACTATAACCTAAAATCATATTTTCAAGGATTTCAAGGAAGCCACATGAATGTCAGACTGATATCATACAAATTGTATCATGCAATAACACAAGACCATGACCAAGAATTTGAAAAATGACCAAAAACCAGATGTTCAACAGTGCAAATTTTCATGCTTCATGTGAATTTATTTTCAAAGAATATAATGATGGGGTTTGTTTATAATTCTGCACTATTAAATTACGCAGAAAACAATCCATTTTCATATATTCTATCATTTATTTCCATTTGTTGCCATTGTAATTAACTGATCTAGTTTTGCATGTTATAGTTTTTATATCAGGGTTCATACTGAACTATGAATGATAAATTCAAAGACTTTTCCCAAATTTCCAAGACCTATATTTGCTAATATTGTGTATACAGGTTATTTGAGAAAACAATGAATGCCAAATACTACAATATTGATTACTGATTAAAGTCAAACTATAATTAATTTCCTAAAATTGTATTATAATTATCTGGAAGATAGGTTAACATTCGTTGTTCTTTCAGAAATATGTAACATACGTGTCAGATTTAATACAAAATAAATTGTTCTCTTAACAGACATCAGCATTGCTTTAAATGCATTATTATATTTGCTTTTTTTCTCTTCAATCATTTTGGAAAGAGACGCCACCACTCTCATCTTTTCCTATGCTTTTCTCCTAAGAGCATTTGACTCCGTGACAAGCACAATGAGTCCTTTTAACTCTGCCTTTTCTGCTTTATATACAAAGGAAGCATGTAGGCTGGCAATGTTAGCTTCAAGAGGCAGCTTTTTGGCTTTAAGTTCTTCCACTTCATCCAAGGCTAACTCCCGTTTCTTTCCTTTTTGGTTTTTGTCTCATCCTTCTCTGCTTTCTTCTTATCCAGATAGGCATGGTACTTATGTCTTGCAGAGGAACCATATGTCATCATTTCATTGCTAATGATGATTTCCAAAGGTCCACCTGCTTTTCTCCTTGTGTCAATGATTATCCTTTGAGCTCTGAGGCTTTCTCTGCTGAGGTTCTCACCAAATACCTGTTTGTTGACAGAAAATCCTCTCCCCACTGTTGCCTGCCCATGTGACAACAACATTTTCTGGAGAACATTCCAAAGTTCGACATATTCCATTCTTTTGGAAAGGACACAATAAAACACTTCATCAAGGTTAGGCGGTATTTTTCTCCATTTTTTAAATAAACATTATCTATAAATCTAGTAATATTTCAAGCACTTCAAAGTACTGGGCAAAACGGGCTCAATTATAGTCTAAAGTCCGTTAATCATGAAATGTGCAGGAGATGGAAGTATTAGTGCCATTCTGGTCACCTTCACAGGGTTCATACTCAACTATGAATGATAAATTCAAAGACTTTTCCCAAACTTTCAAAGACCACAAACAGAGATTTCCAAGACCTATTTTTCTAACATTGTGTATACAGGTTATATGAGAAAACGAATGCCAAAATGAAATACAATATTGTTTACCGATTAAAGTCAAACTATAATTAATTTCCAAAAATTGTATTATAATGATCTGGAAGATAGGTTAACATTCGTTGTTTTTTTTTCAGAAATATGTAACATACGTGTCAGATTTAATACAAAATAAATTGTTCTCTTAACAGACATCAGCACTGCTTTAAATGCATTATTATATTTGATTTTTTTAATCTTCAATCATTTTGGAAAGAGAGCCATCACTGTCATCTTTTCCTCTGCTCTTCTCCTAAGAGCATTTGACTCTGTAACAAGCACAATGAGTCCTTTTAACTCTGCCTCTCTGCTTTCTTTACAGAGGAAGCATGTAGACAGGCAATGTCAGCTTCAAGACGCAGCTTTATGGCTTAAAGTTCTTCCACTTCATCCAAGGCTAACACCCGTTTCTTTCCCTTTTGGTTTTTCTTCTCACCCTTCTCCTCTGCTTTCTTCTTATCCCGATACTATAGGCATGGTAATTATGGCTTGCAGGAGGCATGTCATCATTTCATTGCTAATGACGATTTCCAAAGGTCCACCTGCTTTTCTCATTGTGTCAATGATTAGCCTTTGAGCTCTGAGGCTTTCTCTGCTGAGGTTCTCAACAGGTGCCTGTTTGTTGACAGAAAATCCTCTCTCCACTGTTGCCTGCCCATGTGACAACAACATTTTCTGGAGAACATTCCAAAGTTCCACATATTCCTTTCTTTTGGAAAGGACAGAATAAAACACTTCATCAAGGCTGTCATCTGTTCTATTGAAGCATGTCAAGGGATGATTGTCCGATTGGATAACTAGGGGTACAAACAAACGGGGATGTATATTCAGACTAGAGATAAACAAATCAATTTTGGCAATGTGATTTTTTTACATAATTTTTTTTTATAGCATTGGGGAAAAAGTCAAGGGTCGGAAATGAGAAACAGGGACATGCCGTCAACTGGAAACACATTTTTTAATTCTTTTATTTTATTTGCATAATCAAATGACTTGACTTCCTACAGTGAAAGCTTCACAGCACACATTTACGCCATTTAAAACAAAAAATTTTTTTTCGCAATTTAAGAACACCTCTTGCTTAACTGTACTATAGTGTACGCATGCGCACTTTAAAACTGTTTATCCGTGAATTGAATTTTATTATTATGGATGTTTCTATATTAACATTATTATGTAGAACAAAATTTTCAAAAATGATTTTTGTCCCTCAAACATGTTACCGTATTTTGGTGTGTATAACACGCACCAATGTATAACGCGCACCCCGATTTTCGACCCAAAATAAGTGGAAAAAACGTAGTTCTGCCATATAACGCGCATATGATATAATGCATTTTAAAATTGTGACTACCGGTATTTCGCTCCGTTTTCATAGTGCAACAACAGTTGGTCATTTTAGATAGTGAATGAAAAAGTGGCAATATTGATATTGTATCTTTCCGATTTTATTGTTGGCCCTTAAAAGGGCCCTTTAAAGGTTCGTCTAGTTGACGCAATCTATTGCATTAAATCCCTCAAATTCCTCTTCATCGTCATGACTTTCGAAAAGTTGCTGTATGTCCTGAATCAATTAAATACTGCTCACCGAGACAAAGCATTGTAACTATGTTGAGTGCATCAAAGCTTACCTGGCGCCGATTACCGTGAAAAGACCACACCGAGTCAATGAAGCATTGAAGCCATTGATCACTGTATAATCGCAAAGATATTTCAAATACTATGATTTAAGATAAGAAATAAAACAAAGAGGAAAAGAATGTTTTCCGACTTCATACATTATTTTGTTCCACAACATATCAGTGTTCCCGTAAGAAAGAACCCGTAATCGCAAAAAATATGTCTCCTACATATGCTCTGATGAGAACATTAACAATAGTTGAATTCTACACATATTATATTTCAATTCAACCAATAATAAACGAAGACAAATTCGATTAGATCAACAGTTATGGAATACGGTACTGAACATTTACGGAAAAAGTACGGTAATCCACACAGTAGTATTTGTTCTGCTCCAATGCGGCACTTTGAACAGCTTTTGAACAAGTTGCCAGTCGTTATGTACATGTATTTCCGGCCGAGGCACAGAACAAAATTTGACACAGTGATGTGAAATGAAACCAGTTTATCAACATAAGCAATCAAAGAACAAGACTATTTGTAAGCATTATTTATTTATTTAATACGGCTAGTACCGGTAAACATTTAAGTTACAATGCAATGTACAATGGATTTAATATTTCACAAGTAGTGAAGTAGTGAATGTGATACATGTAGCCAGCTATAGTGCCTTCATCCTCTTCAGATAGACCTGGAAAAAATCTTTTTTTTTTAGTTCTTGTATACAACGCGCACCCCTGACTTAAGATAAGAAAATTAGGTAAAAAAAATGCGCGTTATACACACCAAAATACGGTAAATAAACCGACAGTATAAGTAAATTTAAATGGGCCCTCTTATGCCGTATCTCCCAAATGATCAGCCTAAACAATATCTTATTTTTTTACCCGAAGAGTATTTTGCCCAAAACTACCAATAGCTTATACTTTTGCATCTTTGTTGCACTAAATGAACAGTATGTAGTTACTAATTTGCAACTTATCTTTGGCATGACTTGGAAAGGCTCCTTCTCCCATTGAAGCCAAGTTGATCGTCTTAATTTTACACAATGTACAAAACGCCTTTCGTTTACATAATTTATCCTTTTGCAGCCATTCCTTGTATTTCTCTTGTTCAAGCCAGATAGTGTTGAAAGAGCAAAGACATGGCATTTTTAAACACTGAAGATGTAAATCGACTAAACAAATTTTGAATTCCTCGAGCATGTTACTTTCTACGTAGAGTGAATTAGTGTAATGAACATTTTGATTGACCAAAGCTGATGGACTCGTCCAATCAAATTGAATGATTCATCAAAAGAATGAAACCAGGAAAACCAGCTACATCTGAAGCTAGCGACCTTATTCAATTTCATTTGTGACTTCCTTTGGCGAAGTGTGTAGCCGTCTTGCTTTGATGAAGAGTGCATGTGCGATTGAAATCGCCGCAGAGGCCAACTTTGGATGGTCAAATAAAGCCTCTTTTGTTTTTGCGTTGGCAATTAAACTGAACGGGTCATCAAAAGAAAGAAACCAGGATAACTAGATTACATCCGAATCGAACCTCGGATAATTTTATTTGTGATTCTGGAAAGAAATTTAAAATTGGGTTTACTTCAATTTTCAAAGACTTTTAAAGACCTCAGGGTAATATGCTCGATTTTCCCAAACTTTCAAGGCCTTGAAAATGCTACCTCATTTTTCCCAAACTCTCAAAGACCTTCAAAGACCGTACGAATCCTGCTTCAGGTTAGAAATTATACATCAATGATTCAGTTGACTTAGTTCTGTGCACTTTTTACCATTTAATTATTTTCGTTATTGAAATTGATAGGGGTACAAACAGATACACAAATCAATTTCGGCAATGCAATTTAAAAAAAAAATTAAATCAAAAAAGTCGAGGGTCAGCAATGAGAAACGGGGACATTCCGTCAACTGAAAATACGTTTTTTATTTTTTTTAATTGCCTAATCAAATGACTTGACTTCCTAACGTTAAAGCTTCACAGCACACATTTTTTTTTTTATATACTCACAATTCAAGAACAGTAACTCGTGCTTAACTCTACTATAATGTACGCATGCGCACTTTGAAACTGTTTATCCGTGAATTGAATTTATCACAATGGATGTTTTATATTAAACCAAGGAACATTATTATGTAGAACAAAATTTTGAATCCTCGAGCGTTTTATACTTTCGCGCACTGTCTACATAGAGTGAATTAGTGTAAAGAATATTTTGATTGGCCAAGGATGGACTCGTCCAATCAAATTTGTCAAAAGTAAGAAGCCAGGAAAACCAGCTACATCTGAAGCTAATGACCTTAGGCAATTTTATTTGTGACTTCCTTTGATGAAGTGTGTAGCTGTCTTGCTTTGATGAAGAGTGGTTATTGAAGTCGCTGCCGAGGCCAACTTTGGATGGCCAAACAAAGCCTCTTTTGTTGTTGCGGCAGCAATGAAACTGAATGGGTCATCAAAAGAAAGAAACCAGGATAACTAGATTACATCCGAATTTAAAGACCTCGTATAATTTTATTTGTGATTCTGGAAAGAAATTAAAATTTTGGGGTTTATTTCAATTTCAATTTTCAAAGACTTTTAAAGACCTCAGGGTAATATGCTCGATTTTCCCAAACTTTCAAGGCCTTGAAAACGCTACCTCAGTTTTCCCAAACTCTCAAAGACCATACGAACCCTGTATATCTGTTTGTATTACATGTTTATGTGCATGCCGTGTCACATGCTTTGAGTATTTTTAGATTTGTTATATTTCTGTTATGTTATTCCCATGGATGAAGTACGTAAATAACATTGCTAGTATTAAACTAGCTACGATGTCGTAGCCTCAACTTGATTTGTTGTGGTCCACGACATAGGAGTAAGGGTACTAATATTAGTACTATCTATCTATCCCTTAGTCTTGCCGACCGTTGGGGCACCACTGATGACCTGACAACCAGCATCCTCCATTCCAATCTGTTCTCTGATACTCTCACTGTGTCACTCAGCTTCAGTCCTGTCCACTCTGAGATGTTATCCTCCCATCTTTTTCTCCGTCTTCCTCTCCTTCGCCCTCCCTGCACAGTACCTTGCATGATTGTCTTAGCAAGTCCTGTTGATCGTGTGACATGTCCATACCATTTCATTTTGCGCTTTTTTCACAATGGTCAATAGCTCTTCATTGGGCCCAATGGCTTGCTTAATTCTGTTTCCCACATCCTCATTCGTGACATGATCTCTATATGTAATGCCAAGCAGCCTTCGAAAGCATCTCATTTCAACAGCTTGTATCCTGCTTTCGAGATCCGCTGTGAGGGTCCATGACTCACAGGCAATTAGTCGTTTAATACTATATAGTACTAATATTACACCACATGCAATATTAGTACTATATAGTATTAAACGGCTAATTGGGCCGTACGATGTCACAGATACTGGAGTTTGACGCAAACAATGATAAACAAAAAAATGAGAAAATATGTCTTAATACCAAAAGTACATATTCACATCCTAAAATATAAGAACTAGTTAAAACTGTTGGTGTTCTAGTAATACCTGGACACACTTTTCGTTTCGGTGGCATTTCCTAGTGTCAATATTTCCCGCGATAATTGAGAGCATCCGGTTCCGTTTTACTGCGCATGAGTCCAGCAGAAATTCCAATATGGCGACTAGATGCGTCCGTTGCGACCAATCTTCAAAGAAACGTGTCTCATAAAAATATGCAATTTTCATCAATTTATTGACAGTTTGGGATTGTTCTTGGCCCTGAGTAAAACCTGTAATGAGGTACTGGCCATCGCTTACCCTTTTTGCTTTCTCAGATAACAGAAAGAGCACCTTACAATCAATGTCAAGACATTTCTCATTTGTTGTTATGGAAGATGACAGATGACAAAATGTAGGCTCACCAGTTTACTTTATCCTACTCACATATTGACATCTGCTTAAATTTTGATTAGTTAAGTATTTGACCAATTTCGCAACTAAGGCTGGTATGCGTTACTCGTTGTAGGGATAACAGGCCCAGTTTAAAACTCGGGTTAATAATTATTGTATTTTTGAGGTCAAAGCATCAGAAATACTAAATTAGCAAATAAAGTATACACCTTTTGATTGATTTTGCTCATAGCAAGTGCAGACAACTTATTTTATTGGCTGCAACAACGAAAAAAAAAACGAATTCTTCAAAAGTGAACAATTTTGGTACACAGTGTATATATTGAAAACAAATCCAGTAATGGAATTTTTTTTAGGGGGGTTAAAAAAAATATAATTAGACTGTTCTTGAGGCATAATTTACTAATGTATATAAAAAGAAATGTTGTGCCTTGGCCAATTCAGAATTTGCAGCTTTAAATAACAAATGTACAACACTTCCAACTACCTTCTCTCCAGTAGACCTTCCAGACCAATTTGCAAATTTCCTCCATGACAAAGTACAAACCATTAGAGATTCGCTTGACAGCATAATTTCAACTGACTCGTCACCATACAGTTATGATGCAGAATTTCAGTGACAGCAACAACCATTAGGAGTTTTTGAACCTGTTTCTATTGATTTAGTACGGACAATCGTGATGAAAAGTGCACCAAAGTCTTGTGAACTTGATCCAATTCCGACATCACTGCTGCTTGAGTGCTTAGACCCAATATTGCCTTCACTAACTGATGTTATTAATGTCTCTCTCATCGGGGGAATTCCCATCATTTTTCAAAACTGCCATGATAAAGCTTCTGCTGAAGAAACCAACACTTGACCCTAACAATTTAAAGAACTACCGCCCAGTTTCTAATCTCCCATTCATATAAAAAATCTTAGAAAAGGTTGTTCTAACCCAACTTGTATCTCATTTGAATTCAATCAGTCTTTTTAGCAATGTATAGTCTGCACATCGCCCTTGCCACAGTATGGAAACTACTCTTCTGAAAGTATTTAATGACATTCTCTCTGCTTTGGATAGTGGAAAGATTACAGTCCTCACTTTACTGGATTTATCTGCAGCATTTGACACAATAGACCATGATATATTACTTCACCATCTCCAGCATGTATTCGGCATACAGAATATCGCCTTACAGTGGTTCAAGTCCTACTTAGTCAGCAGGACGCAAATTATATCTGCAAATGGAATACATTCCAGCCCAGTTGACGTATGTTGTGGTGTTCCACAGGGATCTGTTCTTGGACCTATTCTTTTCATTCTATACACTGAGCCGCTCTCAAGTATCATAGATTATCACCCGGTGTCGCACCAATTGTACGCTGATGACACCCAAATATACAAGTCTAGCCACCCAACTGAAGTTGATACTACCATCCATGGAGTAGAGAAGTGCATTTCTGATGTGAAATCATGGATGACATGTAACAAGCTGCAGATGAATGATGATAAAACTGAGGCTATTCTGATCACAACACAAAGACTTTCTCATTCACATCGTTTACCTCAGGCAATAAATATCAGCAACACCAACATTAAATTCTCACAGTCAGTAAGAAACCTAGGTGTTACTCTAGACAGTACTCTCACATTGCACCAACTAGAGAGTGAAAAACAAAAAGGATTGGTAACATCTGCTACTTACATTAAAAAAGACATCTAAAAGGACAATGTAACAAGACAATCCATATATTTATTCCTTGTAATTGCCTACCTGTATTAGAATTTGTTTAGATTAATTCATCTAAAAAGAGCTTTTATGTTTACATAAATGATTTATTTTTCTCTAATATTTCCTGTGAAAAATTTACCAGCACTATATTTATTTATTTATTTATTTATTTTGCAGTTACTATATTGCATAGTTGGATCATACAGGCATTTTTTGTGACAACAATATTAACATTTTTAAACAGTGTAAACTAACAATAAAATCACAAATGAAGATGTTTATACAGTTTTCATGAAAATATTCTGAGCCATATCAAATTTTTACCAATAACGTATAGTTGAAAAGAAAAGCCAGATAGTTTCTTTTGTGCAGGTTATCGTGTAAAATGTTCCCACTATTCATGAAATTATTATTATTACCTGGTGTGAGTGAAAGATAGAATATCAACAGAGAACTGGGCAAGATTATTGGGAAGAAATAATGAAATACAAGCCACTTAAACAAGAAAAATAACAAATTTAATGAAATGAATTAATACTGGTAATTTCAATTCAACTTAATTGATATCAACAAGATTTTATTGCCTAAATGTCTAATTTGTATTTATTTCATCATCATAACGAATGGTGAAAAGAGTGCAATGTCCACGACTGGTTGCATCACCTTCTTGTAACCTTGTTCCCATGTTTCCTATTTCCTCGATTCTTCATATTCTGACTGTCTCGTCCTTCTTGGACTTCCTAGATTTTGTTCTGAACATGTCACTTCCCTCTTTTGGACTTCACTCATCACTTCTCCCCTTTTTCCAGACTTTACTTTTCGCTTCTCTCTTTTTTTGTGGGGGACTCCATCTTTAGGCTGTCGAGTCTTCCTCTCCCTTAGAAAACTGTTTCCTTAAATGACAAATGCTGTTAAGTTTATAACTTGTGCATCCAGCACTAAACCCTGTCTTTCTCATAAGACAGGCTAAAACATCTGATATAGGTAATCCTGATTCAAGGTGTGGGATTTCCCAGTAAAAGGATCATGAGTTTCAACACTGAAAGGAAGATTTCTTATGCTTGGTTGGAAGAAATAGATGGAGGTATAAGTTATTCATATTGCTCACTACTAACAAAATCTGATAACTTGATGCCCAGGGCCCCTCTAATTTTAGATCAGAGCTGTTCTGTATTCCAATTGAGGTGCCAATCAGGCTTATTGAAAATAAAAACAATTTGCCTGAGGAAACTTTTATTGCACTGATGAAACATGTAAATGTATTTTCATGATGTTGACATACCTGACATGTTGCAATCTAACCACAGGGGCTCGTAACATTGCTTATGATTTAACTGTCAGTCATATATATAGTTTATTGTTTTTATTATTTTATACTATATGTATAACAGAGTTAAATTGTAAATAATGATACAAACCCCATTGATCTGAATCAGATACAAATATGGCTGTGAAATTGAGATCCAATTTTAATCAAATTGAAGCATAGTGAGTCATCCTGAAAATACAAATTTTCTACTCCCATACCTCCTGACTCAGTAATCAAAACAAAGAAAAGCAAAAAAACAACAAAAAACAATAACACCACTTTTAGTATAGCATGTATCAATGGTAAACTATCATGACTGGAACTGATGCAAAACAATCCCTTGTGTGGTTTAAATAGCAGAAACTAAAGGCAATGAGGTCATGTATAAACTACCATTTCACATATCACTTAATTGACTGACAGTAGCTAGTGAGATATGTTTGAAGGCTGCACTGGGTGAGTCCATTGTACTAATTTGCATAGGTAGGATCAAGAAGTGGAACAACCCATTAAGAGATGCTAGATGTGTGTACAAGGATAAAAATTATTATGTAGTATTGCCTTGAATGAGAATGTTTAAGCCATATGTATTATATTTTTGTAAAGTTTGTGAACAGCGGCAACGTTTCTTTGAAGTTGGATTTTGCTGCATATATAGAATGCAAATCATTCTCTTGGTTTTACTGTGTGAAGGACACTAGCGAAAACAAGAAAAAAATGGGGAAGTGGGGACTATTAATTTTTTGCACATACTGCAAATAACACATCAACATATATCAACATGGTTCAACCAGTGTTCACTCTGAGAATCCAGCAGAGACGTTTGAACACCAGGACCATTTACTCCCTAGTGAGTGTAGTGATGAACACTAATCACACTTGCATCACATTCAAACACTATTAAATTTATATTTCAACTGTAGCAATTGCAATGTTGTGTGAAAGTATTGAAAAAGGGGAAACTTTGGACATGTGAAAATTGGAGCCTGTGGTTGTGGAACTTCAATCAGGGCTTGTGAATTTAAGTCACCAGTCCAGGGCCTGGGTCTGAAAATATTTTCTTTGAGCACTGTTGCTTAAGTTTTGTTTATGCTTAAATAGTTACCAACAAGTGAAATAAGGATGGCATAAAATTCCTCAGATGCTATTGCATTGAAATATTTTGTTTCTTTGGTAGGAGCAATAGTTGTAGTAATTGTTGCTGTAGTTGTTTTTATTGTCATTCGTTTTTGATATATCTGCATCCACTTCTCTCAAGCTGCTCATTGTGATACATGTTTTTACAGGAAGTGAATAAAACACTCAAGACATTTGAACAATAATTGAAGTCACTGGCATTGATTTGTGAAGGAATTAAACCATGATAAACACACTGATAGATTGTTCTTAATAGAAAGGAATGTATGATATTAGTTCAGTTGTCATGATAATTTGAAAACACTGTATCGACTCTTGAACAATTTGTCATTTTAAAATTCACCTTATTAAGATTCGGTTTTTTTTTTGTTGTAAATCCATTAACACATTTTCCTGTTCTGTTATTTTTCAGGCTATGACAGGTCATTTTCTTCAATAAACAGGATCTAGAGTTTGTTCAGGAACAGGCTCTCACAGGGAGCGCTCAATTACATGCTGACAATTAGCGGAAAAGGGCTTTGCCCTAGTGACTTTAGATTGAACCTGGCAGTGACAATATATTGGGAAGTGAGGAAAGAAAGGATATTCTTTCTTTAAATTCAGAAACTTACAAGTTTTCACATTTTAAACCATTTTATAACCTTGGAAAATAAAGGCTTATTGATGATAATATTTGACATTTTATGGTGACAAGATTTGAAAACATTTTATGATGCTACTGCATGATTACCCAGATGCTGTCATGCATTTCAGGTGAGATTATATTTACCTACTATTTAATGGAATAATTTTAAGTGGGGTGTGCGTGGGTGTGACTATTGTATATTGATTAGTATTAAATAGCATATAATCATGTGAAAGGCAATTTTACATTGAGGCAATTGGAGTAAAGTGCCCTACTCATAGACAAGTTCTTCCATAGGTTAATAGAAGGGACTTTCATGCAGAATCCTGGCCCAAAATTTTGTGCAAAATATAATTTAGCCATCTTTCAAGACCCTTGCAGTGCTTCAAGTTGCAAGTAAAATAGTTGCAGTTGCAACTAGAAATTTGGTTGCTTGTGAAAAATGTAGACCTGTTCATCATCTGAGAACTTAGGAAATCATAATAAAATAACTAGAAAATTTAATGAACACTTTTTAATGGCAATTACATGTACAGTCCTTGAAAGAATCAATTTTAACAAATCTGTACTTCATTTGCATCTTGTTGCATCCATTTTTTGTGTTCATTTGCACTCCATTCACATTTGCTTATCAACTATCATCTTGTACTTCATTTAATGTCTTCAAAATACATTTAGATTTGTGTTTATCACTTTCCACTAACTTTTGGTTGTTTGAAATGAAATGGAAACCCATTTACTTTATTTTTGTTTTCAGGTTTGAGAGTACTAAAGGGAGAGAACTGTAGCTTTTGTATATTGTCTTATTATGAGTGCAATTTAATGAAATAGCACATGCAAAAAAATCAGACAACAGCTTTTCATTTATGATAAAATATAACTGCAACTGCATAAGATGTAAAAATAATATGGTTGTAGAGTACATATAGTTTCTTTGCCATATTTTGTGCTTATTTTGTTTAAACCATTCTAAACAACATTATTGATGATATCACCACACCAGTGAATGATACAACGTCATGGCTTATAAAGTGTGAATAATTTGTTCATGAATCAGCATGCAAAAGG
The DNA here is from genome assembly GCA_030141615.1 of Unio pictorum. Taxonomy (NCBI): domain Eukaryota; kingdom Metazoa; phylum Mollusca; class Bivalvia; order Unionida; family Unionidae; genus Unio; species Unio pictorum. The sequence continues at coordinate 3,324,698 of JARLTB010000139.1, forward strand.
GCTTGCAACCGTGTAAATTTAAAACAGCATAAAATAATGGATCCCTGCTTGAAATATATTTTGATTTCTTCATCATCATTGTTCTATATACTGCATTTTGCATTTATGCTTTCAATGTTTCTAAAACTGTTTTCATGATTTTGTTTTTATGTTCATTCATACAATTTAATTGTTATAATCCCTTGTTTCTTGTGAGATTGCTACATTAATTTGCTATCTAAATATGTAACACGTCAGGTACACTGTTTTTAAAAACAATATAAGTTATTAACATGTATAAATCATTGACCAGTCTATTATGAGACCAGTGTAAGGAACCTCAGGTAATAGTATTGCATATAGAAAAATATAGACTTGGAAAAAATGAAGAGAATTTACAGTCAGTAGTTAATTCAAACTCCTTCAGTAACATCTTGGCTAAGGTCTTATTAATAAAATTTGTCATCACAATATAAGTTAGGTACATTTCCATTATTGTCGATTCTGAGGACAATGATTTATATAGAGGAATGGTGGATACAAATTGATAATGCTAAATTCCAATGGCTGGCTTAAGCCATGAAGTTGAAATAAATGATGCTTACTGACAGCCCTGCTGGACTTACATATACACTATTAAAAATAACCTTAAAAAGAACCTTTGGGTTTTTTGTTGTAATTACTGTATTTTGTTTGCCATTAATATTGTCTGTTGATTTGCCTTAACTAAATATTTCCTTTTTCTTTATCATCTAATATCAACCATTAATTCTGAACTGAATTGATTTATTTTCTGAGTGTGTATCATAACAAAAACTAGTTATTTGAGATTTATGGCCTAAAATTTGAAATGGTTATTAGAATTTTCAATGAGGTCATCTTATAGTTCATAAAGACGGTACTTGGAGTGCTGCCTAGGCAACAGTAACCTGCTCTCCGTATGTAAGCAAATACAGTAAAACCAGTCTGTAAAGAATACTGATAGAAAAATTAATTATCCTACATAGACAAGTACCAAGTATAATACCATGGAATATGGAAGGGTAATTGAGAAAATAAATATCCTCTATAATTGTTCTTTAAAGGGACATATCCACTTTGACAGATTTTACTGTACATTTACATAAAGAGTACGCTTTACCCATGTAAATTCACCAACAGATTGGCCCATAAACATCATCTGCAGCGTGAGTGAGGGAAAACAAATTTGTGTCAATATTGATAGTGTGGTGGGGGAAGGGGTGCTGTTGGCAACTTTTTAGATGTATGATAATTACATTCTCCTGTGTCTTCCACAGTTATTTATATAATAGATTTTAATATTGATGAATGTTCAATCTTAATAAGTTAATAATTAATTACAGACTTTTATTATCTATCCAGATGACACAGTTCTTCAAAGCCCATGGACGAGTAAAATGTTGTCTGCAACACAAATAAACTAAAGTGTTGTAGCTCATGAACTGCTTCATCTAAATCATATTGCTATGATGTTTGTAGTGGTACAGTATCTAGCACTGGGGCATCATGCTGCAGACATGTAGCATGATGTGCCACCAAGTGACATAGTCCTGATACCAGGCCAACCAGTCCTAACACTGACTTCCTTAATGCAGAGTGCCAGGCCAACCAGTCCTAACACTGACTTCCTTAATGCAGAGTGCCAGGCCAACCAGTCCTAACACTGACTTCCTTAATGCAGAGTGCCAGGCCAACCAGTCCTAACACTGACTTCCTTAATGCAGAGTGCCAGGCCAGCCAGTCCTAACACTGACTTCCTTAATGCAGAGTGCCAGGCCAACCAGTCCTAACACTGACTTCCTTAATGCAGAGTGCCAGGCCAACCAGTCCTAACACTGACTTCCTTAATGCAGAGTGCCAGGCCAACCAGTCCTAACACTGACTTCCTTAATGCAGAGTGCCAGGCCAACCAGTCCTAACACTGACTTCCTTAATGCAGAGTGCCAGGCCAGGCAGCTGCTAGTACCATTTTATAAATCTTTGATTTGACTTTGCCAGTTTCAAGCATGCAACCTCCTGCATTCCAGGTGGACATTCTAACCACTAGGCCACTGGAGGAGTTGTAAATCATAGAATACAATGTTAAAAAGAGTGGTGTACTAGTATAAAGCATCTTGTTATGTTGAGCTGAGTCTACCATGAACCTGAAGATTTCAGTGCTATGAATAGTTTTACCCCAGAAAATGTTTTGAATCTCGGGCTATTACAAATACCATCTTTGGATCACTAAGATATGTACTATTATTTCTTGAAGGGTAATAGTTACTACTGCTTATTCCTATATATTTAAAATTGTTTGCTGTGTTGAGGGGACTATTACATCGGAATTTTATGTTTCAGGAATGGTAGATGTTAAAAGAATAGTCACTCTATAAATGGCTGTGGAGACTAGACATCAAGCCAGGTATCTGGAATTATTTCTAGTTATAGGTCATTAACTTTAAACCATTTCTTATACTTGCAATGAGATGTGTCCATGCACTTACAAAATGTTGTTTGTTTCTTCAGGTTACCATTTCACAGTTTGGTCAACCTTAAAAGCCATCAAGGGTCTCCATTATATTCTGTTTAATCTTTTGTAGAGTTTTTGACATGATAAATTTTATAAGATAAAAAAGCCCCCCCCCCCCCCCCAAATATAATTTAGTAACATCCCCCCGATAAATATGATTTAGTAACATTAGTGTGTTAAACACTATACCATGGTTTTTATAGCTCTTTTCTTGTTTTAGACACTGCCATGTTTTGTCTAATGCATACTGCATGCAGTAAACTTGATATTTCAAGTTGGGCCCATTTTATTGATTCTGTTTTTAGTGACACTTTAAACACATTATATAGACTGACTGTATCATGCCATAGAAATGGAGGCAAAGTACATTGTACTGATTCAATTACCATTACGTCCTGGACCCAGTTGAAAACATTCTGATGAAACAAATTTTGTTCATCCATGTTATGATCTATCTTTATTAAGTACATTTGTTTCTACTAAAACAATTAATTTTAAATTAGTTTGACATGATTTCATTTGTTGGTTTTTATAGAACGTGTTAACAGTATACTTAAGTATTATACATTTTTAACGTTTTTTTTTTATATTCAAATGTTAGAAAAAAATACTGTAAATAACACAATTTTTGCAGACATATTAATTTTTTTTTTACTGTTAATATCATTTCAATTTAAAAGACGATAAATGAATATTTGAACAGTATGCATAAATATTAAATTTTGTATATATTGTTTTATTCAAATGTTAGAGGAAAACTTTAAATAACATTTTTTGCAGGCATAATTTTTTAAACAAATTTATCAAGAAAAATTAATTGTTTATGTTCATATCAAGGCTGAACACATTATATTATGATGTTCCTCCATTGGAAGTTTGAATTCTGAACACTAACATTACTTTTCCACAAACTACAGTAACACACACAGCCTTCTGGTTCAAAAGTCAAGGTTGCTATGACTGATGGAAGAAAAATGGTTTCTGCAAAATAACTTTTCCATCATCTGTGGTTACTAAACTCTATGGCTGGCTGATACATGTTATAAGGAAGAATACGATTGATTTGGAGTCAAAAGGTTAAAGGTTACTGAGACTGAAAGAAGAAAAATATTTTTTTTTTTATTATTGAACACAAGGTGTCAGGATTTTACATATTCCCCTACATCACCACCTGACCTGGTGTATGGGGCATTATCTTAAATTATTTTGCGTCCTGATCTCTACATGTGTTCCCTACACAACATACATACACCTGCACACACAGTAACTTACATTCACAATTATTGGACACAAAGTCATACTCTCATACAAACCTCAACATGTTTGAGATTGCCTTAAAAAAAATAAAAATCATGTACCAAAAGTTGATAATAGGGTCCACTTTTTATTAAACTCGTCACTTGTTATTCACTTTTGCGACATATTTTTCCAGCGTTTTATATGATAAAACACAATTTTTATAATAGGTAAGATTTGGGATTTTTGATGCACAACGTGATCTATATATAACATATTTTGCAAGCAAAATTAGGAAGTTAATAAGATCATCAAAGTTGTTATTTCCTATAAAAACATCTTTTCGTGTAATTCTAAAATTTGAGTCATAAGTTTGGATCCATTCTACCAACAGTTTCCAAAAGTTTTCAGTAACTGAACAGTCTCACACACACAACCACATAATGCTTAAAAACTGATAAGTGTGGTACAGTGTCATGCACCACTGGGTACATATATAATGTTGCCCAATATAGTAATACATGAACTCTGTTCTATTCTGGAGTGTTGGTATAATTATTAATTGTAAACATCAGTACAGTGTGACTGAAAAATAACACTTTTTGTTCATCGATTTTTCTCCCTTTACCAAAAGGTTTAAAGCCATTACATTTGAGTTCTTTATTTGTTGGTTCTTTCTATATATGTGTATAGGATAGTAGATTGGAATACAATTGTATGCATATTTCAAAATTTAGATGCAAGATTATACGAACATTCTTACCAATTAATGGCTTTGTCCTTCTCCGAAAGTCACTTTTCTAATTTAGAATATATATAATTGAAATTAAAACTATGCACATCCATTTTGGTACAAAGTTCTGTACTTCCAAGTGTGTCCAGAATCAATATGGAAAAAAATATTTTGCTTATGGATTGCGATTGAGTGTTTCATTGATGTCGTCAAAAAGGTCAAAAAAATAGTTTCTGTGCAGTAACATTAGGTCTGCATGACATACAGTCATACTACAACTAGACATTTGGAATGACTTCTACATGGGGGTATCAGTTGCAGGAAAAAAAGTCAATATCACTAGCCAAAAACAAGGAAAAATCATTTTCCCACAATATTAGTTTTTTTTTTTAACAGAACTGGCACAAAATTTGTAGATGGCTAGCACTTAGGGTAAAAAAGAATCCTATTGATTTCAGGGTCAAAATAGCAAAGGTCAGGGTCACTCTAATTGAAGGAAGATAAATGGTTTATGCACAAAAATGTCCATTCTCTGCATCAGGGGTGCACAATCTTTTTTTGGCCAAGTGCCAGATTACATTTACTTAGATCACTTGAGGGCCACAAGCATTAATTTCTTTAATATAATTATTGTTCATGGGCCAGATTTCTGTGTTGTTTTAATTTACCTTGAGGGCCGGACAGAACACATTGGTGGGTCAGAGGTTGTATACCCCTGCTCTACATAAAGAACTTTAAACAGGGCAGGCATGTAATGGGGCTTTCATGGTGCTGTTGTTGTTAAAAGTTTGTGCTTACTAAAATCAAGCTTCTAAAAATAAATATGATGCAGTTGTGAAATTTGTAACCTTGATTCATAAAGCTACAATATCTTTACTGACATAACAATCACTCTATAAATAGACTGAGTAAAAGTAGAATTATAAATGTATTTTATTTCTCATCGGTACTTTGTTTAAGTTGTAAGCTGCTAATATGCTAATAACTTTGGTAAGATTTTAATGAAGCTATAATATTGTAGTACAGAATTACCAGTATTTAATATTTGTGATGAGGTTGGCAGATAAGTTGACAAAAATTGTATACTTAACATGAATATAAACCCTTCTTGAAATCTAAAAAGTTTGATGAGTGGTATTTTTTTAGTATAAAATCTGTAGAAATAAATGTTTTCACATAACCAGTCTTTTTTATAATTTAGTACTCTATAAGTTTATGTCACTCAAATTAAAATGTTTTTCGTAATTCTTTTTTTAACAGGTTACAAACCATGGATCCTGGGTTTGAGAGACCAAAGAGTGCACTCGCTCGGGGTGTTCAAATTACAGAGTTTAAAGAATCTTGCATCAACCCTGATCCAGTTATGATTGAAGAATCAGAATTATTGATGGAACATTATCTGTCTCCAAGAAAGCTGGTAACTGTTGCCAACTTGTTTGTCTTACTTGAATACAGTGACTGTGTTGCTCTTGTTCATTTTATTGTAATTGTTCACATTTGTATACATTTGATATTATCTTGCCAATATTATTTCCATAGAATATTACAGTTATCCATGATCTACAGTTATTATTATCAGACATTGTGGATGGTTAAATTTGGAGTAAAGAAGAACCATGTTAATTTATGAGTCCAAAGTTAAAAGGTCAAGGTCACTTTGCCTAGACAGAGAAAAATGGTTTCTACACAATAACTTGAGTTTTCCACCATCTAAAATTACCACTCTGTGTGGATGGTTTGCATTTAAGTAAGGAAGAATCTGGGTTAAATTGGTTAAACAGTCCAGGTTAGAGTGATTATATAAAAGAACGATGGGTTCTGCACACTAACACACTTCTCCATGTGCTGCAATAAGAAAACTTTGTGGATGACTTGCACTTGGGGTAAGAAAAAACCCTATTTATTTGGGGAGTCAAAAGATCAAAGGTCATTGTGACTGGAAGAAGAAATTTTGGTTCTGCATAACAACTTCAGTTACCAATCATCATTAGTTACCAAACATAAAGGACAGCCTGGACTTTGGGCAAGGAAAAACCCTATTGATTTTAGGTGGGAGTGGGCAGAATGTGATAAGTCAGAGGTTAGTCTGTCTGAGAAATAAAGTTTTTAAAATGGTTGTGCACAGTAGCATTAGTTTTGGACCAAGCTTTGGTTTTACAACAGCTGTTTTTAAAAATGTTTTTGATGGCTTGCATTAAAGGTAAGCTGGAAGTATATAAATATTGGCTCAGTTTACTCAGGCTGACAAAAACATGGTTTCTTCATAAAAGTATTAGTTTTATATCACAAATCAGGACCATTTGTGGATGGCTTGCACTTTGGGTGGTGAAGAAACCTATTGCTTTTGTGGTCAAAAGGTCAAGGACCAAGGTCAATTTAACTGAGAAGAAAAAATATGGTTTCTGTGCAATAAAATTAGTTCTACACAATGAAACTTGACTTACCTTTGTGGATGGCTTACACTTAGGTAAGGAAGAAGCCCATCTGTGGTTAAAAAAAAGTCCAAGGTCTAGATCACTGACTGGAAAAAGAAAAGTGGTTTCCCATGTTTTTATTACTTTTATAGAGGACTGTTCAAGATTTTATGATTGTATGCAAACTGTTAGTAGGATACCTGTACCACACAAAATGTCACTGTGATCTACATTTCAGATTTTAGTGACTTAGATTAAGTTCTGCATTTAGCTCATGATCAACTCAGTTTTTTTGCATCCTTTTGAAATATACTGTTACAATTAGATTTGTGAAATTTGGTGAGGGATGTATTTTAATGATTACTACATTTTCATCACAAAGGTAGGTCACTGTGACCTAGACTTCATGCACCACTACTTTGGTTAAATGATGTGTTTAAAGTTTATTTCTCAAGCTCTGTTCATGCTAGGATCATCAAATTAGATTAAAGTGGCATTGTGGTTTTTACATTCAGTAATAGCATTGCAAATGTTTAGAAGCAGGTTATATCAGACCTGCCTCTTCAGCTCACTTTGCTTCCATCTTGTTTTTGCCCTTGTCAGTTTAGCATCGGTAAGATGATCAGAGCCAGAAGCAGAAGTAGCAGAAATTCCATTCAGCACTAGTCATGTGGCCTGTAGTCAAACTTTTTACAGCAAAAGTCCCATTAGTTATGCATACAGCCCATTGTTTTCCTGTCCAAGTCCCGCAATCACTGTCAGAGACTCTCTGTTCTGGCTGCCAGCAAACACAGTCTGTAGGCAACAAGATTCATTTTCATCAGGTCTGGATGAACCTATTTTCAGAACATGAATAGGTGACTTGAGTAATTTCAGAGCTGCTTCAAAGTTTATTCACCAAGCTCACTTTTATTGTTACCTCCCCTTCCATGACTGTACTCCCAACCAATTTTGAGATATTTTACAAAATTAAATCTGTTATTTTCACACACAGCAGGTTAAATATATTGGTAAATAATCTCCATTCATTTATGCCCTAATAGTGCCTTCATAGTGGATTGTTGGTCATGGAACAGGTGGTGTTGCATATTATCTTGGTTTCTTGTACATTATGAAAATTAATAAATTCATTCAATTTCATGACTGGCATTCATGCATAAAGCACGTAGCAGTTACCTTATTGCTGTATAGTTTTTTTTTAGGTCAATCACTGGTGAAATAGGGAAAACCTATCATTCTGTTAGGTTCTTGTTCTTCAGTTGTACAGTTTGTAGCAGACTAACATTTTTCATTTTATTTCCATTTGACCCTGGTGAGGTTCAAGGTATTTTCTGTTAATTAATTACTACTTTAAACTGTTACATATTTTGCAAGTAGGAAACATTATGTTCATTTACATTGTATTAATCATAAAATGACCTTTGAAGATCAAACCAAATTATTTGGTTTTCAGTTCCTACTCATTTATAATATGTCTATAAACACGTTAATACTGATTCCACTACGATACTAACTGAGTATTTGGCATTGATTTAAATATGCAGCTAATGTTCTTAATACTTATTTTGATCATTATTATAATAATATTAAAAATATATATTTCTGGGATAAATAAGAAAAAGTTTTGTTTTGAAGAATTGAATATAAACCATTTTACTGTTCTTAAAACCTACCATTTTTATGTAATTGTCTTCTTTACAATTCTAGAGAATGTTAACAGGGGTTGACAATCTAGATGATGTAAAAAGCTTGGACCTCAGAGTGGATACGTCAGAAACAAGTCTTGGGAATTTTGGTGCATTGCTACCTAATCTTGTTCAGCTCAAGGTGTCTAACAGTGCCATTCCAAGAATAAGGTATGTATAGGACTAATTTGGATTTTGCTCATAAAAGAGGTAATTCTTAAATTATTCCAGCTTTTTTCATCAATTATTTTGTCTCCTTCATGTTGCTAGGTTTAGCAATCTGACAAGACATTTGCAAAATACTTTGATTTTTAGACAAAATATATAACTGTTGGCATCAGTATGTAGTGTATTGATCATTGACTTTTATTGAGTGGTTTCTTTTTAATCAGGTAAAGTCCATATATTTATTAATGCACAGGTTCACCTTAAAGTATCAGTTTGGACATAATCAGTATATATCATTTTCTTTATAGAAAGTTTTGTTTTAATTAGGTGAAGTCCATGTATTTATTAATGCACAAGATCAACTTAAAGTATCAATTTGGATACATTCTATATTTATCATTGTCTTTATAAACAGTTTTTTTTAAATTTATTTAGGTGAAGTCCTTATATTTATTAATGCACAGGTTAATCTTAAATTGTGAGTTTGGACACATTTTGTATTTATCATTTTCTTTATAGAAAGTTTTTTATTATTAAGTAGGTTATGTCCATGTATTTGTTAATGCACAGGTTTATCTTAATTAACAGTTTGGACACTCCTGCCAAATCCTACTTACCAGTAGTATGCACTATAAGCTATCATTCTGTTTTACTATTATCCAGGTACCTCAGTGAAACTGGTAAAATGTTTGCTTAGGTTTCAATGAACAAAATAACTTTTACACCAGTAACTAAAATAATTGTCACCAATAATTTTAATCTGTACAATATCTCATTCCAATATGTAGTATAAATATATGGAACAAATTTGTGTAACTTAAAAGGTATCACCAAAAGTAATATTTCTTCCCTTTGTATTCATCTACATCTTAGCTAACTATTATATAATTCTGTTTTGACAAAGCATTATTTGGGGCCCAATTCACATATTCTTAGACAAATGTTGTTTATGACCAGAGTAATAACTGTGTATTGTGGGTATTTCAATTTGGGATTCATAGTTACCATGAAATACATAAAAATGAATACCTCCAATTGAACCTAAATGTACATTAATCATAAATTGATGTATCTTAGAGAATGTGGGTTCTACTTGTCAAAATATGCAACACTTACAAATTTGCAGTCCAAGGGTTCACTCCACAGATTTCATTACAGATAGGGAATTTGAAAGTAAAGTACAGAGAAAAAAAAGTTCTGATAAATACTTTGTTGTCCCATGAGTACAGGTGTCTTTATAGACATGTCTAGGAATACAATTTCATTTTAATGTTTTCCATTTTGCAGAGATTTGGGATCATCCTTGCGAGGCTTACGTATATTGTGGATGTCTCGTTGTGGTTTGTCAGAGCTAGATGGAATATCTTCCATGTCAAGTCTGAAAGAACTGTACCTGTCATACAATGAGATTAGTGATATAAGTCCTTTGTGTTTATTAGACCAGTTACAAATACTGGATCTGGAAGGGTGCGTGATTTGCATATTTAAGTAATTATTCATAATTATCACAGGTCTGTGTACATGTCAATATAAGGATTATTTGTATTTTTAAAAATATGTTAAATAAATTTATAGAAAATCTTTTTATAAACATTTCTAAAAAGGTATGTAATAATTTCTTTTGATAATTAGAATCCTTAGTTGATTGATTTAAGAGTTAATTATGTGGATTCATAATAACCATTGTAATGAAACAACTATTATGAAAAGTAACCTTATTTGATTTGTATTTGATGCCATCTTCATTTTATTATTTTAAAAAAATCTTTTATCTTATATACCCAGCAAAAGATGGAGCTTATACCCTTACAATGTCCATGCATTCAATTATTGGTACATTTGTGGGTCTGTTATAGTTTTCATTTCAACATGACAAGTTTGGTTTTTATATGAGCTGCATTTGTGGTAAAGATGAAGCCTAATGATTTTGGGGTCAAGAGGAAAAATTATTTTCGCAAAATGACTTTAGTTTTAGACCATGAACCATGATCAGTGTTGGTGGCAGGCTTGAACATTAGGTAAAAGAGATGTCTTTTGATTTTAGTGTTCAAAGGTAAGAATCTTGTAACTGAGAGAAAAATGGGTTATGCACAGAAACGCTTGTGCTAGAATAAGTTCCAGACTTTTTAGTAGGCTTGCAATAAGGGCAGGAAAAAAAGTTGGATATATTTTGGGATTTAAAGGTCAGTGGTCAAAGCCATGTTAAGTCTGGAAAATAATAGTTTCTACATGTGACTTTGAGTTCAGGACTGCATTACCTTGACTAGATCAATAAATATTCAGAGTAAAACCAAGGCCTGTTTGTGTCTACATAGAGAATTTTTAAATACAGAACAGTTGTAAAATAACCCAGGCCTGTTTGTGTCTACATAGAGAATTATTAAATACAGGACAGGTGTAAAATAACCCAGGCCTGTTTGTGTCTACATAGAGAATTATTAAATACAGGACAGGTGTAAAATAACCCAGGCCTGTTTGTGTCTACATAGAGAATTATTAAATACAGGACAGGTGTAAAATAACCTTGACCTGTTTGTGTCTACATAGAAAATTATTAAATACAGGACAGGTGTGAAATAACCCAGGCCTGTTTGTGTCTACATATAAAATTATTAAATACAGGACAGGTGTAAAATGTACTGTTCATGGTATTCTTAATTTGTTTTTCTAGGAATAATCTGGATGACATTTCTCAAGTTCAACATCTAGGTCTTTGTCCGAGTCTGAATAAGCTGACATTAGATGGAAATCCTCTGTGTGTATCTCCGTCTCCTGATGCCGATCCTTCAGTAAGATAACAGCACACATTGATGATTTATCTTGTAAACCTTATAAATAGAAATCCTTCATAAAAAAAATTATTGCCCCAGAAATAAAAAGTTTAGTTAAAAATGAATGCAATTTTTTACAAAGATTTGACCAAAAACAAAAAAGTAAGCTGGTGTCAAGTAAACTGTTTAAAGTACTATATTTCAGTCTAATTTGGATGTTTTCTTTAGTTGCATTTGTTGGAGGGTTTGTTACTAATTCAACATGGAGGAGTTTTCTCTTCTGCAGAAAGTAAACTTTATCTCTAATTTTGCACCTTCTTCCTCTCAATCCATGACATAATTTCTGCTTTTTGTCCATTATAACTCTGTCATGCTCACACATGAAGACTTCCCATGTAGGTACATTCTCTCCGTCTCAGTTTGGGCATCTTTATTTTGTGAGCAGGTATGGTATTTGATGAAAATGATATTAAATGCAACAATGAGTAATTTCTCAAGTAAACAAGATTATATAGATATATACAAAAACTTAGACACAAAATTAAAACAAGGATGAGGGTCAAAAGTTCATTTCTAGAAAATTCTAAGCTGTCAACAAGATAATATTGGTTACTAACATTATAATAAATAATATGGTAAACATCAGGTACCAATAGTTTTATCTAGAACAAGACCCAAATAAACCTGTTTACTTCCATTGATAATAATCCTGAGTTACTGGTCAGGTAACTAAACTTAATGTTTATATCATTGATGATAAATAGTTAGTGCATTGTGTGGTGTCATTTGGAAAGTATGTATATGTTTTGTAGTGTTTTAATGGCATCCCAGAACAACAATGGTTATGTAGTGACATCTGAAAGTAAATTGAAAGCAATGTTTTACCAGCATACTAAATTATATGTTGATGGGAGAGAGCACAGTTGTAAATATGAATAAGAGAAGAGAATAAGAAAGTACCAGAAATGCTGGACAAATGCGAATAGCACAGGGAGGAATGTGATGTGCCATTTCTATTCCTAGTATTCCGAGAACTGTGAAAGTGTATAGGGTAATTCATTACGATTCATTGATGGGTGTAATAAATTTCATAAATTGTACATTGACACAAACTAATGATGGTGCTCCTTAACTCACCAGCGATCATATATTATAACTGTTCAAAAGTCTTGATTATGAAATGCTGTTATTGTTTTGAGTTGATGTTATAACCCAAGAGATGTAATCAAGCTGTTGTACGCTGATGGGCCAAACATAGAAGGCCTGAGACTAGACCTTATGGAGTCCTTAGATCTGACAATGAATCTGATACAAACAATGAATGGGAATTTCAATGTTCAATGAGTCTTGATTATGAAATGCAGTTATTGTTTTGAGTTGATGTTAATGAATAATAAATATTGAATAACTTCTGTTTGATTTCTTCCTTAAATATGTTACCGAATCATAATACCTTAGGAAAACTACAACTACCTTGCAAATCTAGCCTCCCAGGTTTAAAACTTTTAGCTAAAAAGCTAAAAGCTCTTTGCCCACCTAAGTGGTAATGGGTTCTGACTCATAAGTGCTGCAAGTGGTTGGTCACAATCATTAACATTTGCCTCCAACTACGTCACAAGTATGAAAAGGAGCTTGAATTTCACTACCTTCCTCAATGAATGACAATACTGGCATTTAAGTTCACTAGTCATTGCTAGCCCATATTTGGATGAGTGAATCTCTGCCTTGCAGGATTGAACTGTAGTTTTTTGCCACATCCCGTTAGACTTCTGCCCTCTTTTCTTTAAATCACCTGTGGGGTCTACCTTTCTGATATCAAGTGAAAATTATCTATGGAAGATTCTACTTGCTTAATTTGAATATTATATTAGTCACCACCACAGGAATAATCATTGTTGGCAATTACAATGAACCTTGTCACCTCGGGACTGAATTCTATTTCTGCTGCTGTCCAGGGAGTAAAAGAGCTCAGCAAGCAGTCAGTGTACCCTCTCACACAGCAGATGCACAGACTGGTTATGTAATCAGACATCTCATAACCTGTCCCAACATAATGAATCATTGTTCTCCCAATACAGATGACCTACTTTTCATTTGTACCAGATTAGGCCATATATATGCGATCATTATGGCCTCAACTGCAACATATCCATGCTAAATCACAGTAACAATTCAAGATGCCACATGAGTTTAGCCAGTGGAACAAGTGGGGCATATTATTGAGATGATTAGCTGCATAACAGAAATACGACATTCTATAACCGTAATAACAGCTATGAACTTACAATAGGTGGACAAAAATTCAATCGTCTCTACCTCCACCTCACAGACCATTCATGGCCCAAGATATATTTGCAGATTTCATAACCTATTCTCCTCTTTATTGATCAGGTTGATGGAATTATAGCATATCACCATCCCTCTCAATCTCAGGTACAGCAGAAAGATTTGCAAAGCAACCAACAAAGGATGTCCACAGAGCATTTCTCAATGGCACACATACAGACCTGCCCCATCCCACCCTTTTCATAGATCCAAGTGAGGAGAAGACTCCTATCTTTTGTGGCTGAATGGGGAAGATTTATCATGATATCATGGGAACCAACAGTAGTTCCTGGAGACTTGGTATCACTTTCAGCACATGTGCTAAGCTTTTGGCCACAGCTGTTTCAGTTACAATGCAGCACTTATCAGTTGATCCTCAGCCTAAGCGCATTCAGTCAATGCTGCTATGTTCTTGAGTTTGCAATGGAATGCAACAACAGGTTCTAATGCTGTCCATTGTAAAGACCATGCAATCAATGTGGATTTGACCATGAGATGCTCAATCAGGTTAGGTTTGTTGCCTTAGGATATGACAGCTATTTCAGCATGTAGTGTTTTGTGGTCTTCAACAGATGTTGTAAACCATTCCCTCATGCTGAGACATCTGCCTGTCCTCATGGCTTCAGCCTTCCATGTCATCTGTGGATCACACTGAATTGCTTTTGGACAGGACAGGGTTGTTGTGCGGTCAACCCTGTCCAATGGGGCCAGGGCGCTAACTCTTCCTGCTGCTGTGGAGCTCTACAGAGTTCACTAAGTTATGCCATGGACAGCAGGCTGTGCACCTTGCTGATAATGATGCTGTTAAATGGCTGAGCATGCACTGCACACGATAATGAAACATAATAGTGTGGATTTGTATCAGACGTGAGTTTACACCTCACTCAAATGGCTTTTAGAAGTTCTGGGATTTGCCAGCAACAAGCTACAAACAACATACTAGTTATATTTCGGAGCAAGACAGGATTTTGTATGTGCTTTTCCTTTCATTCTCAATCGTTTAAAAAATATATTACATTTGACCTCATATCTTTTTAAGGTTCAGTTGACAAGGTATGGACTTTTGTGCTCAAGTAAGAGGAATGTGTTCCCTAGCGGAGTTTTGTTCATTACAGCAGAAGACATATATGTCCATGGCTGCTTTTTGGACTATTATAACAATGGCTACATGGTCCAAATGGAGACCAAATGTCTAACTCTCACAATTGGCAACCATTCAAGGTTGAATATAAAGGCACTTTCGACTTGCATCGACATCCCCCAGCAATCATGATCATTATAGATGTGAACACATAGGACTTGGACAAGCAAGTCTCCTACTTTTTCCGACTGACATCAATGTGTGGTTCTCTCAGGATCATTATTTATATGTCCACATCATTGAACTTGATCCCATTTTGGAGTTTTTTCTGGAAGTCTATCATTGGTGGCTGGTGATCCCAACATGGAAATAGAGTTCTAATTTTGCCCAATAACTTCATGGTGGTGACTGATCTCCAACAGCAAAACAGAACAAGTACCCATGTCTTTATTATTTTTCGTGGTTTTCTAAAGTGGTGTCCTCAATGACATTCCAGGTTTTAGTTTGACATCTCCTAGCCTGGATAATATAGTGGCAGACTCATTTTTCAGCAAGCAGTACCTCATACCAATAGAATAGCTTTATCATCCCTTAGTTTCATATCATACATTCTGCATGGGATCGACTTATGATGGCCATTATTGACAAGGTGGGATGTGAACAGTCTAAACCTTTGTCAAGCCAATCCTGGGCCCAAAGTCCTGGCTAATTGCCACTTTCTATACATTGGAATGACCAAATGTATACACATCTAAACACTTTGGATTCTGAAAATGATGCAGGAACCAGAAGTATATGAGTTTGTCTCTTCATCCTGATTACTATACTAAAATAGGGAATACAGGACAAACTGGGTCAGTATAGGTGTGCAAAGGAATATAATCAAAGTGATTCACACTGAGTACTTTATTCCAATGGAGATAGCTGTATCACAATAGCTAAATTTCTAGGCTCTTAGATGAGAAACAATTCACAACCAACAGTTAAACTTACCATTTCATGAACACTAGCACACTTTGCTGTCATTGAAATGAGAATATTGCATTATCCAAAGACCTGTCTGATTTTATATTCACTTGTATTTCACTGGGCCAAAGCTACTGGACCCTTGTCCAAGTGGACTTTTCATGAGGATTATCCAGGAGCAACATGGAACTACTCTCAAGAGCTGATTCAGTTCACCTATCTACTTACAGTTCCAAGATGATAGATCAATATTAATCATGAAGCCCCCACACCCCCTTGCAAGGGCATCATTGACTTGCCTTTCTTATCACACCATCTTCCATTACAAGGGCATCATTGACTTGCCTTTCTTATCACACCATCTTCCATTACAAGGGCATCATTGACTTGCCTTTCTTATCACACCATCTTCCATTACAAGGGCATCATTGACTTGCCTTTCTTATCACACCATCTTCCATTACAAGGGCATCATTGACTTGCCTTTCTTATCACACCATCTTCCATTAGCTTTGGCAGGCAGGATCAGTTTTAACCATGTACCTGAATTGCATGTATCTCCAACAAGATGGGCCATTTTCACTCACAATGGTACCCTCTTTTATTGCCAGAGGTATTGAGGTCTTTGTGATGAAGTCTCTGGAAACTTAGCCTCTCTAGACCAACTACAAGATCCAGTATATGTCTTGAACTGGTATCTTAAAATGACAAAGCTGCTGCATTGAGGGAGATCACTCTTAGTTTTACTTCTCAAATAAGAATAGGAAGATATGTAATCTTAGACCTTTCATCCTGGATTAAGTGGGTTATTCACTTTGCATATTAAGAAGTAACCCCTATGTAAATGAAATGAATTCATTACACATAATGGATTACAAGGTTAAAGTAGTTTTCACAAGACTAGCATTTGACTGAAACTGTTCTCTACCCAGGCCGTGGGTTGGAGATCAGAGTCAGTAGTCTCCAGTTTTTATCTAAGAGATCTTTCACCCCAAAGGGCTCAACAGTCTCCATTTTTTATCTAAGAGATCTTTCACCCCAAAGGGCTCAACAGTCTCCATTTTTTATCTAAGAGATCTTTCACCCCAAAGGGCTCAACTCAGTCTGATATGACTTATAGCTATGCTACAATAGATCACCTTTCCAGGTCATTTTACAATTTAATGAGATACAATTCCACACCTTCATTGTAAATGCAGGAGGGAAAATTGTCCCAATTAAAAGCCACTCCCCAACAGATGGAGTCTTTTTCAGCCAGGTTATCTAGAAACTGTCTTGCAAACTTTAGGGGACTGGAGAATTCATCTCCAGGAGAAGAGGATGTATCTCCTTCACTTCTTATCTATTCTCCTAAGGTATTATGATTGGGTAACATATTTAATGAAGAAACTAAATTTTACTTTTGAATGTTTCTTTGAGAAGTCTTACTCAATCGTAATACACATACACCCTCCCAGCTTCCCCGCAGTTACAGGTATATCAAGCATGTGTCTTCTGCTCCAGTAGTGCTGAGATGTTCTTGGGATTTGGTGCCAATCCCTGTACAAGGAAAAAATCACTCTGATCAACCACCACCCAGGTGAGAAGTCAACATTTGGCTTTTTAGCTCAAAGTTTTTAACCTGGGAGTGCTGGATTTGCCAGGTAGTTAGTTTTCTTTAAGCATTCTTGAAGAAACATTTTACTAGGAAAAATTGGTTTTTGCAGGAACAGTAAAATGTAAGCAGGATCATTAAAAAATTTATTTAGGTGATCCTGTGGCTTAGTGGAAAAAATATAATTTCAATCCCTTAATATAACACAGTGCATCATGGCTCTCCATTTCATTTCCTTAGATGTTCATTAAATTACATTTTATTGCCTTCCTATTCCCTGTCACTACTTATAACATCAGTTGGCTGACAAACAGATAACATTACATTTACAGTGCCGATATGGACTGTAAACTAAGAGAGATAGTCTAGAAAATTTAGCCAGCTGTTTTCCTGTCAGCACTGTTTAAACTGAGTTCCATTGCACTTACTGTTAAGGCAAAGATGTAAACCGCATCATACATATAAGAGTCAAAAGTCGTAAATTGTCTGACTACTGTTATATAGTGTGCCAGCAGATCTTGATCTATACCATTTTGTTATAATGATGAATTTGAAAGATGTTAGCTGTATATTGACTTCCTTGCTATGCTTTCAAAGATCAAGTATGTGCTGGATGTGTTTTTAAATATTCTTCATTTCAGTTCTTTCATGTGACAGCAATGTTTGCACATTCAGTGCTATTTCAGAACTTAAAGTTGAAATATATGAGAAATTTAGTATAAGGTGGAAATGCAGAATGGTTACTGTTTTTCTTTGCTGACAACTGTAATATTCATTAAAACCAAGAAAATGGATTGTCATTTTTTAACATCATTTGAAAATCGGTTACATTATGTCAGTCAGTCTAGTTCTGCTTTCATTTTTATACTCTTTTTATGCCCTGCTGAGATGCCCTAACTTTGACTTGTCCCACCTCCAATTTAACATTAAATTAGGGGGGAGGCTGCCAAAAAATACTAAATCCTGGATGCAAACCTGCAGTTAATTTTCCTTAAGCATAGGGTAACTTAATGCTGATTGTTTTATAAATTGGCAGGTGGTGAAAATTGTTACTGTATTTTTGATAGGAAGTGTTTGTTTATTTCCCCAAAACTCATGCAAATATATGGAATTATGTTCTCATTTGGTTGTTTGGTACATGATGTAATATTTTAAAATATGAATGTTACAAGTAAAATTTTGCACAATTTTGGGGCAAAAGGGACAGAAATATGCACATATTCTTTATTTGTGTTTTAGATTGAGTATGCTTATCGAGATGCTGTGAAACAAGCAATACCCAATCTGAAATATTTAGATGATGAACTTTTGATAGAGGGAGTAGGGACTTTCTCTAAACACAATGTATTTGATGAGGATTGGGCATATCTGCAAGAACTACAAAATGACATGACCTTGATGCAGTCAACGGACAGTTTAAACTCAGATGGTGAGTTATAAGAAGGAATTTGGGATATTATAAATGCTAATGTATCTCCTGTAGTTAATGTATCTACTATTAATTATAAATACTAACTTATCTCCTGTAGTTAATGTATCTACTATTAATTATAAATACTAACGTATCTCCAGTAGTTAATGTATCTACTATTAATTATAAATACTAACGTATCTCCTGTAGTTAATGTATCTACTATTAATTATAAATACTAAGGTATCTCCTGTAGTTAATGTATCTACTATTAATTATAAATGCAAATGTATCTCCTGTACTTAATGTATCTACTATTAATTATAAATGCTAATGTATTTACTGGTGTATTTGTCAGAAATTTTGTTTGTTATTAGAGCAAACATACAGAGAATTGACATTTATTTTTGGATACCAATTTTTGTGGTTGCTATAAAGTATAAATGTAGAGACCCAGGAAAAAATTTTGCATTTTATAAGGAAAGGGACACACACACACACACACACACACACACACACACACACAGACACACACACACACACACACACACACTTATTAACAGTAATAAACCATATATATTTTCATTGTCAAGTTGGTCCATGATATCATCTAGTATTTTCTCCACTGAATCTACCCTTCTATTTGAGTATCACTGATTATTGATGAAAGAACCTTTTTAATCCTAGCTGCAATGGCTCCCAATGTAGACATGTGATGACTCCTTGAATCTGAAAATCAGAAAGCTTTCCTACAGTATATCTGTGATTTATTGAAATGCATATAAATCCCCCAAGAGACTTCCAAAAGAATTTATAGAACTCTACAGCGAATCCATCTGAGCCAGGATTTTTCTCATTTTTCATCCGCTTTAGAGACATCCCCAATTGATTAATTGTAAGAAGACCATCAAATGATTCTTTTTCCTCTTGACTAAGTTTAATATTGTGACTAAAAAATATATTTTAAGTTTCTTGAGTATCCTCATCATTGAGCTGAGCAATTCTGCTTTTGCATATAAAACTGTTTTTGAGCTTCTAAGACATCAATTTGGTTAGATATATTTGTCCCATCATCTAAGATAATTTCCCTTATCGTTTTATTGACATAGTTTCTTTTTTCAAGATTTAGAAAGTACGTTCAGCTTTTTCCCCAAATTTGTACCTTCTAGCTTTATATCTTAATGTATTTTTTTCCCCTAGAATCCTCTAATTCTGCTATTTTTCTATCTAAATTTTCCAGTTTCCCCATCTATATTATTTCAGCAGCCCCCTCCCCCCCCCCTCCCCCGATCTAATCACTTTGTTTCAATCAAGATTCTTGCCTCCAGGTATACATCTTTAAGTCTTGATTGGAATATCACCAAGAATGAATTAATAACCATTCATTTTCAGGTCTTGAATCGCTGCCCTAGACTGTTGGTGTTTGTCATGTAAAATGTTATAAGTATCCAAATCTAAGTCTCGAGCAGTATTCCAGTCTACACACATTATGATTGATGAGTTCTCTAAAAATAAAATATCCTCCTTTAACTTTTCTTGAAACGCTAGGATTATCATCATTATAACCAAACAAATTCATGAGGGTTATTCTGTTGCCATTAATTGTAATATCTAAATTAATAAATCTCCATTGATTGTCAAATGATCTTTCTATATAAAGTACAAATTCAAAAGTATTTCAAAAACATTTTGCAACCTCAACACTACTACTAGAGAAGTGGCTAATTATACATTTGTAACCCCATTCAGCTGCCCAATATATTTCATTGTTCTTTGTACGAGGAGTTTCTTGCAAGCATACTATAGATACATTCTTTTGTTTTACCCAGTGGAAAATATCCCTTCATTTAAAGACTGAATCTTGCAGACCTCGGACATTTATAGATATAATTTGTATGTTATTATCCATGAAAACAGCAGAAATTTTACATATGTTATTGTACAGGAATGTATGAAGTAATTATCACCTTGAGTTTATCATATGCATGACATACACACTCACACAGAATACAAAAACATCCATAATAAAATCTTCCATGGTTTTACAGTACACAGATTTGGCTGCAGTTAACATTGATACAGTGTACGATTAAACACAAGTAAGAAACTGTTTGCAGTACCTTGACAGACCTTTCTGGAGTTAAGCCAGTTTTGTGATAGACACAGATATAATAAGAGTATAAATTACAAATTAATGAATTAAAGAAGGGGTAAAGGGAAGAAAAAGAAAGTACGAATGAGAGCATATGTGGAAATGGTGGTTGATTGATTGAATGAGCAAGAATGGGAGACTGAAAAGTTGGATGTGGATGAGTAGTGTTGAATAAGATGACTAAACTACAGAGTAAATTAATATGTATATGAGTGAAAGATGATGTATGAGCTAGTGAGTGAATTGATTAGAGAGAGATATGACACAATGGATGAGTGAATAAATAGATCTATTAATTGATGCCAAAACTAGCGAGGAAAAGAAGCAGCTAATAGAAAAAATATTAAAATAAATTAGAGTAGAAAAAAAAGGATCAAGTATGGAAGTTCATATGCCTATAGGGCCAATTTCATGAGTTCATAGAGTTGCATAATGCACTTATATTCTAATTTTCTCATCAATTTCATCATAGATGTCAAATTTTATCTTTTTCCTGATTTAGTTGTAGCATACACAGATCCATTAAAGTATCATGCACAGTCAATTTCTTGATGCCTGGATAATTTATTGATGAGTTCAATATTCATCCTGGTCACATCATCTACCAGTCTAATTCCTTTGTTCTGTTTAAAATCCTTCTGCTTTTTTGATAATTGGAAGTTTACAATCCAGACTCCAGAATTTGACAATCACTGGCCTTGGCTGTCCCTGTCAGCCTTGGATCCTATGCACAGCCACTATGTCCCTGTTATCCAAATTAAACTTTGTGACTTCCTTCACCAGTTTTGGAATTCTCAGATTTTCGTTTTCATCATCCTCCAGCTCTAAAACTTTAATGTTCAGCTTCCTTGAATATTGTTTGATTTGGTTTGAAGCTGAACTTGCTTGCTTGATTGTCAGAATCTTTCAGGTCACTCCTGATTTTTTCATTTTCCTTTTTTGCCTCTTGTAATTTTTCTTGCAGTTGGTGGTTTTCGAATTCCAGTGAATCCACCTTATCCATCAACTCTCCTGGCCTCTCCTTTATTACTCTTTCACTTTCTTCAACTATCTCCTTTCTCGGGTCTTCCTTCACATTCTCTAACAGTTTCTTCACATTAGTTGAAACAATATCGGTAAGGTCATCTTTTTATCACCAGATCAGTATCAGCAGATGTGAAATCTGCTATTGAAATGCTCCTTCCGAGACTTTGCTTTATTTCATCCAAGTCCAGCTGAATTGGACTCAAGCTTGGTTCACTCATACTTTTGTTAGATTTCTCCATTAGGATGTAACTCTGTGAGTTTGGTTTTTATTTGTTGCTTGCCTTGATCTTTCTTTCCACTCATGCTTGTATATAATCTTGTTTGGACTAATTTTTTATCACTATTTATTTGTGATACTGACAGTTATTACTCACTATGTGCCAAACAATTCTTACAATTGAAGGCAACTGATGGACAGGTAATTAATTACACTGAAATATGTTAATGAGTCATATCAGGTAAGGAATGTCTCAAAACTGATCCACTAAAGTTACATCTCTATTTTTCCATCATTCTCAAATTTTAAGTGGAAAAACACCTTTTTCAAATTTAAGTATGATCTGCCAGTAATGTTATATACCATGTATTCTTTGAATATTCACATATCATCCCAACAATTAAGGACCATTTCACTGTACAAATAACCACTTATAACCACCAAAATTATGGAGCCACTTTACTAGCTTCCACCTATAGCCGCCATTACTGTAGGACCTCCAAGTTTTGATAATTTACTTTAAAATTGATAACATGGTTATTAAACTGTTCTCTTAAAAAGATAATCATCACTGTTGAAGCAGAAAGGAATAGGAGGTTTATTATGTAAATGCTTATTGTTTCAGTTTTCAGAGCCATTTTAGTCAAGTGTTAAATTTTTCCAAATTAAAATGTTTTATTGGTTCAGAAAGTCGGCCAGATAGTGGGAAAAAATCTAACAGCCGTCCAGGGACTGGCAATGCAGCTCTTCGTCCCAACTCAAGTTACCGCCCAGGATCAGCTCTCCGACCCTCATCAGGGTTTCGACCCTTGACGGCAAAGCCTAGGCCAGCCTCTGCAGGGGCTGGAGTCCGACCACAATCAGCCATGCCTACAATGTCAGGTAGACCAGGAACAGCTAGCAGGCAGGAATCACAGGGTTAGTCAGGAGTTTACTTTGGTTTTTATTTTTTTTAAATGGCAAGGAAATTTGAAAAAAGATGCATGCATAAATGATAAAATAATTTCAACTTTTTCTTTTAAAGTAGTTGGAATGTTTTAAAAATGGTAAAGAATTATGGGTAGAGCTGATATGATTAATCAGATGGTCAATTAATCAATCAATATAAATGTTAAAAATGATTTTTGTTACAAAAGTTAATCTATGTTTTATGAAGACATGAAAATTACTCATTTACAAAAAAATTTAGAATTGTGATTTGCTTACTTTCAATATTAAGAGCTTCAGTTTCCAAAAATAAGCAATAACTGTAGCTCTCAAGCAATGAGGGCTATGTATTTAGGTCAATTTAGACCCAGAACTGACATGGTGTCAACTTCTGTTCCACAATCTCTTTCACAGATGATGTGTTTTAGAGTCATGGTAGATATTATCGGCAAGAGTTTTTCAGTTGCTTAATGCACATCACAATGAATCAAGTAAACTAGTTAGATCCATTTGAAAAAAATTTTTGCAGAGTTTTCTTAGGGTTCAGAATTGTCCATATGATTTTACTGTTGACAAACAAAAATGATGACTAAATCCTTGTTATGTGGTTTTGGTTTGAAGTTATTGTAAGAATTTGTATGAAAAAATGATTGTCATAAGCTAAGCTACATTTGTGTCATATACAAGAATCATACAGCACTGTGCTAGCCTTCAACACAGAACACCATATTTTTACTCTCCTTTGAGTCCTTTCAAAGCAAATATAATTTAGAAATTATTTAATTATTCTATTTTATTTATTTTGTAGTCAGTGTGCTGATTTGGGGACTGATAACAAATCCTTATTGGCAGAAAAAGTATTCAACATACAATCATATACAATGTTTGGCTTTAACTACAGTGGTGCTATCAGACACTAGATGAAAGCTAAGAATCAATTTGATCAATGTACCTTCTGTTTTGGAAAACACATGATATTAAGCTTTAAGATGTTAAGACATCATCAGAAAATAGCCAATTTTCTTAGCACTGGTGATGCAGAAATAATTTAGACTTTTTTCGATCCAGGCTTTAGACACTACCATTTATGCTAACAACAATGAGAACTTAATCATTATTGATGTTATTGTAGGGTTTAATGCTGTTTTTCAATACAAGATAGGCAATATATGGCAGCCAGTATAAATGGTGGAGGAATAACCCGGGTAAACTCCGGTTAGAACCACTGACCCATGACAAGCTACTGGCAAACGTTTCCACATACCCACATTGGCTGAAGCCAAGACTTGAACCAAAGATAACATAGGTTAGATGGCTGTGATCAGTAATGGTGAGTGCTTTAGACCACTTGGCCACTCAGGGCCCCCTAGAATCATTACATCATCTTTGCTTTCCCACTTCACATGCATTAATACCATGTTAGCATTCTATTACTTTAAAGATACCTAAATTAACAAGAAACAATACCAGCAGGTAAGATATGTAGTGATGAGTATTTGACACAATGTAGGCAACATACCTCAAGCCTGAAAGCTCTAGACCTTGTTAATAATCGCATGTAAATGTCAAAACATGGCATATAATTTATTACTGTTTCTGAAATAAATTATGTCCACATGGCTCTCTTGAGCAAGACTGTAGTCCCTTCAAAATGAGTTCACATTCCAATGCCAACATGGATGATGGTCTAGCTCTGACAGAGCAATTGTTTGTCTGAAAACACTCTTTGTCTGAAAATACACTCTTTGTCTAAAAACACATTCTTTTGGTTTTAGCTCTGTAGTCATCACTACCAAATGAGACAGGGTCTCCACATGTTTGTGGTTTTGGTGTACACAGTGTTAGAGCTTTCAGAATCACACATTTTCTACATCAGTTGCTGTTTTCAGCAGAAACAATGGTAAAATATTTTTTAGTCTGAAGAGTGTATCCAAGTTATACAGGCCATATAGACATGGGATGCTGACTACTTCATCTATAGGTATCATTTTTGAATTTTTTTTCATTTGAATCTTTAAGTGTAATTTAATCAGGTTTTTTGCACTAATCCAGGAAATACATCCAACAAAATAAGTGCTTAAAAACATAGACAGTCTTACATGAAATCAACCAGTTGGTGTGATCCAGTTTAAAGCTGACTGAATGTTGTATTCTGTGATGACACATTGAAAGTGAAACATATTTGAAAAATGTTGTACATTCCCCCCCCCCCCCCGTAATGATTCAACTCAACATCCACTGTGATCATCAATTTTCTTCTGTAAGTTTTGTGACAAAAACGTAGTTACAGATCACTCAACAATCAAGAATGAACAAACATGAGTATTCAAATACAGAGCAAGAAATAATATTTTAATAACGATAATTAATATCACTAAAGTTAACTTCATGTTAACTTATGCTTCAGATATGCTATAAGTTCTTGTCTCCCCACTTAATCCGAAAGCTGTGTTTTACATTTACTGGCTTGACACCATGTTCCTCAAACACTTGTGTGGCTAAAGTGGGATTATTTAACTTTCCTTTTCTTTCAGAAGGAGCAAATACATTTGATGATAGCAGTGAACTTACCCTAGGTACTGTAATATGTGGCAATCCCTCAAAAGCCCTGTTATCAAGGAGACGATTTAATCCAGATCAGAAAGGAGAAACAGAGGAACCTAAATTCACACCACAGGTATTGTATTATCCAAAGTGCAGTAATAATAAAAAGATAATGTCCCAGTTTTATTGCTCCTTACCATCAGTCTTTGTTCCTCCTTGACCCTCTGTGTGCTTGGGAATATCTAATATCTTGATACGCAACTCTGCATATCGTGTATATATATATTCATTTCATTCACATTCACTGCCCGTCACTCCTATCATGGTATGGGCCGCCAACTACAGATCTCCAGAGTCCTCTGTCCTGGGCCATTTTTTCTAGCTGGTTCCAGGTGTAGCCCATCTTGGTGGCGTCAGCCTGGAGGTTGCGTCGCCAGGTGTTTCTTGGATGGCCTCTCTTTCGCTTGCCTTGTGGGTTCCACCTCAGCGCCTGCCTGGTGATACTGGTTGGCGGTTTTCGTAGGGTGTGCCCTATCCAGCCCCATCTCTTCTTCCTGATTTCTTCTTCAGCAGGAAGTTGGGAGGTCCTTTCCCAAAGATTGGCATTGCTGATGGTATCAGGCCAGCGGATCCGGAGAATCCTTCTGAGGCAACTGTTGATGAAGGTCTGGACTTTCCTGATGGTGGTCTTGGTCGTCCTTCAGGTCTCTGCTCCATACAGTAAGACTGACTTCACGTTGGAGTTGAACAGTCGGATCTTGGTGGTCAAGGACAGCTCTTTGGAGGTCCAGATATTCTTGAGCTGGATGAAGGCGGCTCTTGCTTTGCCGATCCTTGCCTTGACGTCTGCGTCTGTACCGCCCTGCTGGTCAATGATGCTACCCAGGTAGGTGAAGGACTGCACTTCTTCCAGGGGACTTCCATTCAGGGTGACTGGTTCGGTACTTGTGGAGTTGATCTTCAGGATCTTGGTCTTGTCCTCATGGATGTTGAGGCCAACTTGTGAAGACGTGGCTGCCACAACGTTTGTCTTTTCTTGCAGCTGCTGTTTGCTGTGTGAAAGGAGTGCAAGGTCGTCGGCAAAATCCAAGTCGTCTAGCTGGCTCCACAAAGTCCACTGAATTCCGTTCCTGCGCTCGCTGGTGGACGTCTTCATAATCCAGTTGATGGCGAGGAGGAAGAGAAATGGTGATAACAAGCATCCTTGTCGGACTCCAGTTCGCACCTGGAAGCTGTCTGTGAGCTGCCCTCCATGGATAACTCTGCAGGACATGCCGCCGTAGGAGTTCCTGATTAGGTTGACCATCTTGGCTGGGATGCCGTTGTGCCAAAGGAGTTTCCAGAGGGTTTCTCGATCCACGCTGTCGAACGCCTTCTCATAGTCGATGAAGTTGATGTACAACGGGGAGTTCCACTCTAGGGACTGTTCGACTATGATGCGGAGCGCCGCAATCTGGTCCGTGCAGGATCTGTTCTGCCGGAAGCCTGCTTGCTCATCTCGCAGCTGTGCGTCCACGGTTGCCTTCATCCTTTCCAAGAGGACTCGGTTGAAGACCTTCCCTGGCACAGATAGGAATGTGATGCCCCTGTAGTTGTTACAGTTGCTGAGGTCGCCTTTCTTGGGAAGCTTGATCAGGTAACCTTCCTTCCAGTCTGCCGGTACGTCTTCTTCCTCCCAAATCCTCTCAAAGAGTGGGTACAGCATCTCCACTGACGCATCCAGGTCTGCCTTTAGCGCCTCTGCTGGGATGTTGTCGGGTCCAGCCGCCTTCCCGCTCTTTATCAGGGTGATGGCCTTCCTGATCTCGTCTCTGGTCGGTTTCTCGCAATTGATCGGGAGATTCACATTAGCTGGTTCGATGTCTGGGGGGTTCGCGGATGCTGGCCTGTTCAGGAGATCCTCAAAATGCTCTGCCCATCTGTTCATCTGCTGGTCTAAACTGTTGATGGTATTCCCCTGTTTGTCCTTTACAGGTCTTTCTGGTTTGCTGAAATTCCCGGAGAGTCGTCTGGTGATGTCGTACAGCTGTTTCATGTTACCGCTGTACGCTGCCTGCTCCGCCTCAGCTGTCAGTCCATCTATGTATTCTTTCTTGTCCTTCTTGATGTTTCTCCTCACTACTCTGTGGGCTTCTGCATAAGCTTCTTGAGCCTTGGCCTTCGCTGCTCTGGTTCTACTGTTGTAGACTACTGCCTTCTTCCTCTTCCTGTCTTCGATCTTGGTCAAGGTCTCTGCTGTGATCCACTCTTTCTGCTGGTGTTTCTTTGGCCCCACTACTTCTTGGCATGATGCTCTTAGTGTTTCTTTCACTATCTGCCAACTGTTGAGTACACTGTCTTCTTCTTCTTGAAAAAGTTCCTGAAGCACTTCAAACTTGTTCTTCAGCGTCAGACCAAACTCTTGTCTTATCTTGGGGTCTTTCAGAAGGCTGACGTTGTACTTGACTCTTCTGTCTGACGCTTCCATCTGGTTTCTTTTCAGCTTCAGCTTCAGTTTGGCCACCACCAGGTGATGGTCGGACGCCACGTCTGCTCCTCTTCTCACTCTAACGTCCTGCAGGGATCTTCTGAACTTCTTGCTAATGCAAATGTGGTCGATCTGGTTCTCTGTCGCGCTGTCTGGCGATACCCATGTATTCTTGTGGATCCGCTTGTGAGGAAAGATGCTGCCAACAATGACCAGGCTGTTGAGTGCACACAGGTCTGCAAATCTCTCTCCATTCTCATTCATCTCTCCCAGGGCGTGGGTGCCCATGACTGGTTCGTATCCAGTGTTGTCAGACCCAATCTTGGCGTTGACATCTCCAATGAGGATGGTGACGTCCTTGTCCGGATAGGTCTCGAGGATCTTCTGCAGTCTGCTGTAAAACTGGTCTTTGTCCTCCTCTTCACTGTCGTTCGTTGGGGCATAGCACTGGACGACGTTCATCTTGATCTTCCTCTTCTTAGTTCGGAAGGATGCCGTGATGATCCTGGGGCCGTGCGCCTCCCATCCAATCAGTGCCCTCTGTGCCTGCTTGGACAGCATGAAGCCTACTCCCTGCGTGTGGGGTGTGTCGCTCTCTTCATGCCCGGAGTACAGCAACAGCTCTCCTGTCATCAGTCGTGATTGTCCAGCTTGGGTCCACCGTGTGTCGCTGATGCCTAACAAGGCCAACTTGTTGCTCCTCATCTCGGCTGCTACCTGCGCCGTCTTTCCTGGCTCGTACATGGTCCTAACATTCCATGTGCCGATGTTGATTCTCCTGGTAGACAAAAGGGTAGTCGGCTTTGTGGCATCCTTTCGGCTTTCACCACCCAGCGTCATGCGTCTTCGTGATGAAGACCCTTCCTCTCCCAGGATAAAGTTTTCTGTTTCTTCTGTTGTTGAAGTTTCTGTAGCATCATTCTTTTTATGGGGTGGGGGTGCTAACCCCACGCCCAACCCTCCTCCTTTACCCTGACTTGGGACAGGCAGATCATAAATCCCTAAGGATCTCACTGGTGGAGTTGTATATATATATACAACTCTATATACAACTCTCTCTCTCTATATATATATATATATATAGAGAGAGAGAGAGAGAGAGAGAGAGAGAGAGAGAGAGAGAGAGAGAGAGAGAGAGAGAGAGAGAGAGAGAGACTGATTCACTGTTTCCTCTTGTCCATCCCACCAATCATTAGATGAACTTAAAAATAGTGATGTTATATTTTTTTATGGCAAATCAGCTTTGACATTTTTAGATTTCTGTGTTTACTCAAAAGAAACCAGTTTATATCTTATTGTGATACATATAGACCATAAAACAGTCATATACCCCCTTCAAAGAGAGATTGATAAATGAAAGGAAATTGAATTCTAAATAAATGCTGTGTGTAACAAGGTCCATGCTAGACTCTAATAATTGAATGAAATGACATCTCTCCAGTCCGAATAAAACTAAGTCCATGAAAATAGAGAAAAGTGAAAGTATTAATATATAATGTTCCACATATCACTTAAACTTCTCATTTGTATATTTTGATGTAATATTGATTAGCATTCTAATGAAATATTGGATGTTTACAATAATAAAAAAATATAAGACTATTTACTTCAATGTAACTACTGCAACCTCAAAAGTAAAATTATGATTGAATATTGGCAACTGCTTATTAGTAGAAGTAATATTTTTATATGTTTATTAGATGAAATATTGGATAAAATGATTAATTCTATTAGTAAAGGACCTAGATACATTCATATAATCATAATTTGCTTCTGTTTGAGGTACAAATTTAATTTAACTTTTCACGTGTTTATTTTCAAGGATTATGTGTGATTTTTCAGCGGGAATTCCATGAATAGTAACATAAATTTTGGAATTTATAATCAAAATTGCGTCAGAATTCATTAATGTGCATAAAAATTCCTTTTTTTAACTTTGTGAAAATTGACACAAACATTTACATTTTGATATGAATGCACTGGATTAAAGCAAGAGATGATAGGTGAAATGATGTGAAATCAAGACGAGGCAGTGTGAAATTCTTTTTTTGGGTGTACTTAGATGAAATGACAGACTAAAGGGCAATTCATTTTCACATAAATCTCCCCTAAAATTGACCCAGATGTAAAATGTTGCATAGTGCTAAAATTGAATGCTGAATGATAAATCACATACACTGTATGGTACACCAAAGAAAATAAATAATAAGCCATAAATGGTAATATCAAATAAACAGTATAAGGATAAATCATATACACTGTATGGTACACCAAATAAAATAAATAATAAGCCATAAATAGTGATAAAAAATAAACAGTATAAGGATAAATGAAAGACACTTTATGGTACACCAAATAAAATAAATAATAAGCCATAAATAGTGATACAAAATAAACAGTACAAGGGTAAATCACAGACACTGTATGGTACACCAAATAAAAGAAGAAATAAGCCATAAATGATGATATACCATAAACAATATTAGGATAAATCACAATCTGATTAGTATTTTCAATGGATTGCCATGAAAGTTGGTAAATATTGTCACAATCACCTTAACATGCACACACTGAAAATCACTTTGCTTCCATTTCTTTTTGGAATTACTGCTTTTTTTTTACCATAGAGCTTAGTACAATGTATGACAGTCTCGCTGTATTTGATGTATCACCTTGATAGTTGGTAACTGTTATCATCATCACCTAAAGAAATGCATACTGACCAATTGCATTACTCTTGAAATGTTATGTAGCTTTATTGCCCTTGTTGTCATGTAGCTTCATTCAGTGTATGACGATCTTGTTTGCGCAACTAATTCTTATAGCTTTTGATGGATTACCACAATTGTTGGCAAATATTATCATCTCTTGAAGATGCACTTTTATATAATTTTTATTAGCTATTGCCCATTTTTTCTTGCTGCTGGCAGTAGCATAAAATACAATGTTATGAAGGAAAATCTTCTTTCAGTGTTTCAGGTATGATTTTGAAAGTTAGTATATAGTATGGGCAGAAGTTATAAATGCAGGTATTGACAAACGGTTTTACTCCATTGATTTCTGTAAAAGTTTTTGCCCTTTTTGAGTTGCAGCTGGATGAAGTGTATGACAGTTTAATGACAGCAACTACTGCAGTTTTTAGTGGATTACTGTGAAACTTGATCATACCTACCAAGTTTCACAATGACACTTGAAATAAAATTTATAAATGGCCATACATACTGGCACAATAATGACTTGAAAAACATGAATTCCCCAATATGAAACTAGGCAACATGTAAAATTGCTGCTGGACTATCACCAGCTAATTATGCAGTGGACTGGGATAAAAAAAAAATGAGTACCCAGTCTGTCTGGCCAGTTTTATACATATCGAATGTATTTAATTTACAAATTTGATATTTTTATGCTATTGAAAGAAATATTAAAAACCAAGTGAAAAATAAATAATGTTGAATTGTGTCTGATGAGCACTTGTGAATCAGTGTGAGATAAGAAAAGGAATATCTTGTATTTAATCGGTGTTCACTAGATATATGTAACTACAGATAATGACTCTTCTTTGTCTCTGTGATGTCTATGACATTCAGTTTATGATAATGACTCTTCTTTGTCTCTGTGATGTCTGATGACATTCAATTTACAATAATAACTCCTCTGTGTCTCTGATGTAAGATGACATTCAATTTATGATTATCAATGTCAACAATTATTTGCATGCTTGTAAACCACAAGGGGCTAGAAAAAAAAACAAATACTACCAAAGACAAAAGAAGTATTAAAAAAGGAAAATGACACTATGAAACAAGAATGATTGTTGTGTTACAAAAGTCGCTTGGAATATAGACACAGAACGCATGATAATACCATAACAATGGTCTTTATAGCTTGTTCAGTGACAACAAAATACATCTAACCCTAACCCTAACCCTAACCCTAACCCTAACCAATGTATGGTCAGAGTACATGAGGCCTGTACACAGATCATGTATGGTCAGAGTACATGAGGCTGATAAACATAGATGATCTTGTATGGTCAGAACATGTGGCTAATACACATTGGATATCTTGTGTGGTCAGAACAATTGAGGACAATTGATATATTATATGATGGTCAGAACACATGAGGTCAGTACACATAGATGATATTGTATGGTCAGAATACATGAGGCCAGTAAACATAGATGATCTTGGTATGGTCAAAAAAAGATGAGGCCAGTACATATAGATGATCTTGTATGGTCAGAATACATGAGGTCAGTACACACAGATGATCTTTTGTGGTCAGAATATGAGGTCAATACATTGATTACTTGTATGGTCAGAACACAGCTTGTATGGTCAGAGTACATGAGACCGATATACATGAATGATCTTGTATGGTCAGTACACATAGATGATCTTGTATGGTCAAAACACATGTGGCCAGTAAACATAGATGATCTTAATATATGGTCAGAATAGATGAGGCTAATACACATATATCTTGTATGGTCAGAATACATGAGACCAATACACATATACCTTGTATGGTCAGAACACGAGACCAATACACATATACCTTGTATGATCAGAACACATGAGGCCAGTACACATATATCTTATATGGTTAGAATACATGAGGCCAGTACCATAGATGATCTTGTATGGTCAGTACACATGGCCAAGACACATTGATGACTGAACAGATGATTCAGTGCCAGCTTTTCATTTGCATGAAGATGTAAGGGAGTTTTTAAGAACTGAATGAATAGCATGCCAAAAAACATTGTTGAGAAGCCTGATCCCAAGTAGTCGCTTACTCTCAGGAATACAAATGAAATTTGCAAAGTAAAAAGATTGCTTCAGACCTTTTCTTAGAAAATTCCCAGTATTTTTTTTAAATTTTATATCCATTGTTGTAAAACAGTGTTGAGAATAGTACTGTAATATATAAAGACAAATATATTGGAAATATGGAAAATATTCAAATATAAACATTGAGTCTTTAGGATTACAATCAATTTGGGAGTAAATTAGAGGCTTCGAAATTCGGCAATTGTTGTAAATGTTATTTCTTATTAAATTGAATGGTTTGCTTTTGGACAGAATTCAGTTGAAAGCATGTACACTACTTCAAGTAGTTTTCACTAGGGAGTTCATTATGATCCTCAAGAGTTTTATCTTAGAAACAGAAGGCACGCTTATCAGGACCCACAGTAACCAGGGTAATCAGTATTTACATAACATAATATTTTAAGGCATGTTTGTTTCAGTTCCATCATACACCAGAATGATACATTCTGTATTTGTGTCAGTTCCATTATACACCAGAATGATACATCCTGTATATGTGTCAGTTCCATCATACACCAGAATGATACATTCTGTATTTGTGTCAGTTCCATCATACACCAGAATGATACATTCTGTATTTGTGTCAGTTCCATCATACACCAGAATGATACATTCTGTATTTGTTTCCGTTCCATCATACACCAGAATGATACATTCTGTATTTGTTTCAGTTCCATCATACACCAGAATGATACATTCTGTATTTGTTTCAGTTCCATCATACACCAGAGCACACTTATGATCCATTTCCAGAAGAGCAGAGAGACAGGTCAGAAATCCTGACAGAACTAAGAGAATGGAAGAAAGAACATGAAAAGTGAGTCGCATTCTGTTGTTGAAATGATTTTTTTCTTCTCATGAGAATTAAAAAACTAATAAGTAATACCCATTATGCATTACATGTCATTTAATGTTGACTATTAATCAGTACCCATTATGCATTAGGTGTCATTTAATGTTAACTATTAATCAGTACCCATTATCCATTAGGTGTCATTTAGTGTTGACTAGTAATCAGTACCTGTTATGCATTAGGTGACATTCTATGTTAACTATTAATCAGTACCCATTATGCATTAGGTGTCATATAATGCTGACTAATAAGCAGTACCCATTATGCATTAGGTGTCATTTAAAGTTAGCTAATAAGCAGTACCCATTATGCATTTGGTGTCATTTAATGTTGACTAATAAGCAGTAACCATTATGCATTTGGTGTCATTTAGTGTTGACTAATAAGCAGTAACCATTATGCATTAGGTGTCATTTAAAGTTAACTATTAATCAGTACCCATTATGCATTAGGTGTCATTTAATGTTGAAAATAAGCAGTAACCATTATGCATTAGGTGTCATTTAATGTTGAAAATAAGCAGTACCCATTATGCATTAGGTGTCATTTAATGTTGACTAATAAGCAGTACCCATTATGCATTAGGTGTTATTTAATGTTGACTATTAGACAGTACCCATTATGCATTAGGTGTCATTTAAAGTTTATTAATCAATACCCATTATGCATTAGGTGTCATTTAGTGTTGAATAATAAGCAGTACCCATTATACATTAGGTGTCATTTAAAGTTAACTATTAATCAGTACCCATTATGCATCATGTGTCATTTCAAGTGGTTCAAGTCCTATTTAGTCAATGGGACACAAATTATATCTGCAAATGGAATACACTCCAGCCCAGTTGATGTATGTTGTGGTGTTCCACAGAGATCTGTTCTTGGACCTGTTCTCTTCATTCTGTATACTCAGCCGCTCTCAAGTGTCATAGATCATCACCCAGTGTCGCACCAATTGTATGCTGATGACACCCAAATATACAAGTCTAGCCACCCAACTGAAGTTGATGCTACCATCCATGGAGTAGAGAAGTGCATTTCTGATGTGAAATCATGGATGACATGTAACAAGCTGCAGATGAATGATGATAAAACTGAGGCTATTCTGATCACAACACAAAGACTTTCTCATTCACATCCTTTACCTCAGACAATAAATATCAGCAACACCAACTTGAGATTCTCACAGTCAGTACAGAACCTAGGCGTTACTCTAGACAGTACTGTCATGAACATATGCAAGGCTGCATATCTTGAATTGACACGCATCAGTTCCATTCGTAAATATGTTTCAGTTGATGCCACTAAATCACCTGTGTGTTCATTAGTACTTTCAAGACTGGACTATTGTAACTCAATTCTGTCTGGTTCGTCACAATATTTCCTCCAGAAACTTCAAAAAGTTCAAAACACAGCTGCACAGATCATCTTTAGAGTACCTCGATTAGAGCACACCTCACCACTGCTCTGTACCCTACATTGGCTATCAATTCGATACAGAATCAAACACAAAATTTGTTCTTTGTGCTATGTTTCAATGACAGACTACAGTCCAACATACCTATCCAGCCTCACCCATGTGTAAACACCAGCTAGATCCTTACACTCTTCTTCTGATAATCGTATACTCATTGTTCCCAAGGCGAAAACAAAGTCATATGGACAACGTTCGTTTGCACACCAGGGCCCAGTGAGGTGGAATGAATTGCTTATTGAAATTAGACACAAAGACACAGTGGTCCCTTTTAAGAGTGCTCTTAAGACTCACCTGTTTCGACTGCAGGGACAAAAAAAACTCATTTGTATCTTATATGTTTTCAGCATGTTTTTATGTTTTCCAGTTTCATTGTTTTTGTCATTTGTTGTTCTGTAGTGTAGTCATATCATTATTGATGGTGTAAAGCACTTAGAGCTTCGAAAGATTAGGCGCTATACAAAGTCCTCATTATTATTATTATTATTATTATTTAATGTTGACTTATAAGCAGTATCCATTATGCATTAGGTGTCATTTAATGTTGACTATTAATCAGTACCCATTATGCATTAGGTGTCATTTAATGTTGACTAATAAGCAGTACCCATTATGCATTAGGTGTCATTTGATGTTGACTAATAAGCAGTGTCCATTATGCATTAGGTGTTATTTAATGTTGACTATTAGACAGTACCCATTATGCATTAGGTGTCATTTAAAGTTTATTAATCAATACCCATTATGCATTAGGTGTCATTTAATGTTGACTAATAAGCAGTACCCATGATGCATTAGGTGTCATTTAATGTTGACTAATAAGCAGTGTCCATTATGCATTAGGTGTCATTTAATGTTGACTAATAAGCAGTACCCATTATGCATTAGGTGTTATTTAATGTTGACTATTAGACAGTACCCATTATGCATTAGGTGTCATATAATGTTGACTAATAAGCAGTACCCATTATGCATTAGGTGTCATATAATGTTGACTAATAAGCAGTACCCATTATGCATTAGGTGTCATATAATGTTGACTAATAAGCAGTACCCATTATGCATTAGGTGTCATTTAATGTTGACTAATAAGCAATACCTGTAATGCATTAGGTGACATTTAATATTGACTAATAAGCAGTACCCATTATGCATTAGGTGTCATTTAATGTTGACTAATAAGCAGTACCTGTAATGCATTAGGTGTCATATAATGTTGACTAATAAGCAGTACCCATTATGCATTAGGTGACATTTAATATTGACTAATAAGTAGTACCCATTATGCATTAGGTGTCATATGATGTTGACCAATAATCAGTACCTGTTATGCATTAGGTGACATTCTTTGTTAACTGATAATCAGTAACCATTATGCATTAGGTGTCATTAAGTGTTGACTAATAATCAGTACCTGTTATGCATTAGGTGACATTCTTTGTTAACTGATAATCAGTAACCATTATGCATTAGGTGTCATTAAGTGTTGACTAATAATCAGTACCCATTATGCATTAGGTGTCATTGAAATCATTTACAATTTTGGTACTTGACATGGACAAAAGTAATACACTTTGCACTTCTGCAGACTGGTGCCGCTAATTGCATAGTTAAGTTATTCATTTAAAACCGTTGATCTACCATGGATTTCCACTCCTCTGCTCCTTTAAGATCAATTGATACAAATATCAGGAAATGTTCTACTTATCTCTTCTTTTAAGATGAACTGATACATGAATATATGGATTTTTCACTCTTCCTCTCCTTTAAGACTAGATTGATACAAGCATCTGAGCTGTCATGACTTCTTTAAGAAAGTAGGAAAAAATGTTTGGAAAATAAAACTTGCCAACATGTCACCCCTTCAGATGATATTTGCTTACTCTTGACATTGTGGCTTCCTTTTTTATAAATTGTTTATAAGCAAAAACTGAAATAGAACTAGTGAAAAAATCCCATAATACATTTGTGCAATATAGTGACAAATTAATGGTTGAATTCCATTAATATAAAATAGAAATGTTAAACTTTTTATTTGAATGTATTCTAGGAGGATGGAGAAGATTCAAGCAGAACAAGCTCCCCAGGTTCTTCGTATTGATTATGATGACAGTATTAGCTTATCGGAGGATGAATCTGATGTTGATAACGAACCTGTGGACTCGGATGAAGATCCTATACTAAACAGTTTCACATTTGCTCAAGACTTCAAACCAGGTTTATCATTATTGTCTTGCCCAAAGGAGCAGATCATAAGATATAGTTATAAATTTCAGCATCATTAGCACTGTTAACATTTTTTCACATAGTTTGAAAGTCATTAAAACATAATTACAATGTAGTTATCAAGGAAGATATACAGTTTCTGCTAAATTATAGTAACTCATTTGTTGTCAAAGTCATAATTAATTTTGTAGTTGTAGTGTTCTGCAAAACCCTTATTTCTGTTTACATTGTGCAGTTTGCTATTATAGTTCTAGATAATATGGCCACATAAAGAGGGTGGCATCAGATGAGGAGTACAAAATAATAATAATATGCTATTATGGATTTCTTATATGTGAATAATTCCAAACAAAACTCAATGTGGCTTTTTTTTGTCTTAGATTTAAATACAACTTTAACTGTAATAATGGATCAGAAAAAAAGTGTTGGAGTTAGCATAACAGTTTTTGTTTCCATTTCAGCAACCAAGTTTGTACCCAAAGAATTGAACTTGGATGACCACCAGTCATCCATTACTTATTCCAGAAGTAGAGACAGTACAAATGTTCATTCAAAACATTCTTTTTCTGGAGAAGACTCTTTGGATATTAGCAAAGATTATGTGAAAATGTCAAAACGATCAAGTGATAGAGACACTCAAAGGACAAAGAGCCCCTTAAGAACCTCACAGACCCCAACACAGAGAAATGCAAGAAGCCTTCGAGGTGGTAGTCCAGTTCCTGGGCTCGCACCTCTTTCACCCTCTCCCATGCAGCAGATGAATAATTTGTCAATGGGAAAAAGACAAGGGTAAGCAGGGATATTGTGTATTTGTTTACCAAGGAAAGGGCACATGTCCTCTTTTCTTATTTCTTTTCCATCCAAATACCCGTTCTTAAATTCTTTTCATATGGCTGAATCTAACAAAACATTCCAGAAGCCATATCAATAAATGACAAGATATTAAAAAACCTCAAATCATTTCTTTCTTTTCATTTTTTTCTCCATGCATATGAATTGTTACACCTGGATATAACTCTTGTAACACAGTCTCTGCCATATTCTCACAAGTTTTCCATCTTACTGAGGATAAACAAGTTCTGACCATTTAGCTAACTTTGGGTTTTAATTGTTTCAGTGGTAGATCGTGGTGTCATTTTCTTTGGTTTATATATAGCTTTCATAACTTTTTACTGGTCCTGTCGTTTCATTTATTTTACAAATCAGGCTGGCAATTTTTTATGCAAGCAAAAACAAATGTTTTTCAATGTTGATTACACTTCAGGGAATATGTTAGCCATGTGTGAATAATGACATTGTTACTAAGGAAACTGTAACTGCCATTTTTACATGGGTAAATTTCTATGAATCAGTAATTCTTGATTGAATCATTTGAATGGATCATAGATGAAGTGTCAGTAATTCTGAAATTGATGACGTAGCGTGAACATCTGTCACACTGCTCCACAGAGACAGGAATATGTAATAATAAATAAACTGGCTGTATGTAATAATAAATAAACTGGCTTACGTAATAATAAATAAACTGGCTGTGCTGTACATAATAATAAATAAACTGGCTGTACGAAATAATAAATAAACTGGCTGTATGTAATAATAAAATAAACTGGCTGTACGTAATAATAAAATAAACTGGATGTACGTAATAATAAATAAACTGGCTTACGTAATAATAAATAAACTGGCTGTGCTGTACGTAATAATAAATAAACTGGCTGTACGAAATAATAAATAAACTGGCTGTACGTAATAATAAAATAAACTGGCTGTACGTAATAATAAATAAACTGACTGTACGTAATAATAAAATAAACTGGCTGTACGTAATAATAAATAAACCAGCTGTACGTAATAATAAATAAACTGGCTGTATGTAATAATAAAATAAACTGGCTGTACGTAATAATAAATAAACCAGCTGTACATAATAAATAAACTGGCTGTACGTAATAATAAATAAACTGGCTGTACGTAATAATAAATAAACTGGCTGTATATCTACATCTTTAGATTCTGAATTTATCAATCTCAGTGGAACTTGTTCATGATGTCACATCACATAAAGACCACTGCATGTCCTTGTTTATACAATGGATAAAGTATAATTATGGCATAATAATCTTTAAATAATTTGGTGTATTAGATCATATAACATTTCTAACATTTTGTCTTGTTACTTTTCAATTGGTAGCTACCTATATAACTTAAATAATGGATTGTAAATTTTCTTTTTCTTTACATGTCATACAGAGACCTGGAACAGGTGCCATTTACCAAGGAAACTTCTCAGCCTATTATACGTAGAAGTTTACAATATGACAGGCCCAATCCAGTTTTACAACGGCCTGCAACAGCAAGGGCTGTCCTCGCTCTCCCCTCACAGCCAAGGATACGACGACAGCTCCCACAAGTTCCCAGCTTGCCATCAAAACCTAACTTTCCAATGTGATCAAGTGGCTGTAAATGAATTAACCAATTACCAAATAAGCTTTATAAGATCACGGAATGGATGTACTTTGTACTTCATGGCAATTGAAGTCCATATTAGCAAAATTATCTACAGCACAGAAGAGCATTATGGGTGCATTTAAAAACTGACCCCATTTTCACAGTGTGAAATACTATAGAACATCCGATAACCAGTTACAGCTTCTTGGGCATTTATTGAACCAAATGTGTGAAAGAGGTGCAGTTTTAGGAATACTTCAGTTTTTTGCAGTCATCTTGACAAGAAACCCAGCTTATTTTTTCTCCATGGGATTCATGTTGTGACTGATATTAATCAAACAGATATCACTCACCTAATACAAGTTTATTCTTGGATTATAAACTCGGATCAGTAGTTACAGTTGTGACATAGATTAGTAGAACTATCTCATAATTCTTTGTACCAACTTTACTCAATGTTTTCAGACTCCAACAAGTAATTATCTTTTTTTTTGTCCAAAAACTATGATACAAAAAAAATAATTCCAGCAAAACTGTCTGAAACCTAGGGGGGTGCATTAAAATTGACCTTTTTTGTTCAAGAATAGTCTGGTTAATGACCGTGTTTGTAGTGTTGATACAGTAAAATAAAAATCTTTGCAATCTACATATTAGTGGATTTTAACATTTTATAAGTAAATGCTGTTATTTCCAAAATGAGAAAATACCTACACTGGAAACATTTGTCAATGTCATTGGAATTTATGTCATCAGAACTGCTGCATATGATCATCTAACTTTATAAGAATAAACTGTTTAAGCCAAACTGGAAGTTTGAATGGACACTGTCAAAGACCAAAAGGCATTCATATAAAAATGTCAGAAAATAATCACTTCCTCAGATCAAACATCATGCTTTAAGTAAAACCAACTATGATGTGCACAGCTCTTTTCGTACAGAATGAAACATTAGCCAATCAGCACTGATGCTATAATGGACTGTTTATAAAGTGGCACACTGTAAATGTGACATAGGAATATTATTTCTGTGTTAGTTTTGCATTTCCAAATACTCTGATGTCTGATTGAGTTGGTTCGTATTCAGATGGTTAACAATAATTTGAACATTCTGACCTGAAGCAAGATCAAGTACTAAAAAAGAAACAGCTAGCTTTATAAATGTACTAGACTTATATAATTAACCTAAATGAAGAAGTACTGTACTAATGAAACTGAAAATTCTAAATATCAGTCGAAATTTGTAATCTCCTAAAGCAATGTTTGCTTTGATTGGTTCAAAATATGTATTTAAAAAAGGGATTCAGTCTTTTATATTTATAAGACACTTTCTGATGGAGACAGAGCATTAATAATGTGCCTTACAAAGGTCCCACCATTCTAGATTGTGATGAAGTTCCTGGCTGTTCCTTATAATTATTTGACTCGTCTAAGAATGGCAAGATATAACAATCACTTTTCTAATGGCATTGATGATGGCAGCAGTATTAAGAATGGTATTTATGTTTAGGTTCTCTCTTAAAGTGTATTGAACTCGTATATCTTTTACATTATTTTCTGTATTAAATTGAAACTTTGGGATAATATTACTCTATGCCTTAAAGTTTATACCCAAATATGCTTGGATTACAGTTGTTTTGTCATTCACAAATGAAGCAGAATTTTCTGCAGAACACTTGTTTTGTAATGTCTATTTTTTGTATTCCATGCATTTGGGTGCCGAGGGCATTTAGCCTTAAATGTTTGTCATAGATCCTGATGTCCCCTGCTGTGTCTTTTAGCAAGTCACATGTTTCTTCACTTGCCCAGCTGTAATTAATATTTATTCA
Source organism: Unio pictorum (assembly GCA_030141615.1). Taxonomy (NCBI): domain Eukaryota; kingdom Metazoa; phylum Mollusca; class Bivalvia; order Unionida; family Unionidae; genus Unio; species Unio pictorum. The sequence goes on from JARLTB010000139.1 coordinate 3,366,587, forward strand.
CATTTTTACTCCACAAGATGGTGTTTATGCACAATTGACAATTTAGTTATCTGTTTTAAGCATTTGAAAGTGAGAAACATCAAAAATCATCACAATACGCTCATTGTGTACCAACAGGCAAGTTATGGGGGAACTTATTTGGTACAAGCAGTTAGCATATGGTGGACTGGGTTCAGTATTGTGGAGTGATCTACTCATGTCACTGAATCATGCCATGAATACTAGGACAAGCTCTGGCCATAAGAGATGTTTAATGCTTAAAAAGACAGTGATGTTTACTAGTGTTAAATCAATAAGTATTTTAAATGGACTGATCGTTATATTCTTGTAATGCTGTGATATGTCACTTGTTAACTATGTGTATTGTAGAATTATTCTGCTATGGAGTTATGAACTCCTGGAGATATTAGGTACGGAAAGTTTGGATTATAATTTTTATCTCTAAGTAAATAAATGAAATAAAGTTTTTTTAAACAAGATATTTGAAGTATTAATTTACTGGTGTTGGTATTTGTATGCTCTTCATGGTGATTCACAGTCTAGAATTTATCCTTGCTTATTTAGTTCGCAATTATGGTCATGTTTTGTTTTTTCAATATCAAGTTTTCAACCTGAAAAAAGATAATATTAGAATTGTGAGGATAGCATGTTTGTTTCACACATACAAGAAAAAGTATGATATTTTGGATAATAATGCTACTCAAGAAACCAATGACAATATACTACAATATTAGCTTAGCGAAAACTGCATGACTCTGCAAGGTCTATGCCAGTTGGAAATTGCTTTTTTTGCAAATTAAATATATATGGAGTAGTCCATGATATTGACAGGTGTAAAATTGCAAAGTCAAATTATATAATTATTAAAGTTTAACTGCTTTTGCTGTTTATATGTGCAACTGTTTGATTTCCACAGAGAGGAAATATTAGTATTGATCACCATTAATACCAGGTTTTATTTAAAAATGGATGCAAACTTAAACTTCAGATGCTTTGAATATCATTTGCTTTCCATTTGGAAATTCCGAAACTATTGGCAGTTTGAAAATACATGTACCCTTCCTGTAACTGAAGTGATCTAAGTGCTGATATTATATGATAGTTGATGGTTCAGTTCAAACTTATGATTGATTGCAATAAAATAACTGCATGCTATAGATATATGAATGCATAAAATGCACTCATGTTCACAGGATAGACCCAGAGCTGGGATTGCATGTGCTGGTAAATCTAGGTCATTGTTCACTAACTTGCATATATTTTGTATCCTTGGAATCCAAATGTCTGAGAAAATGTTTAAAAATGGAGATTGCACAAAAAATATAGTGGAATTATCAATGAAAAAAGTAGGCTAACGATTCTTTAGCAGGTATACATGAAATATGTTTAAGTATTTCAGTTTATGAAACCAAAACATGTATGACATATCATAATTGGAGATATTTATTTTAATAAAAAGTCCTTCCATTTTCAAGCCAAAGAGTTAATACAGCATCATGAAGTAACTGAAATATATTGCTTTGTACATCATGTGTATAAATGCTGTCCATGATCTCTCACAGGGGAGTGCTGGAGATTGCTCCAAAACATGTATATATCCTGGATATTGTCTTCCTCAAATGAGTACTAGAGACTAGTCCAAAATGAGAATAAAATCCTGGAGATGGCCTCTGTCACATAAATGCTGGAGATTGGTCCAAAATGGGTATAAAATGTTGGAGATTATCTACTTCCTTCAGTTGCAGGAGTTTCGTCTAAAATAAGTAGAAAATGCTTTAGATTGTCTCCCTACCAGGAATGCTGGAAATTAGTCAAAAGTTGGTATAAAATGCTGGAGATAAGCTTCCTCCCAGGAGTGCATGATGCTGGTCAAAAATAGGCATAAAATGATCCCAGGAGTGCTGGAGACTGGTCAAAAATATGCATAAAATAGTCCCAGGAGTGCTGGAAACTGGTCCAAAATCGGTAGAAATTGCTGAAGATTGTCTTTCTGACAGAAATGCTGGAGATTGTTTGAAAATAGGTATGAAATACTGGAGACACCAGCAAATCCTGTTAATGCACTATCTCTATGTATGTGCTGACACCACATTAGTCAATAAAGATCTGAGTCAATTCTGTTTGTATTTTAGTAGTACTAGTGTGGTATGTATAACAAGTAGGCAATTGGATCCATCCCTTTTTGTCCAATATATCCCAGCAAGTTGATCTATATACTTTTAATTTTTTTAAAACTTAAACTTTAAAGTGAACAGAATAGACCTTACCTTCAGGCACATGATGTGTTAACAGATCTGATTCTGCAGTTTTTAGTAGGATGTATTATATATGTAGACACAGTATAGTATAATCATTCATTCAAATTCTTTGCCTGTATAGACTTCCGCCATGTCCCAGGAATAAATAAATCTCCAAGTTATTTAAAACTGATCATCCAGATGACTGATTTCCCAGACAAAATCATTGTCTCCCACCATGTCCAGTATTTTAGTATACATAGAATAAAATAAGAAATGTTGAGCAAAGGTTTGTATGAATTGTTATTGGCTTCATAGCACTCTGTTGTAAGAGAGTATTTATTTGTAGATACAATTGTATTATTATGTAAATAATAGCATTTTATATGTGTAAATCTCAAATTCTAAGATAATCATGGCTGTAATAAAAACTTATCATGCTGTTTATTCCAAATCACATAACAGTTGTTGTCCGCTTCTCATCATTTGTTGACCACCCAAGAGAATATTAAGTGTGTGCTGTTATTCAGACTCTTCAATCTATTTAAGTTTGTTCAAGTTATTCCGAAAACAATGGATAAGGTCATAGATAAGAAAAAAAATTATTGTGAACTTGTTTAATGTGCTATTTTCTTTTGAGGAACTTGGCGCAGGATTGCAACTGTAATAATTTTAAAATGGCAAGCACATCTCTAAAAATCATATCATTTAGCAAAGACAAGCACACAAATATACCTCATAAGAATCATAAATGTAAATTATAACAATAACTTGACAAAATATTTAAAGATACAAAACTAGCGTAGTTTGTCAACCAAGAGTACACTGTAGTGTCAAAAGTTTTTTAAGATTGGACTTTGTTTAAATATTTGATCAGATTCATTAAATTGAGCTTTCTCTTAAGAAATCTTTACAGGGTATGAGAGTCCATGTGAGAGACATATGTATTTGCTTTAAAAGTTTTAAATTTCGGTGATACATCCAAGATTATTTTTTTAAACAAATTTACCCCCAGTTACGGCTCTTTTTGTATTTTTGCGTGTTAAATATGTGTTTAATATATTTGTATGTTTACTACACTTGCTAAAACTTGCTACGAGTTTGTTTTGAAATAAAGCAGATTGCTTTTAGTGGTTTCCTTTTTATTCCTAATTTACCCCCTATTACTATGTATAAACTTTGAGCATTGTCTTTGAAATTACAGTATTATTCATCCCACCAAGTTCGGACAGAAAGTTAATCTAGAATAGAGTGATATTTGATTTGAAAAAATGGAAAGTACAAGTCGATTCTTTCCTGAATCAGTTATTAATTTCTAATTTACTATTTACTTAAGAATGTCTACTTCTGACAAATTTATGTTTACCACACAATAAAAGGGTACATAATCAACTGTCAGAATTTTATGTCAATTGAAACTTGGTAGAACAATGTTGGAAATTTTTGAAAACAGTGATGTCAAAATGACTCTTTTCTGCTATTAAATTATAGAAGGAAAAGATGAATAGCGAGATAGTAAAGAAATAACATTAACGTAAATGAAAAAAAAAAATGTCTACAAAATCGTATGAAATGATTTTAATTTTATGACTTGCTAATTTGGTCAATTATAATCAATCATGAAAATTGGATCAGAAAGCAAATTTTTAAGTAAATCCCTGTTTCTCTGAGAATACTTACCCATTCACATTACATTAGGAATATTAGCCTGCTACTTCATGAATCCAGCCCTACTAAAAGACAAAGATTAATTGTTTCCTTCTTTATCAATAGACACAGGGCAATAATTCTTGCTTATTACCTCCTTTTGAAACCAAATGGTGTCAGCAGTTATTAGCTGAGCGAGATACTAATGAGGATACTTGCATGATGGGTGGTTGGGAGGGTAATTAAGTAATATGGTTGGGTAAGTATTCTCAGAGAAACATAATTTACTTAAAATTTGCATTCTCCTTCGAATATGTTCCTCAATCACATTACATTTGGAGAATAAGCAATAGGAGAAGGAGATGCTGAGCATCCAACCCCTACCTCAGGTATCCTTCTGGGGAAGAATGGCTGAATTCCACAAACAAACAATAATGCATTCTCCTAACTACATAAGCAACACATAAGGTCACTTGACCTGTGACCCTAACATAATAGTTAAGATGATACCTACAAAATTTTCACCAGCGAATCAAGTAAAGCTAACAGGCTATATTGAATGATGAGTCTGGTGGCCATCTATGCTGCTACAACTGATTCTAGGTTGCCTCTATGATGTTAAATCTCTGAAATGTAGGCTCGAAAAGGTTGGCTCGGAATGCCAGCCAACAGATTCTATTACATCTCGGGTTGGAACATTGAGATTGAACACAAGGCTCACAGAGACTCCTTGAAACTTCTGAGCAATAATAAGTATGAGGTTACTCCAATCTGGTGAAACTTCAGACTACACCAAGAGCACAACATGCTTTAGCCACAAAGAAAGGACTTGAAGTGTGATGTCCTGTGTTCTGGTTCACAGAGATTACTCTAAACTTCAGAGCAGTAAGCTACATGCAGTAACTCTGATCTGGTGAGACATCAGAGCATACCAAATGTATGACCCATTTAAAAAGGGCTTGAAGGGTGCTATCCAGCTCAGACTGAAAGGCAAAATCATTTACGTGTGCCATGACTTGTCTCTGTGCCCTTCAAGTTAGTGTTTGAGAGCATGAACAGAATCTTGTATGGCAGCTGTGCTCTTCTTAGAACTAAAATAGAGTGAGCAAGTGATGACTGTTTGAATATGACGGTAACATATGTTGGGCTGCGAAGCCCAGTATTATGCAAACTATCAAATTCTCCAATCTGAACTGAAGGAAAATTCACATCAACATAATAATGGGGCATGCAGCTCTCTTTCCTGCAAGCAGGAGCAAAAGTATCTGGAAACATGATCTGTGTGATAGTGACATCTAGGCCAGAAGTTCTAGTGGATTTGAATTGAGCCATAGTAAAACTTCGAATTAGATTCATTTTTCTAAAAGATCAGATAGGTCCCTATGCTGCCCCAAAAACATGTTTGGCATGATGCCAGGATGTGTCCAATTTCATGGGGCGATAACCTTTGGTAGCAACAGGGGCCCAAGTGTTTCTCTTCAGAGAACCAGAGAAAAGTCGACAAATTGATAGAGGCATGCAGAGAGACAATGTGGATAGTTACTCTGGAGATTCTCCCCACAATCAAAGGTTTGAATTGTTTGATTCTCAGTCTATCCTGAGCCGAGCGTGTAAAAGAAGAGGGTGGTCTGGGCATGGAAGGACTACCTGTGACAGTGGGTGTTGCAGAAAATTCAGGTTGAACTGAATTGTCCTGGGTGTACTATCTCTAGAAAGAGTAGATCAATGATCCCATCGGAAAGGGGCTGTAAGAGTAATCTTGCCCTTTTAACCCCATAATTTCTGGGCTATTTTTAGTATCAGTATCAAAGGCAAAGGCCCACGACTCTCCCAAATGATTGTGCATCCAGCATTTTTACTTAACATTGTCTCCGTCAGATGGGTCGAGTGTGCCATCAGTCTTGATCTCACAGACACATACTTTCACATACCTTTCCCGCCATCTCTCACAAGTTTCTCCATTTTATTTACCACCACACCCTTTATCATTTCACTGTTCTTTCCTTTGGTCTCAAATGTCAGCCCCTGGGCTTTCTCTCAGACTATAGATTGCATCATCTTCCTGTTCCAGATGATGTCATATATACTGACAGCAGCAAACAAGGGCAGCATCCTACAGAAACACATGGTAAGTTCAATCCTACTTAAAGGCAAGATGTTCTAGATCATCTAGGCTTTTTAACAAACTGGGAATGTTAGACCTCCATCCATCCAAGAACTTTGTTAATCTGGGTTTGGAGTTCTTAACCAACCAAAATTTTGCATGCCCCTTGTGTTCATGTTACCAGAATTGTCAAATTGCAGCATTAGAGAAGACATACAAGGTGGATGACGACTCAATTCCAGCTACAGTAAAACTTCACAAGCTCTCCCTTGTGGACAAGCAGTGAACATACAGAAGACCAACACTGCTAGCAATGTCTGCTGGTTTGCTTGGCAAATGTTCAGCCTAAAAGCTGGCAGTATAGAAGATGGTTCAGCTATCACTAGTACCAGCCACTCCAAAGACCTGGCTGGACAGACGATTTCTCACTGAAATCTCTTTCACAGAAAGAGAATGTCACTGACAGTACTTTGGATGGATGGATCTGTCCCCATAACTCATAGTTGGCTGGACCCTATGTTGGAATGGATGGATGGCCAGAGATGGTGGTTTTAATATGCATTAGATCCAATGAATGGGGTGTGAATGGCAGGTGGTCAGTATACAAACGTGCGGCAATCACCGGAACTGGCCACACCAAAGACCTGGTTGAATGAACAGATTTCTCACTGAAATCTCAGGTATAGTAATAACAAGATGCTGATGGTATGGCTAGATGGGCGGATCAATCAGTAAGACCCCTCTTTGAACTTATTTGCAGACATGTAGCATGATGTCCCACCTAGTCACAGTATCCTGATGCCAGGCCTACCAATCCCAACACTAACCTCTAAATGCTGAGCACCTTGTCAGGTAGCAATAAGTTCCATTTTTTTAAATTCTTTGGTATGACTCAGCCAGGGTTTGAACCCATGACCTCCCACATATGAAGCAGATGCTTTAACCACTAAGCGACCAGAGCGGTCCCATAAGCCCAGTAAATCATATGCAAGATGATCTCATTACATATTTTTTGGGGTGGGGTTGAAACATAATGAATGATTCCAAAAATCCCAAGATGCAGCAGTAGCCATGATTTCATAGGCTTTGATTTTCATTAAAAAACTCTCTTGTTGAGAGGCTAATAAACTCTTTTAATAGTATGAACAATCCACCTAGAGACGGTGGCTGCTGAAATATCGGAGGTACCTTTGAAAGGTTGAAAATGTTAGTTAATACCCTTGTGTTCTCAGATAGAAACATAAAGCTCTAACTGGACAAAAGTGTATCGAACATTCCCAGCACTGATATGACTGAGACACGAGTTTTCAATAGGAACATGAGCTACTGAAGGCAGCTGGTTCTTGACCAGAAACCCAAGCTGGCAAAGAAGAAACAAATCACATTTATCACTGAACCTTAATACTTTTCCACTGACATGGCATGAAATTCACTTCTCAATTATGAAAAGGAAAGGTTTCTTTTGGTTTTGTGGGACCAACCCCATTTTTTTAAGCACATTGCAGAAAGTAATTTTAGTGGAGAAAGAAACTGGAAGACATTGCGAAGAACCACCATTCCAAAGGAAGCTACACATATCCCTGCTCTCCTAGCAGAGACTCACACTCATGCAGAGATTAGATGCAAGTGATCTGTAAAGGCAAGTGGCATAGACAAATCAGACACATTGGTTTTACATAGAACCACTCAGACACATTGGTTTTACATAGGACCACTCAGACACATTGGTTTTACATAGGACCACTCAGACACATTGATTTTACATAGGACCACTCAGACACATTGGTTTTACATAGGACCACTCAGACACATTGGGCTTTCATAGGACCACTCAGACACATTGGGCTTTTATAGGACCACTCAGACACATTGGTTTTACATTGGACCACTCAGATACATTGGTTTTACATAGGACCACTCAGACACATTGGGCTTTCATAGGACCACTCAGACATATTGGTTTTACATAGAACCACTCAGACACATTGGGCTTTAAAAGATAGAGAAGGATGATCATTTTAATTTAACCCTTTGAACCCGACAGGCCAGTTTACCGGCCGGTTGTAACGGTATATATACCCGAAAGGCCGGTATACCGGCCTAGCTATCTACCGTCATAACCCGAAAGTCCGGTATACCGGCCTAGCTATCTACCATCATAACCCGAAAGGCCGGTATACCGGCCTATGTTATGTTATTCACTAGATGGTCAGTGAAATATAGAAAAAATATGAAAAATATGAAATATGAAGAAATTTCTCGACAGTTTGTTACATAGTCATCATAATAAAAAGCATTTTATAAGCATGTTTGAAAGGAGACAATTTGATATTTGCTGTTATATCATAGTGGATTATCATTCTAAGGCATAATATTACTTTTGCAAAATTTTACTTTTTATAAAATTGTCAAAAATTGCTGGGGAGGCTCGGGTTATTGTGCTGAAATATGGGGGAGATTAGGGTTCAAAGGGTTAAAGGCTCTACTTAAAGGTTAATAATAAGGTCTGGATAACAACCAATGAAAGAACATTCAAGAGGTCCCACTTATACACTGAAGAGCAAGCAACTGGTCTCTGAAGCTCCAAGTCCCTGATTAGTTCTGAAACACGTGTGCATGACCCTACTATTGAGCCCATACAGAACTAATAAATATTGTTGCGGGTTGGTCCAAAGCTCCCAGTATTGGATACTGAACAATCATTTTTGCTGAAGAGAAAACGTAGATAATCTACAATAATTAAGGGGGTGGGCAGGACGGATGTGTGCATTTCCTTATGCACCAATTAAAGAAATTTCTCCACTTGCCAATGTAAATATTGGAAGTGAATTGCTCGGAGCCAGAGTGATGTATCTTGCAACTTTAGTTGAAAACTGGTCCTGAGAGACAGATCATTTTATTTGAGCCAGGTATGAAGTTGGAGAATTTGAGGAGTTTTGTGCAAGTGCAATCCTATGTTCTATGACAGAAGATCCATCTTCAGTAGTAATTCCTTCAGGTCATTCAGGGAACCACAATCAATGGGATCATAATTGACACAGCAGCATGGAAGTCTCTGTTAAGTCCTCGCGGGATCTAAAAGCTGAGAAGGCAAAAGTGTACAGTCAATCTCACTTTTGACTGAATGCATCCACTAACTATGCCTTCTGGTCTAGCATTGGAGACATAAAGATGTTACTTGTTGTTCAGCCTCCTTGCAAATAAATGTCTACCATTGACTAACCAAACAAATAAAAGAAAATATATCCTTGCTACTGACTGGTGCAGAAACAATGTTGTAATACATGTGAGAAAATTAAATCCCATATATGTAAAATTCAGAGAAGGGATGACATCTGACTTCTAATTGTGGATTAGGCATACATGAAACAGTCTCTCAAAAGAGAGACAGTTTCCTCAGAACATCTGAGAACATTATGTATTAAGAGATACGAGGTTAGAAACCCCCATGTATCATAAATGTGTTGCTATGACACCCATCACCCTGGTGAAGGCAATGTGAGTGGAAGCTATACTGAAATATTAGAATTCTGAGGAACTTTTGTTTCATCCAGTCACCCTGTCTGATGGATTTCAAGACTGAGGTGGATGTTCCATCATGAAATACTCTTCAAAAAGAATTTTTCTAAGTGGCAAATAATCAACAATGAGTATAACCCTCCCCCTTCCTTTAATTCAAACACCACCAGCCCTGAGTCATACCAAAGATTTATTTTAAAAAATGGTACTAACAGCTGCCCTGCTAGGCACACAGCATTAAGAGGTTAGTGTTAGGACTGGTTGGCATGGTGTCAGTATAATATGACATGGCTGTCTCATGATGCCCCAGGCATCCATATTAACTGACACATTGCACAAATTGTAGTGATATGACTGAAAATTTTTAAAAAATATGTTAAAGATCTTAATCACACACACACTCCTCCAACAGATTATATAAGGCAGCCAAAAAAATGCAAAGCACGGTAACCAATGTATGAGCTTTCTGTTCCAAAGCCTGAATAGATTTAATGAGAAGACAGGACCATGTCCCTGCCAAAATCCCCAGCTAGGAAGCACAGAAGTCTAAGCCTGGGGGCTTTAGGAGCCAAACAGGCAAATGGACCCTGTCGTTGTAGGCTAAAACTAGTGGCCAAAGCACAAGAGGTGATTAATGATAACATTTACATGCAGGAGGCTGTGAATGGTGGTCCCTATCCACTTTCATCAATAATGAGGCTAGAGGAGGCAGTGATTATTGTGCATATGCCCATTTCTCTGATCCATCAAGCCATGACAAAGTCTACCATTTTGTCATGGTAGGAAAAAGGTGGTCTCCAAGCCCTGTAGGGGTTAAATGGAATCATTAAGACAGGAGCAATGTTTACTTGATCCCTCTCCCTAGATGGGCCATCAAAATCATGTGGAATGAACAGAAGAATAAAGAAAAGGGAATTATAGACTCAATCTCTTCCTTTTTTAAAACCCCATGATAGCTCAACAAGATACAGAACCTAAACCCCCACAGAATTTATCAGAAAGATAGAGAAAGGGGAATTACATAACCAGTTTCTTTCCATGTTTAAAACCCGAGGCTTGGTCTAAAGTCTGATGCCGTGTATCTAGTGCTTAATGACCAGACAAAAAATAAAGAAGGATGAGTGCATGGTAAGACAATGTGAGTGGAAGCTATACTGACTGTAACTTAACACACTGATCAGTGTGTGGCAACAGGACTAACTTCTGGGTGCTGGTGCCTTACCTCCACCAGTAAGTCCTGAGGGGAGATGACAACTTCCTGCCATGTATCTGATTGTACCCAGGGCACCACCATTTACAGAAAATGGAAACTTCTGGGATGGGAACAGCAAAGGGTCTTCCAGCAATGAAAACAAACAGTTCCATCTTCCTGATCCTATTGGCATGGTGCACGTAGTCCCATACCTCACCAGATCAAAGACAACAAATAAGACAACTGTCCATACATACACACCCAGTATATGTAAGGCTGGTGATGGTGGTGGGTCCTAAGCAACCATTTTTTCAAGATTTACCAAAACTTTTAAATAGATTGAATTTTGAATTGAAATAAATAAATAAAACTAATAGAGGGATGAGAAATGAGGCACCGTTTTGCTAACAAGGTATTCATAACCATCAAAAATAGGACGCAGATATGAAAAGTATGCCAAGATTGGGAGGAAAATAATGTACAACTTAAAAAAAATATAAATAACAGTAGAAATGCCACAAGACAACTTAAACGATGAAAATTTAAATTGAGAATGTATAATGTCTAAAGAAAAGAGTAGGATACTCTGTCGGAAAATCAGAAGATGACTCAAGACTGAATTAGATTGGGATCATGTTTCTTTATTCCATATCTCCAATTCCTCATTGGTGGAGGAAATAATCTCCTTGGAATGGGGACTAGTGCCAGGTAAAGAAAAAGTAACAATAATAGCAATTAATATATTACTGCTAAAAATAATTGTGGCTCTCACTCATTACCAAACCTGTCAGAGGTTTAATGATATATTCATATATCCAAGGAAGATCGCACTAATTGGATACATCATCTCATCATTATTATGCATGAATTTCACTCATTATCAAACTCGTCCATGATTTTAATGATATAAACCCAATTTGCTGAAATCAGATTAGAATGACAATAAGTAACTGCTGACTGCATGATGCATGACAGACAAATGAATAATTCAGGGCAAGACCAAAAGCTCAGGTGACCTTATAACCAGGTGACCCTATAACCAGGTGAGCTAATTAAATGTAGTGAAAATTTTTGTAAAGAACTTTGAATTAACCACTTTTAGGATATGGAGAATAAGTCATTTCAATCGGAAAATTTATCTTTTTATTCTCCATACATCTCTTTACCTGTCTATCAATCCATGTTCATTTCACTTTTTGCTCAGGCCACCTATTGTATTTAACCATTCTTAATCATTCCACTCGTACATCTATCCATCTGCACACTATCCATCCATTCATAAACTATCTATCTTGCAATCAAAAATCTATATGACGAAATATTTTTCTCAACTACTTGCTGTGTAGACTTCATTCAATTATATGATGAAATTAATGTCCCCAACCCTTTCTTGCTTTCCAGTTTGAAAAAAGAACTTGTTTTGATTTAAACTTCCAATCTTTCATGAGTAATGCATTCATTCACATTCTTTACTTTTCCTACTTCAATCATCGATCCAGCTACATATTCATCCATTGAGTCATAACAAAAATCAACAAAGGATTTAATTCCTGCATCTCAATATTAGAGAGCTGTATACATTTGCCTTAATGTAAGCATACATGGGACCCAGAAAAATTTAATTTATTGTCAGTTGAGAAGTCATCCATAGATGCAACTGAGAATTTTGAATCATTTACACATAAATTAATTAAAATACCCTGGCATATATTTTGAAAAACACTGTCATCCCCTGTTTATTGAAATGGAACAGCCCTAAGCTTTCAATATGCAAAATGTTAATATTTTCACTAAATATCTTGATTTTGAACACTTTTCTGAAGTCATGCACTTCTGTTAAGATAAAAACATATATGAACACTTTTCTAAAGTCATACACTTCTGTCAAGATAAAAACATATACAAACATTTTTCTGAAGTCATACACTTCTGTCAAGATAAAAACATACACAAACACTTTTCTGAAGTCATACACTTCTGTTCAGATAAAAACATATACGAACACTTTTTTGAAGTCATACACTTCTGTTCAGATAAAAACATATACGAACACTTTTCTATTCATGTGCAACTTTATTTCTCTTTGGACATGGTGGAAAAGCCCAACCTAACTGCATCAATTATGAATCAATTATGTTGGAAGCATCAATAAAGTATATATTTTTCTTTCATTTTTATTTGTGTCTCTCTTTTCAACATGAACCATTCAGCAAATTTCACCCGTCATTTAAAATAAATTCAATTATAATAACCATGAGTTATCATACACAAAACATTTTGTACATATATTTCTAGCAAAGCATCCTGAAATATAAAACATTGCTTGAAATAAGGAGTAAACTTCCAAATTCCAAGACAAAATACAAGAGTGTATATACTAATTCAAGTGTATATTCTTTCTAAAAAAATATGCAGAAACAAAACTACAAAAACATGCTAATCTTGTATACCGACCTGATGTTTAATTAAATTTGTAAAATTATACAGAATGTGTAGCCTACTGTAGTATAATCAATATTTCTAGTTCTATTTTTAGTGTAGTTGGCTGTGTCGGCTTCAACTGATGTTATTCACTTGGTCAAAAGCACGGTGTAAGTATTGAACTTGCCATGTCTTTTTATTTCTACTCGTACAGGTGGTAATTAAACATTGATGTAACCACCATTTGCATTGGCATAAATTTATTCTTTTTATTCTTTATTTTGGTTATTTGTAGAGGTAAAACCATGAAATTAAATACATACTAATATGCAAACTTTGACAGGCAAAACCATGATTTTAAGTACCTATAAAATGCTTTTTTTTTTTTTTTTTACAAAACCACAAAATTTAGCCCAACAAAAACAAATGATACTACAGTATTTCATAATCATTCCAGACATTAATAATCATACATGAAAATGTCTAGATCATGACCTGTTTTCACTCTTATTAACAATATAATTGGAATGGTATGTGACTTGTCTACACAAACTAACGGAACTTGCTTAATTGAAATTGCCTTTATGTGAGGATGACTCTTACATATGGTACATGTAAATATATACATGTGAAAATAGAAATGAGACTGGAGGGTCGATACAATGACAATCAGCACCTCAAGTAGTGTAGATCCTGATTTTAGAATAACTAATCTTTTTAAATATAGTAAATGTATATTACTGAAATTAAATTCTGGAAAATTAATAATTGCATAGATGCAAATATGATACTAAATTATGCAAATATTTTTACAAACTATGTTTACTTTCTAAATTTAGGACAATTTGGAAGCTTTTCATAGTTTATAGTAGAAATGAATGAAGGGCTATTATGCAGACAATCAAAAAACAATAGTTTTACATGTTAATAAAATTGTAGTATCCTAAAGAACTGTGTGAGATATGTAACATTAATGATACAAAATTAATAATGGAAGCATTAATAATACAACGTAATTACCAATTATCAATTAATTACCATTATTTAGAACATTTTTTTGAGTTACAAACACTCATATTCATACCGAGCCATTTTATTTCAACAAAATACAATCTGTGATATCATTATAGCTTCACTTACTACAGCATACATATAATTTATTAATGATATGTGACATTCTATAGATTACTGGCATAAAATATGGCACAGTGGAGAGTTTACATGTAAAGATTGGGCTGAGGTAAAAAAATGGAGAATTAACTTGGCTGTCTCATCTGCTCCTTGACTATGGAGGTATACAGAATCCTGAATGAGCATCTTATTGGTCAATTATATGCCAAACTGACTGGTCACTAGACTCACCTCTTACAATAGAAGTATAACCATTTAGTTTCAAGGATTTGAACCTGCACTGTTTTGGTCACATCATGCCAACCACTAAAACCCATTATGGCTCCGGTCTTTAAGGCAGAAGACTTAAGCAATTTACATCCAATATTGACATTAAAAAAAATAAAATGCTGACTGGACAAAGTACTTACAACAAAGTTTTATTTTAAAAAATCGTTTGTGATCTTGTTTTGTCATAATGGACATTCCTGTATATGATGATCCGGATAGGATTGTACTTATTAACTACTGATGTTTTGCAACGAATTGAACCAATATTGTGTTTAATTCTTACATCAAGATGTTATACATACTTATACATACTTAGTTGAAACACTTTGAATACAAACTTGGTACATTATAAAAGCTAATTAATGCAACAATTGCCTGAAATAAATGAATGTCAACTTTAAGTATAGAACATGGATAAAATTCAACTGAATGCAAAGGACACATCGAGATGCAAGTCAGAAATATTTTGAAAGTGCCAAGTACACACGACCTGTTCAATCCTTTTACTGGTAATCCCACAAGTAAATAAATTTACAAACTGTCTCTACCTGACGGATAGTAACAAATGTTTCTCTGTCAAAAAAACACGTCTGAAACATATACCCACTTAAAAGTTTTTTGCAGGTTGTAAGATAAGATCTTAAAATTCTACATAACATATATAATTCAGTTTATGTAATTAATATCTGTAAAGAACTGTGAAAAGTATTTCTGTCCATTGTTTTGTCTTTGCAAACCTGGTGCATTTAAGAGTTTACTTCGACCTTAACAATCAAGCCATAGAGTGTCAATTTTTACTACACTGATTTACTTATCAACATAATGATGGATAACATACTTATGAGTTAAATATAAACATGAGACTCAAGTGGGCCTGATATAACTCACCTATCTTACATACCTTAACAACTGACCATTTCATTAAGCAAGTTTTAGTATACAATCTCCCAAACTTTATACCAGGTTCATTTTACCTATTATAATGGATTCTGAGAAAGATTGTTTCGAATGATGAAGGCATAATTAATACTCATACTCTCATGCTCATAACTGAAGTCATACAAAATCCTGATGATAATAAACTCTGACAGATCAAAAATATGGTTTCAACGGTGGTAAGAAGCCCAGTCGATCAAATGCAACATCACCCACATTAATCTCACTTATTAATGAAACAGTAAAAAGTCATGATCACAGAAGCATATATTCCATGTTTGATCAAATCAGAGCACAAATATTGCTTCCAGAGTGGTAACAAACAAAAGCCATTCAGATGCAAGACTACATCTTTAATATGAAAAATCTCATTGAGTAATCAAACCCATCCAAGACCATAATGATATAGGTCCATATTTCATCATCATCAGTCTCTTGACCCAGTGTGGTATAATGATATATTTAAAGTGTGATACAAATCGGATCTGAGATGCAACTTCCAGAGTGGTAAGAGTTTCAGCTAGCTGTGATCAAATCATTAATATGTAAGCTTCTTGCTCATTATTCAACCTGTACATGAACATGATGATATTAACATCTATTCCAAGTCTGATCAAAACAGGATCAGAAATACGGCCTCCAGACAACTGGAGACAAGATGAATTAATTAATCTGTATGGATCTCACTCATTATCAAACTTATCCAATATCTACATTCCAAGTTTGATCAAAACTGGATCAGATACATGGCCTAAACAGTGGCAACACAATTTGCTAATCAGACGCAAGATTATCTCAGTAATACGTATGCATCAAGCTCATTACTGTACCATAGCTGCCAACCATCCTGCCTCACAATTCGTGAAAATGGTGATACAAATTAGTGAATTTTGATACGAATTTGTGAAGAGTCCACGAATATTTGCCATAACAAATGAATGCACGACAAACGTTTGGTATATTCCAAATTAAACTTCACTTTTGTGCAACATATTTCTTTTTACTATTCCGAGTTTCCTCTGTCCAATGCCACACCATTTTTATATTTGGACATTTATGTTGGGGTGTAGGGTCAGAGTCCATTCCTTATAGAAAAGTTGGAATTTGCCAACACCATTGGTGTCAGCATGGGGTAGCCTCTTACTAGCTGGCCCAGCAAACTTGAACGACCTTTCATAGAGATATACCTGCATGAAACCAATAGGAATATGATTTATTTTCTAAAAATTTGTGAGCATAGCATTCATCATGTCTTTAAGCCACTGACAGAAGAGATGAAAGTATGCCATTGCTGAAATTAAATCTGGATCTGGCTATTTTCCTTCCGAGTCATGTGACTATACAAATCTTGCAACATACATGTCAATGAGGTCATATAGTCACGTGATATGGACAATAAACAAATTTCCAAAGTAAAAATGGGATAACAAGGGTCAGAGGAAACTTGGACTCTATTTTTCCTTGCTGGTGAAGACATTTTCAAGATAAGTTGTCGAATAGTAATTCAAATCAGCAATGGTGGTGTATGCAAGGAACAAAATTCTGGTCTCTTAAAAGCATTTGTAAAACAATATATATAAACTATAATATTTCTGACTTGCATCTTGATGTGTCCTTTGCATTCTTTTCGTCAACTGCTGATATCATGACTAGTGCTTAACGGGAAATCAGTTATTTTATTAAATAATTGAGATCTGGGAAATTTGTGAATTTTTTGCATGCGGCAAACATTCGTGAATCACTGAAAAAGTCATGTAATTCATGCCAAAATCATGAGGGTTGGCAGCTATGCTGTACCCATCCATAAAATTGATCGACATGTAAATTTATATTTAAAGCCAGATAAAATTGGATCAGAATGTGGCTTCCAGAGGGGTAACAATCTCCACCAATCAGATGCAAGAGCACATTAAAAGTGTGCATGGATCTGGCTCATTACTTAAGTCATTTGAGATCTTAAGGACCAAGTTTGATCAAAAGCTAATCATAAATATGGTCTCCAGAGTGGTAACAATCTCTACAAATCAGATATATGATTAGCACATTAATATGCAAGAATGTCACTCATTTCTGAAAACATCCAATCATATATTTGATTAGCACATTAATATGCAAGAATGTCACTCATTTCTGAAACCACCCAAGATCTTATCATATAAAAATATATTACAAAGCTGATCAAAATCTGATCAAACTTGTGGCCTCTAAAGCAGTAACAAAATTAGCCAATTAAATGCAGGATCATTTCATTAATGTGTATGGATCTTGCACACTATCAAACGTGTCCTAGATTTTCATGATATAAACCCATATTCCAAATTTAATTGAAACTAGATCAGAATATGGCATTCTTAAGGGATAACAAGCCAAGTTAGCCAGATTTTCAAGATAACTGCAATAATGGACATACAATATGTCAGACTGGCATCATTTTCATGTAGCAGTCAGAACTAACTTATGTATAGTGTCCCCAAATTTTATATCATGTTGATTTTACTTTATCCTGATAAAAAAAAATTCAAAAGATAAGGCATAATAAATACTCTCTTGTTGAAACTGAAGTCATCCAAAAACATATGTGACACTGCCTCATTCAAATGTATTGATCTTGCTTATTATCAAACTTGTCTAAGATCCGATGACATAAGTAAATATTTTTAGATGTCACTCATGTAATATTTTGATAATATAATTTCATATTTAAAGTCTGCTAAAAAAGATCAAAAATAAGACTTTCAGAGCGGCAGGAAGCTCCTCCAATTGGAATGAACATTACCTAATTAATATGCATGTATCAAATTTATTATAAAAAAAATAAGACTTCCAGAACGGTAGGAAGCTCCTCCAATCGGAATGAACATTACCTAATTAATATGCATGTATCAAATTTATTATGAAAAATTTCCATGATCTTAGTCAGCCCAAATTCCATTTTTGATCAGATCAGTAAGGTTTGGTTTGGCACAGCACAGCAACTCATGTAGGCTTTTTAATGCCCTGGATATTTCAGTAATGTACCTTGCCCAAGAAAGTACTGCAATAATAGAACCTTAAAATAATTAAAACATCTCAAAAATAAATAAAACAAAAATAAAACAAAACAACAATAAAATTAAAAAATAGTCATCCAACAAAAAGAATTGGGCATTACATATATCAAAACCTTACATACATCATACTTAACTGGCAAACGGAATCAATAATGATAACTGATTTGTACAAGTTCTCTTAATAACAAGCATACAAGATTGTAAATTAACATCAAATTTTCAAAATAAATCTTGGTTACAAATTCATTTATTATGATGTTAATCAATGACATATATACCTATATAGCATTCTCTAAAAAAATATCAATTCATACAAAAGGTAATACATTCGGAACAAATATAAACAAAGAATATTAAAAATGAATAGAAATTATAAATACTCTGAACATGGCAAACAAAGCACCAGCATGAATATCTACTATTAAAAAAATGTTGGAAATTTACAGAGCTCAGTGTGATAAAACTCTTGTTTGGGCATGTTCAACATGGAAACAATTAGCATCAATACCAAAGCTATGCCATTAAAAAACATGATGAACATTTTCACATGTGAACTAAAGGAAGGTTGTTGTTACCTACTTATTTTGGGTCAATAGTAATGGCAAGTAATAACTATTTAAATAGAACATTTACTGGAAGATAATGGAAGATATTCTACCCAGTACAATAAATCATAGATATATATAAATCTTTTGAGATGTAAACTGTTTATAAATGAAAAATAGGTCACTGCTAAATTTGTGATTTGATTTTTCAAAAATATAACATGGCACATTGTGTGGCTGTTTTTACACAATGGAAGGAATACATTTTTTTCTTTTATGTTGATAATGCACTTGTTTTTAGCAATTTTATAAGTGACAAAGATAAAATGATGACATCAATATATAAAGTAGAAAAATGATATTTTTCCTCTTGATTTTATCACCTGATTTGTAAAATGTCATGAATGATTTTCCATTCATCATGACAGAACACTGAAACCATACTGATGATAATAAATTGATGATAACAATGATGAGTTTCACAAGATGATAAATTGCACATGTTGGAATGAGTTTAAAGACTAAAACAGTAAAACTGGTTGCTCCCTGACTTCTAATACATCTGAAAAAGAAAATAAATCATCAATAAGATTTAATAATTATCTAGTTCTAAAGATCTAAATTAAAATTTATAAACTGCAACATACTATTATGAAAATGGCTAATACAACTTAAAATTGTAACAACTTTTCTAATTTGTGATTCCGCTTTGCCAATATCCCAAATTTAATGTCATTGTGACTAATACATAATGCATGAACTTTTAATGTCATTTATAATCTTTCATATTGGTTTATCCTTTATACTGGTTATATTTTGAGGATAAAATTTTTAGAGCTTTGCAAAATGTTAATCACCACTTTCTTATACTGAATCACAATTTCTTCTGGAAGCATCATTCTTTTTTCTTTGCAAAATATTTGAGGATTGCCTCAAACCTAATGAAACCTTCAACTACTTAATTTGTAAATAAAAAGATATATTGAGATTTTTTAAAAATATCAGTCCTTTCACAAGCTTTAATGTCAAAATGTTGTTAAAATTAAGAATTTTAACTTATTAAATCCTAGCCCTGAATCTTACCTGCTATAATTTGATGCCATGGCAATGTAACATAAGTAAGATAAGCATTAAGGGCTACACTGCTGGCTCTACGTTTCTCTTTAAACCAGTGCCATGCTTGACCAAAAGACTTCCCCCAGAAACCATTGTACTGTTCTGTACTAGCTAGTTCTGAAACCAGAATGTAACATGGTGCAGTTAAAATCAATCTGCTGATCTGAACAGTTAGGACTACTTGTTCTGTTAGAACTATATGAAAAGCATACCCTCTGTTACTTCAGGAGAATTTACACAACTTAATAATACCTCTTAGATTTTGAAAACTATGTTTCTATCATACTTCCAAAAGTAATTCACAAGTATAATGCACAAAAACAAGTAAAAGCTGTTATACTGAGAGATTTTAACAAGTGGCTGTAAACATACACAAAAATAATTCATAATTAATCAGCAATTACTGCTAGCCTGCTGAATAAGATTTATACTCTTTATGTTCTTGAGGAAAAAAACAGAATAAGTTAAACTCATTACTATAAATGACGACTTGTGCTCACATTGGTTGCTCTACTTTATAAAAAAGCATTACAAATAGCATCCAAAGGAATTACCTCAGCTTGGATAACTTGTTGCAAGAGTGAAATTACTGCAGGATGCTGTACCTGATTCCACATCAAATACACAAAGGAGAGATGGGAGAAGTGACCACCCCTCCAGGCCTCACAATCAAGGCAGATGCACAAGAAAAATATTGTGAAATCTGTCTCAAAATTAGTCTCCATAAAAACATCATCAGTAATCAAAGCTATGCATCTATAATTTAGATTGTGTGCTCAACCTTTGCTTGTGATTGAAAGTAATAGTTTTGACTTTTCTGATGTTGGCCATTTTTTTAAAGACATTACTTTGATTTGAGTTAAAGGTCTAACTTTATTTACAAACTTTAAAGGTTCTGGAAGTTAACTTGTCTACAAACTTGATGGAATTGACCATTTAAAGTCACCCTAGGGGCCCCGAGTGGCTGAGTACTCTAAAGCCTTTCCGTTACGGATCACTGCCATCTCACCCCTGTCTGCTTAGGTTCGAGTCTAAGATTCGGCTAATGTAGTAATGTGAGAAAGCTTGCCAGTAGCTTGTGGATCAGTGGGTTCATTCCAGGGGGTTTCCCAGGTTCTTCCTCCACCAATACTACTGGCCACCATAGCCTATCGTGTGCTGAAAAATGGAGTTAAACCCTACAACAACTTAAAGTCACCCAGATCCAGGGCAGTATATGTTGTCTTAGGTCAAGTAAAGTTAGTATTTTTAGATGCAGTAAACAATTATTCATTTCTGTTTTTAAGTTTAGTCTATGTAATCATTTACTTATTTACCGGATATAATTTGGGAGGAATCATTTATTTCAATTATGAACTCAAATTATAAAGTGCTCACTGACTTTTGTACTAAAACATATACAATATTGGAATTCTATTGGAATATTCTAATCTACTGGACCTGTAATACAACATTTAGGATCATCTGGGATTTAATTCACAATTCAAAAGTCCCTCTTCAAGTTTCACTTTGTAATTTAGAGAAATAAATTATTTGTTAATTTTATTAAACTTGTTTGGTTTACTTTTTCCGTTACTTTGTTTAAGACCATAGAGCAGTAATATCAACAATAACATAGCTCCCTTCTACAAAACTATTAGTAGTTTCAATTAACTGCTGAAAAAACATTAATTTTCTGCAGAAAATAAGTTCACAATAAAGTGATCTTGACAACAGAATGTTGGCACCATTTCAAATTCAACATTTTTTGTGTGTGCAATCTTTCTTCTTTACATGTTCACTTTTAATCTGTTTAAAATTTAAATTAAACCTTAATTGACACAGTATACTGATATACTGGATATTGTGCTGACATACCATTAAAGCATGTACCCACCCATCTGTCTACCTACTGTGACAGAACATAAAAGAGACAAAAAAATACAAATAATTTTTTCTGATGAAATAAAAGCAGAGGTTCTATAATGAATTGAGAAGAAAAAAACCCAGAAAATTAATGTTTTTGTATAACTGTATTTAATCATTGCTTTTAAAGTCTGCTTCAAATCCTATTATTATTGCCCAGCCATGGAAGCCTGAATTTACAGACTTAAAGTTACAGGTTTTGAGTAACCTTGGAGTGACAGCATGCAATTCAAACAGTTCCTGAATGAGTGATTACCTTGAATACCTTGATTACCTTGAATACCTTGATTACCTTGAATACCTTGAATACCTTGATTACCTTGAATACCTTGATTACCTTGAATACCTTGATTACCTTGATTAGCTTGAATACCTTGATTACCTTGAATACCTTGATTACCTTGAATACCTTGATTACCTTGATTAGCTTGAATACCTTGATGGAGCCGCACATGAAAATCACACTTCATCAAATTCCAAACTCATTTACATGTACAATAAGAAGTTAATCCATCTATCACAATACATAATTTGTAATAATTAATAATGAAAGTTTCCCACTGAATAAATATTAATATTAATAAACATACTTAAATCAAGATTTATAAATTCACTCATCCCAAAAGGCCTTCTGAAATTATCTATCTAGTTATAAACACTAATGCCCATGTTGGTAAAGCATTGAAAATATCAAAATAAAATTATCTATATAGTTATAAACACTAATGCCCATGTTGGTAAAGCATGGAAAATATCAAAATAAAATAATCTATATAGTTATAAACACTACTGCCCATGTTGGTAAAGCATGCAAAATATAAAAATAAAATAATCTATATAGTTATAAACACTAATGCCCATGTTGGTAAAGCATGCAAAATATAAAAATAAAATAATCTATATAGTTATAAACACTAATGCCCATGTTGGTAAAGCATTGAAAATATCAAAATAAAATAATCTATCTAGTTATAAACACTAATGCCCATGTTGGTAAAGCATGCAAAATATAAAAATAAAATAATCTATATAGTTATAAACACTAATGCCCTTGTTGGTAAAGCATTGAAAATATCAAAATAAAATTATCTATCTAGTTATAAACACTAATGCCCATGTTGGTAAAGCATGGAAAATATCAAAATAAAATAATCTATCTAGTTATAAACACTACTGCCCATGTTGGTAAAGCATGCAAAATATCAAAATAAAATAATCTATATAGTTATAAACACTAATGCCCATGTTGGTAAAGCATTGAAAATATCAAAATAAAATTATCTATCTAGTTATAAACACTAATGCCCATGTTGGTAAAGCATTGAAAATATCAAAATAAAATTATCTATCTAGTTATAAACACTAATGCCCATGTTGGTAAAGCATTGAAAATATCAAAATAAAATTATCTATATAGTTATAAACACTAATGCCCATGTTGGTAAAGCATGGAAAATATCAAAATAAAATAATCTATATAGTTATAAACACTAATGCCCATGTTGGTAAAGCATTGAAAATATCAAAATAAAATTATCTATCTAGTTATAAACACTAATGCCCATGTTGGTAAAGCATGCAAAATATCAAAATAAAATAATCTATATAGTTATAAACACTGCCCATGTTGGTAAAGCATTGAAAATATCAAAATAAAATTATCTATCTAGTTATAAACACTAATGCCCATGTTGGTAAAGCATGGAAAATATCAAAATAAAATAATCTATCTAGTTATAAACACTAATGCCCATGTTGGTAAAGCATTGAAAATATCAAAAAAAAATTATCTATCTAGTTATAAACACTAATGCCCATGTTGGTAAAGCATGCAAAATATCAAAATAAAATAATCTATATAGTTATAAACACTACTGCCCATGTTGGTAAAGCATGGAAAATATCAAAATAAAATAATCTATATAGTTATAAACACTAATGCCCATGTTGGTAAAGCATGGAAAATATCAAAATAAAATAATCTATATAGTTATAAACACTACTGCCCATGTTGGTAAAGCATGCAAAATATCAAAATAAAATTATCTATCTAGTTATAAACACTAATGCCCATGTTGGTAAAGCATTGAAAATATCAAAATAAAATTATCTATCTAGTTATAAACACTAATGCCCATGTTGGTAAAGCATGCAAAATATAAAAATAAAATAATCTATATAGTTATAAACACTAATGCCCATGTTGGTAAAGCATTGAAAATATCAAAATAAAATAATCTATATAGTTATAAACACTAATGCCCTTGTTGGTAAAGCATGGAAAATATCAAAATAAAATAATCTATATAGTTATAAACACTAATGCCCATGTTGGTAAAGCATGGAAAATATCAAAATAAAATAATCTATATAGTTATAAACACTAATGCCCATGTTGGTAAAGCATTGAAAATATCAAAATAAAATAATCTATATAGTTATAAACACTACTGCCCATGTTAGTTAAGCATGGAAAATATCAAAATAAAATAATCTATCTAGTTATAAACACTAATGCCCATGTTGGTAAAGCATTGAAAATATCAAAATAAAATAATCTATATAGTTATAAACACTACTGCCCATGTTGGTAAAGCATGGAAAATATCAAAATAAAATAATCTATATAGTTATAAACACTACTGCCCATGTTGGTAAAGCATGGAAAATATCAAAATAAAATAATCTATATAGTTATAAACACTAATGCCCTTGTTCGTTAAGCATGGAAAATATCAAAATAAAATAATCTATATAGTTATAAACACTACTGCCCATGTTGGTAAAGCATTGAAAATATCAAAATAAAATAATCTATCTAGTTATAAACACTAATGCCCATGTTGGTAAAGCATTGAAAATATCAAAATAAAATTATCTATATAGTTATAAACACTAATGCCCATGTTCGTTAAGCATTGAAAATATCAAAATAAAATAATCTATATAGTTATAAACACTAATGCCCTTGTTCGTTAAGCATTGAAAATATCAAAATAAAATAATCTATATAGTTATAAACACTAATGCCCATGTTGGTAAAGCATGGAAAATATCAAAATAAAATAATCTATATAGTTATAAACACTAATGCCCATGTTGGTAAAGCATGGAAAATATCAAAATAAAATAATCTATATAGTTATAAACACTAATGCCCATGTTGGTAAAGCATGGAAAATATCAAAATAAAATAATCTATATAGTTATAAACACTAATGCCCATGTTGGTAAAGCATGGAAAATATCAAAATAAAATAATCTATATAGTTATAAACACTAATGCCCATGTTGGTAAAGCATGGAAAATATCAAAATAAAATAATCTATATAGTTATAAACACTAATGCCCTTGTTGGTAAAGCATTGAAAATATCAAAATAAAATAATCTATCTAGTTATAAACACTAATGCCCATGTTGGTAAAGCATTGAAAATATCAAAATAAAATAATCTATATAGTTATAAACACTAATGCCCATGTTGGTAAAGCATGGAAAATATCAAAATAAAATAATCTATATAGTTATAAACACTAATGCCCATGTTGGTAAAGCATTGAAAATATCAAAATAAAATAATCTATATAGTTATAAACACTAATGCCCATGTTCGTTAAGCATTGAAAATATCAAAATAAAATAATCTATATAGTTATAAACACTAATGCCCATGTTGGTAAAGCATTGAAAATATCAAAATAAAATAATCTATATAGTTATAAACACTAATGCCCTTGTTCGTTAAGCATTGAAAATATCAAAATAAAATAATCTATATAGTTATAAACACTAATGCCCATGTTCGTTAAGCATTGAAAATATCAAAATAAAATAATCTATATAGTTATAAACACTACTGCCCATGTTGGTAAAGCATTGAAAATATCAAAATAAAATAATCTATATAGTTATAAACACTACTGCCCATGTTGGTAAAGCATGGAAAATATCAAAATAAAATAATCTATATAGTTATAAACACTAATGCCCTTGTTCGTTAAGCATGGAAAATATCAAAATAAAATAATCTATCTAGTTATAAACACTAATGCCCATGTTGGTAAAGCATTGAAAATATCAAAATAAAATAATCTATATAGTTATAAACACTACTGCCCATGTTGGTAAAGCATGGAAAATATCAAAATAAAATAATCTATATAGTTATAAACACTAATGCCCTTGTTCGTTAAGCATGGAAAATATCAAAATAAAATAATCTATCTAGTTATAAACACTAATGCCCATGTTGGTAAAGCATTGAAAATATCAAAATAAAATAATCTATATAGTTATAAACACTACTGCCCATGTTGGTAAAGCATGGAAAATATCAAATTAAAATAATCTATATAGTTATAAACACTAATGCCCTTGTTCGTTAAGCATGGAAAATATCAAAATAAAATAATCTATATAGTTATAAACACTACTGCCCATGTTGGTAAAACATGGAAAATATCAAAATAAAATAATCTATATAGTTATAAACACTAATGCCCATGTTAGTTAAGCATGGAAAATATCAAAATAAAATAATCTATCTAGTTATAAACACTAATGCCCTTGTTCGTTAAGCATGGAAAATATCAAAATAAAATGAGGGCCATGATGACCAAAATGAAAGAGTGTTGCTCAACAAGGTACACCTTACATAGAAACCGCTCCGGTGGCCTAGTGGTTGGAGCATTCGCCGCAGAAGCTGTAGGAAATGGGTTCGATCCCCAGCCGAGTCATACCAAAGACTTACAAAAATGGTACTAACAGCTGCCTCGCTTGACGTTCAGCATTAAGAGGCTAGTGTTAGGACTGGTCGGCCTGGTGTCAGGATAATGTGACTGGTCGGGACATCATGCTACATGTCTGCGGCATGATGCCCCAGTGGTAGACATCACTATAAACTGCCTCACTGCAGACATCGTAGCGATATGACTGAAAAATTGTTAAAGCTATGTTAAAAATCCTAATCAAACAAACAAACCTTACATAGAACCATTATTTTAAATATGAGTAGTGCTCAACAAGGTATATCTTACATAGAACCATTATTCTAAATAGGATATTAATGTAAACAGCATACAAGAATCACAAGGTAAATGAAAAACCTTACACTGTGAAATTAAGTCACAATGACCTTTTCTGGCAAGGTTATGGAATTAATTCAGATGCAAACAATAATCTGTTTCATGCTGTCATGAACAATGCTTAACATTAAACACATCCATGAAGTATAAACTACAGGCCATATTGACCTGCTTTTGTCACCAAGATGTAATACCCAACAAGAATTCTCCCACCAAGTTTGATCACTCTAGGTTGCTTATTATGTATACCAGGTGCAAATAATCCAACTGGTCATAAGCTGAATGGAAACGCTTAACCTAACCCAGTAATATGTCAAACATAGGACACAATGACCTCTTTTTCTTGTAACGGTGTGGCACTAACAAAGATGTAAACCAAGCTTGAGAAATATATATCCTCATAAAATCTCTCTCTAGAAAGAGAAACATAATTAATATGCACTGTTTCTTGCTCATATATAAAGTCATTCAGGATCTTTGTTATGTAAATGCATGCACCAAGTTATATAGAAATTTGATATAAGGGCTCAAAATCAAAACAGGTATCAAGTTCAACCAATCTGATACAAGGTATCATTAAAATGTATCAAGTTCAACCGATCTGATACAAGGTATCATTAAAATGTATCAAGTTCAACCAATCTGATACAAGGTATCATTAAAATGTATCAAGTTCAACCAATCTGATACAAGGTATCATTAAAATGTATCAAGTTCAACCAATCTGATACAAAGTATCATTAAAATGTGACAACAATATAAGTTTAGAGTAAAATCTAATTGAATTTGAAGATCAAAGGGATAACAAATTCAGCTGATCAGATGCAAGATTACATTGTTAGTTGTTATTTTGGAGGATTTAACACCATTTCTCAGAATAAGATAGGCTATACATGGATGCAAGTATAACTTGTCAAGGAAAAACTTGGGAAAAACTCAATAAGAACAATTTTGTTTCCCAGCAGTTTTCTTCTTGCCTGGTGAATTAGTGCATTTAGCCACATGACTGCCGAAAACATAATTTAATCCAGTAAAATAGTACAAAATTCTTAAAATCTAAATAGAAAGATGAACCTATGATTAATTATACAATGGACTAAGGGTGTAATCACTCTAATTGTATATAGAAAGATCTAAATTCTAGTAAAAATATCTTGGATACTAGAAAAGGCACATTTTTCAAACAAGGAACCCAATCCAAAATGTTATCTACTAAAAGGAGGATGGTTACTGTACATGGGCTTATGATACAGGGAACCGTTCTCAACTTTCTGTCTGATGCAAGGATGGAATTTTCTAATGTGGATGAGAATAATTTCATTCAGAAATTCAATAACATCAGGTATTTTGTATTACTGATATTATAATGCCTCTTTCAACAGTGGGTCAGTGACACAATGAATTTCATTTACAGATTTAAAAAAAAACATGTCATGATTATACAACCACTTATCTGAGATTTTTTTGTTTTTTTTTACTAACCCCAACCCTGTCATGGAATTAAATAAACGATGAGAAAAACAAAAGAGGTGCTTACCATCATGTAAAGTACCTGTCTCCACTTCCTCTGGCCCACCCTGAAAATCCAGGCTGTTATTATCAGACTGGGATTTCCTCATATTCATGGCACGACGAGCTCCATGTACAAATGATGTGATGGCTGCACTAGGATCACTCATTCTTCTCTGAGTATACTTATTTTGTTCCTAAAATATGAAGAGTACAATCAATAACTTATATAAAACTGTATGTGAGATAAAAAAAAAGAAACCAAAATAAGGAAATAGTCATCAACCCTCCAGTTAAATTCATTGTTCAAATGCTATACATGTATTTATGGCAATAGCCAGTATTCTGATTGGTCTAACCTGCTGGGGGTCATCAAAATCATCCATGGGGAAGTTCTCCAGATCTGGTGTCTCTGGCCCTGAACCTTTTACTCGACTGACAGCCATTTCAGCATATCCTTTAGCATGGGGACCTCTCATTCTTACAAACTCTACTCTTTTGTGATGACCTTTAAACAGACCCATGGACATTTTTTGTACCATTCTGGATGTTAAACTGGCCTGGCAAAAGAAATTGGTAAAACAAAATACTGTCAGGATGTACATTAATTACATGCATGCATCACAATTACCATTAACAATTCAAAAATTAGTGTCACAAAAAAAATGAAACAACTAAATAACTAAAGAGTAATTACTTTGTTCTGAAAACTGACACATTCCAAATAATAATATGGACAGAAATCAAGAGATTAAAATTTCTGATGAGTACAGGTTAAAACAACATTATTATTATAAATTTTAGCACAGTATAACATTAATAGTGTTTTCCTTAATTAAGTGAACCATGCGTCTCTGTATAAATCAATACACACCATGTGTCTGTTTATATCAGTTTCTTACCCTGGCATCATAAACATTCTCTTACCCTGGCATCATAAACTTTCTTCAAGGCCTCATATCGTATAGAACCAAGGAATATGACTCCCTGAAATGTGCCATCTTTGTCTTCTGCAACCAATTCTACTGTTACTAATTCACAGTCCCTGACTATAATATCTGCAAATGCCTGAAACAATATTAATTATTCCATATTAATTAAGTAAATTTTATTCCACAGCCTCTAGTAGCGATTGCAAATATTATCATGCAAAAAGAGATTTAGACTCAAGTGATCTTGGCCTCTGAATTATGTTTAAGTGAAAATCTAAACCATTATTTGGCACAATGAAGCCAGTATTTTGCAGACATTTAATGAAATCACTTCATATTTTGACAGGGCACAAACATAAAACAAGGACAAAAAACATTCTTTTTCTGATCTCAAAGTAAAAGTACTATAAGAATTGATAACAAGAAGCTCATTTGGACCTGATACTGCTGAACCACCAACTAACAACTGTAAGGCACTGACCCACTAACTTACAGAGGTAAAGCACTGACTTATCAATTAACAAATGTAAATTTACCAACTCACAACTGTAAGGCACTGACTCACCAACTCACAACTGCAAATTTACAGTCTCACCAACTCACAACTGCAAATTTACTGACTCACAACTGTAAATTTACCAACTCACAACTGCAAATTTACAGTCTCACCAACTCACAACTGTAATTTTACTGACTCACCAACTAACAACTGTAAGGTTGTTAAAGCAACTCAGACATGCAGTGCAAGCACTGTGTAACTGTGGAACAAAAAGAAAAGTAGAGAACACTTTGACGCAGCATAGTCTATTTGGCCACAGTTGCACAATATAAATTTTTTCCCATGAAAATAGAATAGGTTAAATATCTGAAAAATACTACAGTGTCTGCTTAGGTCAATGAAAGTAACTTGTTAGTGGTTCATGAGAAATGCTTCCTGTGTTGCTTTTTTTTTTTACTATAGGCCAAAAATACCATATACTAATTTAAAATAATGTGTAACTAATTACATTTTATGTATGATAAGACAAAAATACAATGCATTTTCATTATAAACTTAACACTTGAATGAAGTGGAAGAGAGTTTAGACACATGATCAGACACAGCTTTTCAATGACTTAAACAAAAGATGGGGTTAGAGTAACAGCTCTGTGAATTTGACACTGAGAACAATATCAACAGCCTTTTTCTAGGAAAAGCCTGAATGCCCACTATCAGATGTCAACTGCAGACAAATCTGAGATGTTTGTAATGAAGGAGCTCAGGGCACAGAATGTGGTCTTCAGGCCCTCCAAAACAACTTGTATCACCCATGAGTTGTTGGGGTAGTTTTCCTACCACTGAATTTTCTGCAACAGATTATAAGCATGGCATTCTTATTTTTTACTGAGGTTATTAAAGTGGGGAAGCTTGGATCATATTTTCTCTTGTCTCTCCTGTGTTATTTGCTGGTGGTCTGTGGAAACTAGAGAAAAAAGAAATGGAAAGGTGTTTCCTGTCTTGTGTGCTTTAGGGCTTATTCCTGTTTTTCTGATCACTCTTAGGAATCAAGTGACCTGTGAAATTTGCCTCAATGTGCCCTGCTCAAAGTTGTGATCCGAATTGGTTTTGTGATGGTTTACCCAGGATACCCAGACATGTAAAGATATGATCTCTGTCCATCAAGTGAAGAATAGTTATGGCGGATGAACATGCAGCAGCTTGGTTTGTACATGAATGATAAAAGAGACTGATTCCATGAGTGGGCATCAGTAGGGTACTTTATAAATGGGTTTAAGCTATGGTTATGTTCAGATTGCTAAAAATATCCATAAAAGTTAAGTGAACAAATGTCCTATCACTGTCATTTCAAAGCAGCTGTTGGTCAATGAAGAACAACTCTGGGATCATATACATTGACCAAAGAGTGAAGGTCCCAAGCCTACTATGTCTCTTTTAATAACTGGGTAAATGATTAATAGGTGTCTTACAGTATGCAAAGCTGGAAGTTATTAATACAAAGGTTAAGAAATATTGACACTTGTTGTCTTCAAGTGGCATTTCAATGCAACTATATCAGGAACTCAACTAAACTGTACTTGTTGGAATACTTCGTCAATTGATATGCAAAACTGTAAGTAATTAAAAACTGAAACCAGTCTGTTATCTCTCAATTAAGTCTTTATTAGTATTGAGGAGTGTGAGCAATGTCAGTCCTATTCCAATCAACACATAATGTCCAATAAATGTAATTGTGTCTCTTACTGTTTTTAGTCATACGAATCTGAATATCCCTTATTATTCTTCTGCACTGAATATTAGCATATTTTCCGTTTTGTCTTCAACATGTATCACTTGCTAAAATATCTATAACCAACAGTTCATCACTCAGATGCTTTGCAAAAATAGAGAAGTCCAGTTTAAAGTGTCTGTAAAATCAGTCTAGTTCCATACCAAACTACACTAAATTTAATAAGAAACCCAGATCCAAATCAAACATAAGCAAGCCAATTATCTGGCTTTTACTGCAACAATCATATTTCTGTAGTTTCTGCTTTTATTCCGCAAGTCTGTATTTTAAAGGTAATTTTCATAAGACTTATGCCAAAGTCGTATGGGTTGGCAGGTCTGCAATGTGCTTGTATGACACTGATGGAAACAAATGGAAAACAAATTTCATTTGAAGACACGACATCCTTGTCATTAAAGACAAAAACTCGTCAGGCCTGAAGCAACAATTAAAAGATCAGACAAGAGAATGGACAATTAACTTGACCAATGAAAATTTTCACTGACCATTTCAATTAGGATCGGAGAATTTTCATATCTTGACAATATGCGTCACCCAAGGTACAGGATTAATAATGCATCTTGGAAGAAGTGTTACTGTACTTGGCATCAGGTTATGACAGAGTCAGGGCTGTTAATTCAACTGTCTGGTGGTAGTCTGCTATGCTTCTATGGATCTGATACTGGGCAGTTTAAGATGGTTCACCAATTCCAGTGTCAATATGCTAAATATGTTTGAGTGTCTTGATCAGAGACGGTGCTGGAAATGTCATATTTGGGTGCATTGTGTTGTCTTGAAGAAAGGACTCTGTATATTTGGATAGATATACACTGTATCCAATTCTGGTGCCAAATATACTTGATATAATTGGCATTCAAGTCAGAACAAAGTGTCAGATACTATCAATGTTTGGAACTGGTATGTTACATTCTTGGAAAAACAACAACCATGCCCCATCCAAGGAGTTAAGAGGTGCAGGTCAAGATGGACCTGGTGTCATCTGTACCTGGGTAAAGTATGGTGTCTAAGTCAGATACTCGCTATCTTGAATTCTACAAACTCCATGTAAAAGCATAATCTACCTTATATTTAATGTGTACAAATTTAATATCAATCAACAATAATTGAGATTTTAAAACAATGATACAAGTTTTTGCATGTAATTATTTGTATATTAAAAATGATGAACAACTTACTTCTTCAAAGTTATCAACAGAGAAAAATATATTAGGGTAACATATTTCTTCTTCTGTGCCTTTACTGTCCATCCTCCTTCTGCTAGGAGATGGATACACTCGCTGTAAAAAATAATGATAATGATGATGATGATGATAATACAATGGCAAATTGTACATAACAAGCCCATATATGACCTTTATCATAAGGTCAAAGGTGCAATCAAGAATAGCACAGAGTCAACTATCTTTGCTTCATAATTATTTATCCCAAGTAAAACAACTCTATCAAAGGATTTAGGAAATAGAAGTAAATGCAAAACACTCTCCACCTTAACACAATATGACTATGACCCAAGACCACAGCATGTTGTAAAATAAATTAGTTTGATAATTCTTCCCAAGTACCCCCAAAAAATGTCATTCAAGTGTTTTATGAAATATAAGCCGATTAAAAAACTTTAACCAAAGATTGAATGCCAAGTTCCGTGTCTCTATTAGCATCAGTCACACATTATGGCACCAGAAGTTTATCTCTTTGATGGCTTCAGGCAGTACATTGACAGCAACTACACATCATGAAACAGGCTTCTAGAATCTTTCACATGTCAAGTTGCAGCAGCAACCCAATACTATTTCATCATGTTGATAACCATGGGAACTCGAGATGCAAATGCAAGTTGTCCCTTGTAACAGATTAGGTAGACAGAATAATACTTCATGGATATTACACCACCTGAATCCATTAAAAAGTCAACCTTTTTCTGTAGCTGTGATGTTGTTGTCAATCACTTATCACTATATGACACTACAGCTGCATGAAAAGAATAGATCCACTTCTGAAAGAATTTGATGCTGAGACAGTAGACTTATAAAACTGAAACACATCTTACAGCTTGTCAGTACATGAATAATAATAATTCTTAATAATATATCTTTATTTAATGAGGGTAGCTCAATTAGAATACAGATGTATCTAGTCTTCCTTGAGGCTCTCGGCTACTTTCTAACAGTCTACATGCATGAATGTGTAGAATAAGTAAAGTCATAACATTTAATACAGTAAAATGATCAGATGATACAGCTTAATACTTTTATGAAAACTAACATACTCTTTTTATCAGTATAGGGACAAATTTCACCGATAAAAAAGCAGCATTTACTGGTGTAATGGAATCTCTGACAATATTGATCAGGTGTAGCCAGGTGTGTCACTTTATAAACTCAATCAGTGGATGTTATTGGACAACAATACTATCACACTGAAGATTACCGTGAGCAAGGACCCAAGCAATGGCCTATAGTCACTGAGGAGTCACTTTATATGGATGCTATGAAATATACACTATCCAGAGAAAACTGACTGGTACATAAGCAGAATTTTATACAGTAGACATGAGTGGAAAATGAACTTTTAACACAGGTGACCTCAATATGCAGTTTCATCTTTCAAACTTAGTTTGAGAACAAATACCATGAACTAAATACCAGTATCAATAGAAGTAATATTATTATTATTTATCATTATTATCATCACCATTATTATTATTATTATTTTATTATTATTATCATCATGATCACTATTATTATTATTTATCATTATCATCACTATAATTATTATTTATCATTATTATCATCACTATTATTATTATTTATCATTATTATCATCACTATTATTATTATTATTTATCATTATTATCATCACTATTATTATTATTATTATTAATTCAGTGCAAGATATATGTATATATTTCTCTCTCCAAATTTTTTAAAATTAGCTTGTTTCATTGTGCACCATGTCAACACACTGATTTCACTACAAAAATTGACAGCTTATATAAAACCATGAAAAATAGGGAAAGCTCTCTTTGGCCAAGTTACACAATCAGACTTGAGAACAGGAGTTCACACTTTGAACAATATCTGTATCAATCAATTGCTTAGCTTTCTGAGCTCAGAAGGGTTGACTTATTTAATTAGATTGTGATAAATGCTCTGTTACTTAAACAGAAACCAAAACTTCACCTGTCTTTACAGACAAGTTTTGATGGGGCTCCAAGTGGCCAAGTGGTCTAAAGCGCTGTCCGTTACGGATCACTGCCATCCAAGATTTGGCTAATGTAGTTATGTGAGAAAGCTTGCCAGTAGCTTCTCATGGGTCAGTGGTTCTTTCCGGGGTTTTCTGGGTTCTTCCTCCAACATTAATTCTGGCCGTCATGTATAGCCTATATTGTGCTGCAAAATGGCGTTAAACCATAAATAAAACTAAACTAAAACAGAAGTTTTGAAGACTACAGAATAACCCTTGACCATAAGAAAATCAGATTAATTCATACCTCTCCTCATAGATTAACTTTTTTATAATGCATAAACAAAAATGTAAGATTTGAAAAAATACCTGTCAAACTGTCAAAAAAGAGAACTCTATTTCTACTGCAACTAAACAACTACATTCTCCAAGGTCTTGCTAACAAATGACTTTGATCTCCTTTCTGTCTAATGATATAAACCACTTTGTTTTCTAACTTGATACATTGATACTTTTAGTTACACAATGTGACTGGAGTATCGTGAGTACAAGATAAGAAATGTTTACACACTGATTCATGTGCTATACTTTTATCTAAACAATGCCTTGCTTGGAAAACAAACGTTTGATTGGTGCAACCAGAAAAGTTACTGTTGACATGCACTAGTGACTGCTTAAAGCAGGGAGAAACCAATAGTTTGGAAAAACCTAGCAGTTGACTGCAAAAAGCAGGTGACCATTATATACGTGACTTTATACAGGACTTTTCTGAGTGGGGATAAGGGGGAACTTAGAATGAACACTGTGACTAGGCAACTACTATATAAAGGTGACCACTGGGACAGGTTTCACTGCATAAGAAAATTTTAATTTTATGAGTAATTTTTGTATCTTATTTGAATGTTTTTACAATAATTTTCACAAATATCTGGCTGTCACGATAATTTTACGGAAAAGATGTCCATCTGAGTCAACAGAATTTATGGATTCCTGATATGATATGCAGGTACAAAAAGTACTTCTAAATAGAGAAACCTGTCAAAAGAAACTTGACTCATACTGCAAGAATGCAAACATATATAAATAAAATAAACATGCACTAACATGTGAGTGATCATGTATATAAATAAAATATTCATGAAATGAGATGTGGGTGATTGGGTGGATAAAAGGCTCAGGTATATAAATAAATATTCATGCACTGAGATGTGGGTGATTGGGTTTTCTCGTTATATGTTTGTTCATTGTGTATGCTAGATTTGTAACAATAACAAAGGACTTACATGTGAATACTTTTTTAAAATCTGTAAATCCTTGCTCCCTGTCCTGGTACAAACAGCACATGTTAGGGTATACCTAAACTGAAACAAGACAACCATACACATGTTAGGGTATACCTAAACTGAAACAAGACAACCATACACATGTTAGGGTATACCTAAACTGAAACAAGACAACCATACACATGTTAGGGTATACCTAAACTGAAACAAGACAACCATACACATGTTAGGGTATACCTAAACTGAAACAAGACAACCATACACATGTTAGGGTATACCTAAACTGAAACAAGACAACCATACACATGTTAGGGTATACCTAAACTGAAACAAGACAACCATACACATGTTAGAGTATACCTAAACTGAAACAAGACAATCATACACATATAGGTTTCATTTAGGTAGATCAACAAATAACACCAGTAATAAATATTAAAATGTCACATAACACACTGACACAGTATGTACATAAAAACACAAAATATACATTAAAAAAAAAACAAAAATAGCACAAAACATGAAACACCAACAATAAAAGTTTAGAAAACCATTTTTTTGAGTAAAATATGTTTTTCCAAGAATACTTACACATCATAATACCTTAGAAGAACTACTACTTTCTTGTAAATCCAGTCCTCCCAGATACAATATTCTGCATATGGGAGCTAACTACCAACCTATGTGGCAGTCAGGCAGAGTCATTTCCTATTAGGTATAACAATTGGCAGCAAAGACTAAGAACCTGTGAGTTACTACTGGAGCAGATGGCATGGATGTAATTGCAGGGTGGTTCGAATTTTTTTTTGTATGTGTATTATGACTGGGTAAGTATTCTCAAAGAAACATTTTACTATCAAAAGTAGGTTTCTTCTTTAAATATGTTACCCAATCATAATACCTTTTAGAACTGGTAAGAGGTGGGGGCAGGCACATCCCATTACCCCAGATAAACCATCTCCATTCCCTTAAGGTAAGACAGCTTCTAGGTAACTCAACTGGAGGGGACTCCATCTGTTGGGGCTGGGCTTCAAATAGGTAAAATGTCTTAAGAAGCTTGATTGACCTAGAAGATATATATGTCCTACCTAATCAAATTGGGCCCTCTGGGATGACAGATCTTGAAGATAAAAGCTAGAGAATGTGGACTCCAATCTAAATATCACAGCCTGATAAAAAAGTCGGTTTGTGAACAGTTCCAGATGAATGCTAAGCAAGTGGCACCTGCTCTAACCTCATGAGCCAAAATACATAATAGGTTCATGTGAGCTGGGGTTATTTCTCTAAATGTATAAATCCACTTAATCTAAGATGAGATAGTCTGTACTGATATATCCTCCTGTCCGGTCTTGAGAGGTGGTCTCCCTTGATGCAATGGCTGTTTTATTAAAGTAAAACTTCAAAGCCTGAACTGGGGTCTTCAGCTAATGTGTTGTCACGATGAGACATGTTTCATGATGAAAGTCTACTTCTAGGTTTGACACACAGGAAGCCAGGCTGTTAGTGCTTGAGCCCGTAAAAATAATAGTTTTGCCCTTCATGATCCCTAGTATTTGGCCTAGGCTGGTCGTAACAAAAATAGGCCAAACAATATCATTAATATCATCAGATTGGGACGGGTTATAGGATGTCTGATTCATGCAACCTGTCCGTATGTCTACTGAGTGGCTGTTTGTTTAGCTCTGTTACTCACTGAGTCCTGTGGTGGTGCTGGATCTATTTCAGAGTGTGTCAATGCGGAGCACTTCGTGGCTGAAGAGTAAGAGTTGATTTATCTCCCTTGTCCACTAGAAATTCTCACATTGAGGAAAGGCCAGCATGCAGACTGAGCTGTGTGTTTTTACTCTTTGCCTAAAGTTCTATTCTGCAAGATGAATAGAACAAAGTGTATAAAACTATAACCCTGCACCTGTCTTTAGACTACAATGTTGGTGCAGAGCTAAATCTTAAAAATTTGACCCAGAAATTGATAACAGTCTAATAATGCAATGAAGTGAACAGGTAGGATATAAAGATAATACTGCCTCTAAGTAGAAGCATACACATATACACCTGCTTATGTGATGTTGAATACAGAAACGGTACAGAGTTATGCCAAATGATTGTTACATGGAAAAAAGTCATAGCAGACAACCTCTTCAAGGATGGCCTGTACAGGCAGAATCATTGAAGCATATTATTTCAAGACAAGGATGATGTGGTAAAGGAAATTCACATGTATGTACCAGAAATGATGGAATTATACATATATACATTTCTTAAGGGCATAAATCATGCACACATAAATATTGTAGCCTGAAACTATCTTGTGAAGTCACACAGGCTTCTCGTGTGAGTGACTAAGTGCTCTTTAAATATGCTTATGAAGATGACTTGGCTGTCACCTATAGAAACAAGTAAGAGCAAGATGCAACTGAGTAAACTGTCATTAAAGATATGTACAAAGCAGGTATGGCAAAAGAGGTAATACTTGTAGGGAAAACAGATCAGGTGACGGCCCACAAGTAAAAACACTGAAGTTGGCACCTGAATGCTATGAATGCCTTGGAATAAAAACTCACCAATATGTACTTGTTCCTAATGGAATTATAAATGCAGGATGTCATTTTCTTTTAACCAATGAGAGGACAGAATTCTTTTCAGCAAAATCTCACTTTCATATTTAGCGGGTGCGATCACGGCCATGTTGAGCATTAGCATGGGAAAATGGTCTGGCACTCCTTAAAGGTATGATAGTAAGCCAAACTTTGGCTATGCATACAAAGTCAAATGCCTGAACTAAACATCGGTACCATATTTATTTCGCTATGCAAATTGTAGCTTGAAATAACAGCATTTATTCTTAAATGGGTCACATGAGAAAGAAGAGAAGTGTCCTCCCTTGTAGTTATTATATAGTACACGTATGACAGGTCAATGGTAAGCAACAATACAAGTCCCTGTGCCCACAAGTTCATAAAAGTTACTGTATGTTCAAAAGAATTTAAGTTGAACAAATACTGTCTAGAATCTTGGACATAATACAAAGCATGATACAAGGCTTGTATTTGTTTTTATTATTCAAACTCTCCTAACTGTAAAGAGGTTAAGGCCTAGCTGATTTCAGTTCACGAGGCATAATATTTTATAAAGACAAGAAAATTATACATTTGGAATTGTTAAAACAATGGCACTGCCTTTAATAAATTTAGTTGTGATACAGTCAATGCATATACCTTTACATGGATTCAGATAACTCAATACTGTGTCAACAAAACTGTCACTTACTGGCTGAATATTTGTTACTGTATACAACATTTTTTTAAATGCTAATCTTGTAAATGTATTTGAGGATTGTGAGGTTTTCCTCCATGAGAGTGACTAAGACTATGGAATTTGATACCTCCAATAATCAATATAATATCAGCAGTTTCTTTTATTTAGAATGGAAGCCATAATTTCTTTCCATTGTCTTTATTCTCTTTTTACAAAACTAATTAATTTTGCCTCTCCAATACCTCTTCACACTTATTTCTAACTTATCAATACATGTTTTGTTTTACAAACCACCACTGCGTTTGCTTTTCCTTCATGTACAATGACTATATTTAATTTTTCCCAAATTTGAATAGACATCCATGGTTTTGTTCTTTCTTTTAATCTAACTTCTTGAACTAGAGCAAATTCAAAGGGGTGTGAACTTTATTAATTCCAATCAATATTTTAGATAAATAATTCCTCTTGAATCATATCTGATTTCAACAATACAGCTATAAACTCTGATTACAAATGGATTTCAAAGACTGATCTAAAATAGGAATTGATTAACAAATCCCTAATTATCCACATTTCACCTGAACTACAACAGAAACCCTTGTCTAATTGTAAACAAAAACTGGCCTTGAACCTGAACATCCTGTTTACAACTTACCATCATAGACTAAAGTTAAGCACACAGTAAAAATAAAATATACGTTAGATCAATCATAATATATAAGCTGGTATATTAAGAAAACTGTGTAAATAGTGATCATGCTAACTACTGGAAAACACTGGGCAGTAAAGAAAAAAACCTGGCTCAAAAGCTGTGTCAGCACTTTAGAGTCAACATGAAGATGTAATGGGTTCAATAGATTGTAATGGCCTGGGGAAAACACTATACATACATTGTACATATATGTGCCAGACAGGATGTGAGTGGTCTTATGTTAAG
Source organism: Unio pictorum (assembly GCA_030141615.1). Classification (NCBI taxonomy): domain Eukaryota; kingdom Metazoa; phylum Mollusca; class Bivalvia; order Unionida; family Unionidae; genus Unio; species Unio pictorum. The sequence continues at coordinate 3,407,133 of JARLTB010000139.1, forward strand.
GCTCCATGGAGATGGTTGTACTTAATCTCAAGAGGGCAATATCAATGTGTATTCCTTTTCATGAGACATTTGGTAAGGTTAACAAAATTAGTAATCACCCCTTTAAATTAAGAATCCCTGAAAAGAATGAAATGCCTTAATGGTTCTGTTATTACTCTTGATAAAATGATGAATGTTGTCAGTTTTTGAATTCTCACCTGCTGAAGGATAATATTCAAATATACAGTTTCTTCCCAATCAACTGAGGTCTCTCCTAGGCTTGGAAGCTTCTTGGAATCTCGCCTGTAGACTTCAACTTTAGGCTGAAGAAAAAAAAAATAAATACTCTGAATTCATTTTTTTTCCCCTGGGTATCAACTTTGCAGTTTTGTAAAAACAAAATTAATTTTTGGATTATGAAATGGGTCTATTGTCTACATAGGTTGACAATTACTTGCTAAATTTCTCAAATTTAAGATTTCTTAGAAACCACAAATCCATACAAACCAAATTGTTCATAAAAAATAGTGAATTCATTGAATAAGAAGTTACTATAACAATAATTCCTAAGCACATGTCTGATTATAATTATTTGCATAAATTGCAGAATACTGACTTTGTCAATTGGTTTTATTCATTAAGAAAAGCTTTACTCTCAAGTAAGCGTTTTAATGCATGGAAACAATATCCAATTACAATAACACTGTCATATTACATTAATAAATTCCATCAAATGATCAAGTTTCGAACATTTCGATTAATATGCCATTTAATAATGTCCTCAAAAATGAAAGGGAGAATAGAGAGAAGGAGGAATGAAATAATCTGTCCTCAAAAGTGAGTGGGGGAACAGAAAGAGGGAGGAATGAAAAAGGGGTGAGGATGTCAATGAAAGTCACTATGTCAACCTTATTGGCTATTTAAACAGCACCCCTGTCATTTTGACAAACTACATAATGGGAATAATGTGAATGACGTTTCACTGAAATCCTATAAGTTGTTTAGGAGCAGTAAGAATAAGAAATTTGTGTCAATACTCATATAGATGATGAACAATGGTCTATCCCATTAGTTCTTCAGGATCATGACCAGCAAAACAAGTTTTAAAAAAGTATAATTCTCAACAGATCTAAGCAAAACATAATGATGTGCATATTGACCTGATGTCAGTAAATGTCTGCAGAGTTTCACGGCAGTTAATCAAAACCTGTGGGTCTAGCTGAAGGAATAAAAATTACTCTAATTACATTACAGTCAAACCCGGTTATCTCGATTACGTCGGGGGTGTAAAGAAATCATTGAGATAACCGGGTCCCGAGATATCCGGGTTCATAAAAACCGGTAATTTTAAAAATGTCCTTGAGCATTACTCCTGTCTCTTGCTGGTGTTTACTGGAATCCCCTCCCACTGCATGTTACAATAAAATAAACAAAACGCTTAATTGATAAAAAAATGAAATGAACTAACCTGGTGTTATCATTTATTCCTTTTTTATCATCATAAGTAATTTATTAAAGAAAAAATATATATATGAACTCTTTATATCACATGTAGCGTATGCATCCATTACTGTAGTGTGCATCACTTATGTCAGATAACAAACGACGCATTTTTATAATTGATGTGAATATTGAAAAACAAATCATGTTTGGTTGTACTCAGAGGTTTGAATATGTTATCAGATTGAAAAATGGATCAAAGAAAATCACAAACAAGAGAGTGAGAGAGAAACATCCACTGATTGCTTTCAGGCACCCGCCATTCACGCATAACGCGGTGTTAGGTGCAAAATAACCAAGATTGTATTATATCCAGGTTAATATATGACAGTATCTCGCAGATAAAGATCAATAAATGTTTTTAAAATACATGTACATGTACATGTACATTGACTGTGAGTGCAAATGACACTCCTTTCGCTAGCATGGGTTACAAAGAGTATTTATTAAAGCAAGTTAATGTTGAGTAGACTACTTACCCTGCAGGCATCAATGCGAGTTTGTATCAATTATGATTCCAGATGGCAAATAAATAGATGCACGGGTGGTTAATAAACACATCCGGTAGCGAGCAGAAAACTAATTCTTTGAACTTACCGGCAGGATATCAAATACAAAGGTTATTTTTTTGCAAAGCAAACCGACCATGGAAACTGACATTTGATTCTTTCAAGTGTGCCGATTCTTATTTTCTTTTCTGTTTTTTTTTTTTTTTGCCGACTTGGGTTTCCCTTTACTGGTATTCACAGGAATTTTGAAAATAAATTTAAATAATGGAAGCCAATTTTTCTGCCAGACCTAAATAAGATATATTACAAATAAGAAAACAAAACAAAATTAAGAAGACCTCAAGCATGAGAACTAAATTATGGGGCCTCGACTGCCATTGTATAGAAGCCAAGTGCCTGAGATTATCCATTCGCGTGGATATATACGAGCATATATATAGGGTGATATTCTGCCTAGAAATATATCTGTTCTGTTTATTTTCTGTTGACAAGTACATGTACAGTATATGCTGTTTCATGAGAGAGAAAAAAATGTTCCAAAAGAGAAAGATTTCAAACCAAAACATTGAACTGAAGTATGAAATTTTGCTACAACTTGAAAAAGGCGAAAAGTGTGCTGATTTGGCAAAAAAGTACAACATTCCATCAAACACTATTTCAGGCTGGAAGAAAAATGCTGATAAAATCAAAACTACTTATGAACTTGGACAATTTGGTCCCGATAGAAAGAAAATGCGTACCGCAAAGTTCGATGATGTCGACGAGGCAACACTAAAATGGTTTAAAAACGTCCGTGCCGAAAATATCCCAGTAGATGGCCCTCGTATCCAGCAACAGGCTGAGAAATTTGCAAAAGACTTGGGACACGAAACATGGAAAGCATCACATGGCTGGTTAGATTGTTTCAAACAGCGCAATAATATATGTTTTAAAACCGTGTGTGGAGAGAGTGCATCTGTTTCAGATGTGGCTGTTAAGGAATGGCATAAAGAAGTTTTGCCAAAAATCTTAGACAAGTTCAAGCCATGCGATATATACAATGCTGATGAAACGGGGCTATTTTGGCAATGTCTGCCTAACAAGACGATGGATTTCAAAGGAAACAAATGCCATGGAGGAAAAAAATTCAAAGAGAGAGTAACTTTGCTTTTGGCCGGAAATATGGATGGAAGTGACAAGATCAAGCCATTAATAATAGGAAAATCAGAAAATCCAAGATGCTTCAAAAACCTGAATAGGTCTTCTCTCCCCGTTGACTATAAAAGCCAGTCAAATAGCTGGATGACAGGTGATATCTTTACCAGCTGGTTACGCAAGTTAGATCGCCACTTACAGTTTGAAAAACGAAAGATCGCATTGATAATAGACAACTGCCGTGCTTACCCACGTGTAGAAGGGCTACAAGCAATCACAGTGTATTTTCTTCCTCCCAATGCTACCAGTAAGCTTCAGCCACTCGACCAAGGAATAATTCAGGCTTTTAAAATCCATTATCGGAAAGCTTTAGTTTGCAATTATTTGTTTGCAGTTGAGGAAAAGCGATCCTATAAACCAACTCTGCTAGACGCCATCATGTATGCCCGTGCAGCTTGGAACAGTGTATCGCCGAAAACCATTCAAAACTGCTGGTTCCATTGTATTTTTCCGGAAATTTCAGATGAAGAATTTCACCAGCAGTGTTTAATTGCACAAGAAATTAAAGAGCCTCAATCAGAAATAGGTCTTAAAGCGATGGCTGATGAGATTGCGGACTCCATAAGCATTGCTCGGGATGAATTTTCTAATTATGTTCACGTGGATGATGATGCCAATGCCTATGGTGAACTTACTGATGAGAAAATAATCCAATCGGTGACAACGAAGCAGATACAATCATGCAAGCAAGATGATGATGATGATGATGATGATGATGATGATGATGATGATGATCAGCCTATCACTATCCCAAGCTACAGTGAAATGGCTGAATGCATTAAAAAAATGAAATTGTTTGTGGCAAGTGTTGACGGTGCCGAGCATATGTATGAAAACGTAAGTGCTTTTGAATCGTTCGTTACAAATCAGCACCGGAGTAAACAAAAGCAGACTGATATTACTTCATATTTTCTACAAAAATATTGTAGTGCACATTATGATATGTTTATGTACTTGTGTGTTTTATAGATGTATAGATTCAAAATGAAAAAAGTATTCATTTTTTTTATTCATATATAGTATGCGTTTATTGTACATGTACGTGTAGGTAATTTTACCGTATATTTTTGTATTTCCACTACATTATGTTCAGTTTATAATTCCTAAATATTTTGAAAATATTGCTGACATGTTTGGCTATTTTGTCATAAAATGCTATACAATAAATCGTCATGATATTACGTGCATATGGAGCAATTTCATGACCTGAATATTCAGCCGATCAGCACTTTTCCGTCTCTACATTGATTATTAATGTGTACATGTACATAATATTTCATTACTTGTATCTCCTTGATTGTTGTTTCTTGTATACATGTACTTCGGAACATAATTCATATCTGAAATGTACCTTAAGAAATAAAAGGGAAATGATAAAATACACATGTAGCTGACATCAAAGATTCTGCGTTTTCGTAAAATAAAGTTACATTGTAATTTGTGCACACTCTTGTCTTTGTGAATCCTTGAATATTTTATGTAGTGAACATGATATATTCTTAATAAACTAATCGATTAAGCTACTCTTACGAACCAAAAATAGAAAGAATATGAAACAAACATGTGACTACTGCCGTAACGGACCAAAATTGTGCCTGAAAATCGATCGCTTTTGCTGACTATTTCTTATACAATTTCTGTGAGATTGACGTTAAAAAGTTGCATTTCGTCGAATTAAGCGGGTCCACATGTTACTTCGGACCGAAACTTATGCCCGACATAACCGGGTTATCGACTTAACAGAGGTCGAGATAAGCGGGTAAAAAATAGCATAACAAAGAAGAATTTTTTCGGGACCGGACCAAAACACTCGACATAAGCGGGTTGTCGAGATAACCGAGGTCGAGATAAGTGGGTTTGACTGTATATGCATTTAATTCAAAAAATGGGCCACAACTCTGGAAAAACGCATCAGAGCCTTATGAGAGTAAAATGTGGGCAACTCAATCTCATGAATAAAATGTCTCTCCTGTTTCAGGGTAATTCTTCAAAATCTGTGGGACAATTTCCACATACAAGAATTGCCTCACACAGTAAATACATTTAATACTCTATATTCACCTGCCAAGTTTCAAGAATATTCACCAACAGCTGTGAGACTGGTTGATTATGGGTTAAGAATTTATCAAATATAGCATAGGTACAAAATCCCAAAAGGGACATAACTCTGAAAATATATCGGAGTATAAGAAATAAATCGCAGCTGACTACAAGTCAATCTTGTCTAAAATGTTCAGAACAATTCATGAAAAGCTGTATGACAACTCAGACAGACAAGAATTATGCTAATATATTTAGCACCAAAAAAGGACATAAATCTAGAAAATAATTTATCCATGACATGACAAAGCATTTTTGAACTTTTCATGTCAATATTATCTGCCAGTTTCAACATATTACATGGAAAAATATAGAATGGATGAAAAAGCCAATCACTAAATGATCCATATCATATTCATGATGGGCACATTGGTTATATTCATTGGTACATTCATTCATTAGCAGACCGTTATCATACAATAGATTTGCCGTTATGTATCATAAATTTATGAAGCAGTACCTTAAGAACTATACTCCTACCACTGCTGCTTTCCACCTTTCGGACATAAAAGAGCATGTCATCTCTGGTATCATCTGGTGATCTTGATCCATCAAGGAAATATTCGGAGAACAGAGCGGTCCAAGAATGTCTGCTTGGAGTTTCTACCAACTCAAAGTCTGAAATTAATGAATTACATTTTCTGTCAATTCACTCATTTTCAACAGTATCAATATTCCTGGTTTTGCTGAAAATATTTTCATTCATAATTAAAAATTTAAATTGTGAAGGGAAGGGATCCTGTTCATTCATCATTGGATTTAAGATTCATGACTGATGCAAGCATAACTGATTCAAGCATAAAGACCAGGTTTATTAATGATATTCACTGAATTATTTCAAAAGAAGCCCTGTAAAGAAACTGAACTGGATCACAATAAAAGTCTTCAGTGCATGTTCTTATTTTAAAAGATTAGGGTCAATGCATATTTGTAGGATGCAAGCAATAGCTCCATTTTAAATATACTCTAATATTCTTAAATGACTGTCTTGTAATGAAATATATATATATATATATATATATATATATATATATATATATATATATATATATATATATATTAGAATAGATTACCATGATTTTGTGTATTTGGTCCTAGCTAAAAATACAATAGCGACACAAGATCAGGCATTGTTTAAATGATGCTTGTTTGTAGCAATGTTGTTTTCAAATTAATTTTTGTAGAAATCAATTTCATTTACAACAAATGTTTCAACTAGTTTCTTCACTATGTTTTGACAATCATTCATATTCAGATTTGACATATCTTACAAGGATTGGCTAATAATTCTGACATCTTGACATGTGAATGAAGAAATGACAGTTGTGGCTAATAAGATATGTAATGAATTTTCTCCACTGAAAATCAATCAAGTAAATCTGGCTTTTACAATAGAGTTTTGTTTGTCTCTGTTGTCATGGTAACATGATTAATAAAGTCTTGGTATTACATGAAAAAACAATGTTCTATTGATCCTTAATACAAATAAATAACATCAATCACAATTAGGAAATAAATGTATAAGCATAATCTTTCTTAAATGGTTCACTTAAAAACCTGAGTGCAAAGACTTATCATTAGCTTACTGTCAATCCTAATCTGTATCCATGCACAGATCAAGTATTGTTTGAACCTTGCATGCTCTTGGGACATTTTCCAGATTGGCCTATTACAGAACCTGCAATTAATTAATCTGTTCCAGCATATGGCAGGAATTTAGCAGCTAAAATACATTTAAAAGTCTGACTTGAGTTTTGAAATTTGTTTCGGTATTTGGAGTTGAGGATTTTTAGTTTACTGAGAACAAAAATGATCTTTAAAAAAGGAATTATTTAGGACTCCAAACAGATTTTGGTCTTGATGGGTATCTGGTATAATCCAGGTCCTGACAATTTTTTTTCCACTAACCCAAGGTTCCATCAAAATAAAATTGATGCCAGTTCAGTTTCTAATTCAGAATCTTTTTTTCATTAGAATCAACTCAAACAATACCAACAAGACTCATGAAATATTAAATCTTCATTGTTATACTCTTGATCTTATTATTATCAGATCCCAGTCCATGAAGTATAATTTCTGGTTATCTATTTCTTGGTTTAGCAGCATGGCACAGCTTGACAGCATTCCCTGGATTACAAACCTTGTTGACAAGTGAGTTCATGTACACCATTATTAGATCCATTTCAGATGTACCCCTTGCAATTACATCCGCATGGTTAGAACTGTCACTGCACAATGCATTGAATGATATGAACAATGATACAGATATACATTGTTTTGTATAATTCTTGATTATTCCTAAAGTGGGCAAACACAATATTTTCCAACGGGTCAATACCCTATACTTTTTGTTATTATTACATATGAAAGAAGTGCTTGGAGCAGTACACCATACTATTTCCATGTACCTGAAGAGTGGACATGTGGTTTAACACGTCCTTTTGTGCATAAAGCAATTATTCGTCATGTGCAGGATATTGTAAAGTACTCAACATAATGAACAGATCAATTAACTATTAAAGGATTTGGTGCCTTAGGACCACTTCTCAACTGTTATGGTAACAACTCGTTGCAATTGTCTCATCTCCAAATGAATTAGCTGGCTGTGTTCTGATGATATATCAACAAAATCATTTTATCTGTAGGATAGTGAGTGTTAATTCCGAGTCCTAATCATGACATTTCTAGGAGTTTCATCGTGTGTGTGTGTATGTGTGTGTGTATATATATATATATATATATATATATATATATATATATATATATATATATATATATTGCTAAAAACAATTCTAATGTACAGAAGTATATTTCATGCATTGAATATTATGACCAGTGTTTATATCTTTGTCATTTCTTAAAAGTCTCCCTGTAAAAGAGTAGTTTTGCCAATTCACATACATTAAAAGATATATTTGAAGTCTGGAATCCATATGGATAACACTTCTTCCCTGAATAAATACATGTGCCATAATTTTAGTAGCTATGCTCAACTAAGGGGAAGATAACTCTAAGCAGTTTATTTTAAAATTAATAATAGACCCAGTCATCAAAACAGGTCTCTGTTGAACCTTACCCTCTGTCCATGTGATAATGTCTTGCATGAAATTATTGGTTTTATGTAAAGCCAAAACCCCAAATGAAGCATATCTGGCCTAATTAAAATGTTAGCTCACATTTTTACGGTGAGTAAAGGAATGATAAAATGTTAAATTTTAATTCCAACTGATCCTATTATTTGGCCAAATATGCATTCAACACACACAATTTTAGAAAAAACATCATTTGTACCTATTTTAATATACTTTTGAAATTTTTTGTTGATTCACCTTGTCTGAAATTGAGATTTGAATTAAATGGGTCAGGCATGTAATCCAAACCAGAAGATGCATTGCCAACATGACAGAAGTAACACATACAGTTAGTGACATCATTCTAAAGGCTTGAAAATATGTTACATTGCTGTAGTACAAGTCACAAGGGTCATGCAAGCATGCAAAACCTTTTATGTCAGTAATGGGTGTAATTTTTTAGACTTTATAAATATCTTTAAGTGGCAAGTATTCACTTCATTTGGATTCATATACACCCATATTCCTTTGGAAGGTCATTATTTAGATGCCCCGAAAGGTGGATATGGCAAAGTCAATGTTAAAATAACTAGACATTCTGGGACAAAATGAACCTAAAGATGTGATCCAGTACAAGCCGGACTGAATGTCGCTCACTGTAATGCGATTCGTTTGGACAGTTAAGGTGCAGAGCATTCAATAATAAGGATGAATAGACTTTGTTAAAGAAAATTAGTGTTAAATTTAAAAGAACAATTTTTATTTAATTTAATATGTGTACATATGCATACATGACCCATGTGACTTGTACTTAAACATATGTAAATTTTTACCAAATTGGCATGGCACAGTCATAACAAAATCATAACTTTTCAACTACTAGGTAATAATTTTTATAAATCTGATCACCTGGTTAAGAGGTATAAATGTCTGGACTGTTTATTTGGCAACTGAAAGCACCATCCTATGGACTATGAAATAACCCCTTCATATTCTGGAGGACTGTTATCAAGTACTGTCGTGACTTTTAATTTACAGTTTTCATATACAAGAATGCATTCATTTGGAACAATGAATAGGAACACAAATTTATGATCTTTGATTTGCCTGGATTATGATTTGATCACATAGTAAATCAATAGAAGGTGAATTCTAATGTACAAATGGAAATGATTTACTGCCAAATTATCCTAGATAGTAAAAACATGGGGATACATATTTTCACTGTATTTTCGATTCACTTGAAGAAATGTATGGATATCACATGTTTATTTAGTTTATAATACTACAAAAAATATTTCCATATTTGACATGTATGTAAATTCACTTTTGTTGAAGACAAAAATGCTGATCTTCAAATGTCGGAAATTTTAACTACGTTATTTTTAGCTTTCAATTTTTAATCAGTTCCTGGCGTAATATCTGATGGCTTATGTGGGGGAAACATACATTAAATATACAATAATTATACATCGGAATTTGTTTTATAAAGAAACGCTAATACTTCAAAATGCCATGAGAATCGTTAATTTTTAGTATCGTCGAAAACACATCTCCGATGTCACTTCTTATTTACCATTAAAGTTGTTCTCGTATTAATAATATTGATCTGTGACTGAAGAAAATACATGCAAAACATTAACTTGAATAGCTTAAATCAAGAATGATCTAGTGTCCTTCCTTGACAACAAGTAGGTGTCCCCTTTTTTTATGATCGCTGTCAGAAGAAAAAAAAAACAGCGGAGACCTACTACTTATTCAGTTATTGGTCTAGTCATAGGAGTCTGACGACGTTTTATCAATAAAGTACGGCGAAATCTCTGACAACACGAATTACCCTTATCAGTAATATAAATTTATATTATCGATAAGGGTAATTCGTGTTGTCAGAGATTTCGCCGTACTTTATTGATAAAACGCCAGACTCCTGTGGTGATATTGTGACAGTTCTTCAAGACTTCATAGTTTAAGAGCTGTCGTGCTTACGTTACTTAAAAGCTAATGTTTACCCCCTGAAATTGAAAATAGGCATTTGTCTTTTGCTCTTTCTTTGTTGACTGTTGACAGCATTCGCCGCAACGATGATTTAGGTTTCGTTTTCACGCCTTCCTGACTTTCGCCATCCTCTTCATCAGCCATGTTTGCTTTTTCCTCCAAACATCCGGTTTGCGGACAATTATTTTTCTATACCAAACCTCCAAGCGAAAAAGTTTCCACAACATAAACTTGCCGCAGCCTTTGTTTCAGTCTTGAATTAACTCCCAAATAATATCTGTTTACTGTACTGTTAAAGATAACTCTATAAATGCATAGACTGTCAAATGAAGCGCAGTTATGTATACAATAATGCCCTTAACAGTGGGAAGTCATGTGATGAACTAAAAATAGAACAAGTCGATGAAAGAGACAAATTTTATTTAAAGTCAAAGTTTGTATAGATAATAAGAAACATCAGCTCATTGGAATTATTATACTGACTTTAAAAAAAACACATCATTTTATTCGACATTCCGTTATTCTACTAACTATAATATCTAGCATTTCATTCAACAATCAGTTATTCTACTAAAAACAATATATTGCATTTTATTCAGCAATCAGTTCTTCTACTGACTAAAAAAGAATATATTGTATTTTATTCAGCAATCAATTATTCTACTGACTAAAAAGAATATATCACATTTTATTCAGCAATCAGTTATTCTACTGACTAAAAAGAATATATCGCATTTTATTCAGCAATCAGTTATTTTACTGACTAAAAAATAATATATTGCATTTTATTCAGCAATTTGTTATTCTACTGACTAAATAACAATATATTGCATTTTATTCAACAATCAGTTATTCTACTGACTAAAAAAAAACAATATAGTGCATTTTATTCAGCAATCAGTTATTTTACTGACTAAAAATAATATATTGCTTTTTATTCAGCAATTTGTTATTCTACTGACTAAAAACCAATATATTACATTTTATTCAATATTTATTCTACTGACTAAAAACCAATATATTACATTTTATTCAACATTCAGTTATTCTACTGACTAAAAAATCAACATAGTGCATTTTATTCAGCAATCAGTCATATTTTTTTCTTTGTATATAAACACTGTTTAAATACTCATGCAAAAAAAACTATAGCCAATCCATGCTTATGCTAATTCCTTCTCCTAAATACAATGCATGGAAGCAATTTTACATGAAAATGATGCACAGTGTTTACAATATTTTGGTTTAATAATTTGTGGCATATAACAATATGGTTCACATGAGTGCTGATTTTAAATATATAAAAACAAAGGCAGACATTGTAAAACGTACTCTCTGTACACATACATGCTAGAAATAATTCCAACATCATGAGTAAACAACTCAAGCCAACAGTTACTCAATTAGTAGCTAAAATCTAATATACAACATTTAAGGCACCTAGCAACAAGCATTGTTGTCCAACCTAAAATCAATAAAGCTAAATTGGTAACAAATAAGATTTTTTTTTAAAGCCTAGAATAACTATGATTTAACCAACAATTAAACATAAGCTGTCAAGAGCTTTATCAAGACCTTACATAAAAACAACTAGTTTTGTTGTTTATTTCCAACACAGGAGTCTGACTTTTATCAATAAAGTACGGCAAAATCTCTGACAACACGAATTACCCTTATCGGTAATATAAATATGTATATTTATATTACCGATAAGGGTAATTCGTGTTGTCAGAGATTTCGCCGTACAGTATTGATAAAACGTCACACTCCTGTGATTTCCAATACATTTGTAAAACTTGAAACATGAAAGTAAAATATTATAAATTTTGTTGTTGCTGGTACCATATATAACAATGTTTGAACATTATTTGTTTATTTATATACTGCTACAATTTTTTTATCCTACAAAATTTGTATTCAGCAAATGACAAACAATCACAGTTAAATCCATAAATAAAATAAATTGTACAGGTGTAGTTTTATACTTAAAAACATCTCACAATGCTTTTTCATTTGTATGTCCAATTTCAATCATGCTGTAAATTTCTTTTCAAGAACTATAATTTCATTTTTATTGTTTAGCTTTAGTTCACCATTATTATTTCACCACTGTGTGATACAGAGTGACAATCACCTAGCAACATACATCGATACAAAAGTCTGGTCTTATAAAAAAATAATTCTGTTCTTGTTTTTACCTATCCATGTTCTACAGTTTTCAAATAATGTAATATTATACACATCAGTTCTGGACTTTATGAGTTCTAAATGCATCTGTGTTCATTGTAAGCTTTTGTTCAAACAAATTAAATCTCTTCTCATTTATTTTATCCTTTTGTCTAATTTATCATAATATATTGAGTGGTACATTGCATATATCCAAATTTATGTTATTGATGGCCTTTTGCATTTGGTTGTTATTGCTATGTTTGAAAGGTAAGCTCTGTGTTCAAGTCTTTTTGTTGTTGTTCAAATTCTGATTGTCAAGTACTACAGTTTTTCAAAGATTTTGTTATTTATTCTATGTCACTCTCTAATGCATATATTTGCTTCCATGTCACTCTCTGATGCATCTGTATATCTTCCATGTCACTCAGTAATGCATATATCTGTCACTCTCTAATGCATCTGTTAATCTCTTTGTTACACTCTTTTGAATGCTTCTCTCTGTTGATCTGGTATGCTACTCTCTAATGCATAGCACTGCTTATCTCTTCCATGTCATTCTCTAATGCATCTGTTTATCTTCCATGTTACTCTCTAATGCATAAATAACTCCCACTTCACTCTCTAATGCATCTGTTAGCTTCCAAGTCACTCTCTAATGCATAAATAACTCTTTATCTTCCAATTCACTCTCTAATGCATCTGTTAGCTTCCAAGTCACTCTCTAATGCATATATAACTCTTTATCTTCCACTTCACTCTCTAATACATCTGTCTGTTTAACAATTCCATGTCACTCTCTAATGTTTCTACAGGTAAAATCCATTATAATGTATCTGCTGTCACTATCTAATGCTCCGAAGATAAAACAGATGCATTAGAGAATGACAAGGAACATAGCTGTTTATCTGCCATGTTGCTACCTAATGCATCGCTCAAGTAGTCTGAAAAGTTAGAGCATCCATGTTGGATGTGGGTTTGAACCTAGGTCAAGTCATAAAATTGTACTTACAGCTGCTTCACTTGTTACTGAACAATAAGAGGTTAGTGTTAGGACTGGTCAGCCTAGTGTCAGGATAATGTGACTGGGTGGGACATCATGCTACATGTCTGCAGCATGATGCCTCAGTGCTAGACATTACTATAAACTGTCACACTGCAGACATCATAGTGATATGACAAAAATTGTTAAAGCTACATTAAAAAACACCCATACAAAACACACTATCTGATGTATCTGTTTATCTTCCATGTCACTTACTAGTACATCTATAACTATTTATCTTTCATGTCACTAATGCATGTCTTTCCCATTTCATTCTCTAATAGATCTGTGCATTTTCCATGTCACTCTTTATTGCATCTGTTTATCCTCCAAGTCATTCTTTAATGCATCTATTATTCTTATATCTCACTCTCTAATGCAGCTATCTTTTTATCTTCCATGTCACTCTCTAATGCATCTCTCTTCTGATTAACTGGCTGCAAGTATTATTTAATGTTTGGATGTTTGTCCAGGTTTTTCTCTCACACCCATAGATACCATAATGGTAACCATACATTGTTTAGCAAGAGTTAAGAGTTTTACAAGCAGTGCATTATAGTGCTAACATTATTAAGTGTACTACCAATTGATTTGTGAATTGCTGAATCTTAATGTATCTGAAAGTATTTGTGATAATGATGTAGATGAAGGCCATTTTATTCCTTCTCCTTCTTTTGATTTACCTTTTCCAGAACAAAAGAAATGTTTTCATTGGTCGAATACAAGATGTGTAAAAGAAATGTTTTCATTGGTCGAATACAAGATGTGTAAAAGAAATGTTTTCATTGGTCGAATACAAGATGTGTAAAAGCTAGTGAAACAGATATAAAGATAATGTCTTCCCAAAAAAAGATCACAGAACACAATAAAAAAAAGTTTATATTAAATGTATGCTATGACCGATCAAGATCTTTGCTGCCTGCAGTTTAACTTGACTTATAAGCAAGTATATTTGGTATACTCTACTTTAAATCAAAAGTCTTTTAACAAAACCCTATGTATATATGACCATCAATTCATGAGTAGCTATAATACTATTTTAAGATTGGCTACATGGCAATTATATTGGATATCTGACTAGACATCATAACAAGTAGTGTACATATGTTTTGGTCAAAATTGCCATCTGTTAAGGTGAAATATCAAGATCGTTAAGAGTTTCAAGATGACCACTATGGCAAGTATACTGGATGACCAATGGGCACCCTTTTCATTTAGAACCAACATCATAGCAAGTCTTCTAGCAGGAACCCCTCGTTGATATGATTGTAAGACGTAATGATAACAAAATGCTGATGACTGCTTTGGCAGTCATTATTGATGTCTGAGCAGCACCATTTTCATATAAGACCATTATATACACCGGAATGAAGGCGTGTAAAATGTTTCATAGCAATCCTCCAAGTAGTTTAGGAGGAATGGCCACAACAAACTTGTGCCAATAATGATCATTGTATGACAGACAAAACAACTAAAACTGAAAGAGCACTCAGATCTTGTATGGCCATAGTTAGATTCATAATTCAATGTAAAAAGTATAAATGTATAATACAGACTCCACACGCTATACTGCAGACTCTATTAAAAAAAGCTCTTAACAGATGCGAACATTGAAAGTGTTCGTGACAGATAACACATGTCAACTAAATGCAACAATCTCAATGTTCTAAATTGTCTTTAAAAAGATCACAATTTTTCTATTTTGCTTTAGAAACTACCTGCATCTAATTACTTCTGTCTAAAATATTGGTATACTTCCAATTCACATCAATAAAACAAAACATTTTTTGACTTGCCAAATATAGCATAGGTACAAAATCCCAAAAGGGACATAACTCTTAACTATTTGCCAAATTCTACTTTCAGCATATTTTCCTTTAACATTAAAATAATTTACCGCTTTAGCCAAAACAGTCAAATCATTTTGCTGTCATTGCTATACAATCCTGTTTATAAATAGGGTCCAAATGCAAACAACATCATCCTGATATTCCATCACCAAACTGCACCGAAAAATCTGAACAGACCTAAATCTACCAGTGCATTATGCAATGGCAGATATGGGTCTGTGAAGTTTGTAGATAGACTCGACATAAACATGAACATAGTAGCTTGTGATCTGGCTGTCACTATTACTAAATTGGAGCATAGGTCCTCAAACATCTGAAGCAGTTCTCTTTACAGACTTCTAGCAAATACAGGAGAACAATTTGCGTTATGTCAAGTTCATTTCGTTTTGATCTTTTTGTGGAGCAAACATTATTGTGCAGCAAGTTGTAATGTTTTTGATGGCAAGCTGTCATGCTTTTGACAGCAAGTTGTAATGTTTTTTTATAGCAAGCTTTAATGTTTTTTCAGCAAGCTGTAATGCTTTTGCTAGCAAGCTGTAACGTTTTGGCCAGCAAGATGTAATGTTTTGGAAAGCAGCATTAGCAGTTACTTGATTAGACTGGTTTAAGTTTATCATTGCATAGATTTCCTAATCTCCTTGATCGATTCTCATCATACAATTCATTTTATTATATACTTACTTGCTTCTTTTACCTTAGGGTCACAATCATAGAAGCTAGCATTCAGATTTTGTTTAATATTTTTGCATTTGCTAATATTTCACAAACTCTTAATAGATTCTCATCACAAATGCCATAATGATTATGATGCTGAAACAAATAATTTTACAATAAACTTACTTTCTCCTATAACTTGTGAATCAAGGTCACTCATACAAATGTGCATTGAATGTTTTAATTTTTTAATGAAATTTCTTCATACTTGTGATGAATCAATAAGAAGCTACGACAATTTATTTTGGAGATATGCATGCATGGGTCACTGACCTCTGGGTTACAGTCCCTGAAAATGTGCATTAGGTTTTGGCTAAAGTTTTGCATTTGCTTACATTTCCTAAACTACTTGATGTATTTTCTTCATCCTTGGGATGAATCTTTATGAAGCTAAGACAATTCATTCCATGACATGCACTCTTGCATCTTTGATCTTTGGGTTAATGTCACAGTCGTAAAAAAGTTCCTTTCAAGTTTTGGTTCAAGTTTTATAATTTCCTAAACCTATTGGTGGATTTTTTATGGCACTAAGACCATTTATTTTGTAACAGGCTCATTGAACCTTTTGACCTTGGGATAATGTCACACATTTTAGAGAAATGCTTGAATCGTGGGCATGACATGTTTGTTACCAATAATCTCTCATTTCATTTTGATCAAGAAAATGCATTATTACCTGCATCAATTGTTGTTAAAATTTTCCCAAATCTAGTTCTTGAGATAATTAAAGTTGACAGTAACCATTAATTAAATGCATATGCTACACATGACGCATAATTGATTTAATTATTCTTGTATGCATCTCTTTTAAACATTCACACCACATTGCAAAATCATTATCCATAATTATTTTCCCTTATAGGTCCCCTACCATGGATGCCTAAATACCTGTACCTGTAAAGCAATATAAATATCAAGTATTGATCACAACTCAAGTCTGCATTTTAAATAAATACATTTTCAAGTCAATGTTGATAATTGGTCTTCATACTTATTTTAAAGTTATTTAAAGCATCCATTTTGGTAAAATCATATACTCATTGTTCTCACTATGAAAACGAAGTCATATGGACGTTCTTTTGCATACCAGGGCCCAGCAATGTGGAATGAATTGCGCATTGAAATTATACACAAAGACACAGTGGTCCCTTTTAAGAGTGCTCTTAAAACTCACCTTTTTTGACTGCAAGAACAAACTTAAAGACCTAATAATGTTTCGTACCTTAAATATTTTCAGCATTTTTTTATGTTTTCCAATTTCATGGTTTTTGTTTTTGTTTTTCTGTAGTCATATCATTATTAATGTAAAGCGCTTAGAGCTTCTAAAGATTAGGTGCTATACAAAGTCATCATTATTATTGTTATTATTTTCCATTATTGGTCTGAACTGTACGTGCCTAAATTTAGTGCTAGCTTCTCCCTGTGGATATAAACAACAGGAGTATTTTTATGATACTCTTTTTTTTAATTCATGCATTTTCAAGTCTATTTTTAATATTGCTATTCCAACTTACTCTGAAAGTCACTTAAGGTTACTCTGAAAGTCACTTAAGTTTGACAAAAGAGGAAGAAGTAATTTAAAATTCAAAAACTATGTTTTTCGACCACCATCATGAAAACTGGTTGATGATGAAAACTGTTCAGATGCAAGTAATGGCCTAATCTCCCCTAACACTTCAGGTTTGTACTGAAACTTTTAGACTTGTTAAATAAAATGTTTAAAAGTCTGTAATCTTTACATTTAACTTTTAATTTTTTCATAATTTAAAATAAAAGTGTTTGATTAGTACTATATAGCCAGTGTTGTGCTGACATACTGTGAAACTACCTACTTACCTAATAACCTATCCACATACCTACCTGACCCAGACATAAAATAATTAAAATTAAAATCATTGTTATTAAAATATGATTTCAAAAACATTATTATTGTCCACTGGGTGAAGTTACCTTGCAGTGGCAGCTAGCAGTAAAAACATAATACACCTATATTTATGTGAAATGTATGCAGCATGCAATCCACAGCTCATTCACATCTACCATATACTTTTTGGATGTTTTGTTGGTTTTAATGATACCATCAAAACATTAATGGCAACATATGCCAAGGAAATGGGAGCGAAGTGTCTTTCTTAAGGGTACAACCAGGCTCCACTGAGGGAGCTAGTATATAGCTCGCTGTATTATATACACTTAACCTGTTGAGGTCACTAAAATGGAAAGTCTACAACTGAATAACATATTTATTCCTACTTCTAACTACACTGGCCAAAAAGACTTTATTACCGGTATGCACACTTAAAGTAAATAGTCACTATGAAGTAGAGTCTCAGCTCAGCAAACATGGATATGTGAAAAAGCTTGCTTGGCATGTGCTGAAAAATGTCATTAGGCCTTACAAAAGCAGCAAACAACAACATTATTTTTGTTTTAAACTGCATATTTTGACATTTATATTTGAATTAAGAAGTTCAGATTTTCAAGTTTTTTATATAAAAAAAAACAATGTTTGATACAGATATGTCAAATGACCAATTCATTGTTTGCATCTTGAGTATGTTTAATATAATCTTATATAAAAAAGATAATTCATTATTGCCTCAATTAAAATGTACCCAAGTTAATTGTTAACTTCATATACATTTTTAATTGAGGCATCCATTAATGATTTTGAAGAGCCAAGGTGATTCATTCAAGCCTCATACTGTATTTTTTCCATAGTGTATTAGCACCGTATATAAGATAATTAATACTTTGAATTAGCATTCTTTTTAGTAAACACCAGTCTTGAAATTTATTCATTGAGATAAATATATTTAATTTAATCATTCATCTGAATTTGATTGCTCAAAACATTCAAAGACTTTTGTGCTATTACAGAAATACTGTAAATTCATTTGAAGACATTTTGGGATTATATTGGCATTTTTTTTCTGTACTGTTGATTCATCATCCAGAACACCTTGGAACACATTCAAAACTTTTGGAATTAAGAACTTCATTCACCATACTGTAAGTTATTTTTAATTCTTTCACTCTGTATTTTAGGGAAATAAATTGTATTTTCAGTTTTACATATCTTGTCAGTTTTTCTCTTTTATCCTTAAAAATAAGTGCTTTTAATGTGTTTCCTTGAAGATGTCTTCAATGATAAGGTTTTCAAATCCCTCCTAAAGGGATAGACCTCTTTTCCCTTTTTTGCCTACAACCTAAATGTGCGGAACCACCAAAATGGTTATTGAGAACCAGGTAGCCCCCACCCCCAACAAAATTGCAGCTCCTAAATTGTCTGTTACTTCAGTAGCTGAAACTGCCATCACATAGATCATACATATGTGCAGTGTATAACGCTGATCTGCAAATGCCTGCTAGCAAAACCAAATACACTGATACTGAAACTGTTTATGTGCCTGCAGTAGACGAGGGAGACTAGTGATACAACAAATATTTGAAAGACAATAGAGGAAACAAGAGAGTGATGATCAAATATAAAGCAAAACTATGTGGAATAAGGCCCATAGCAGTAGACAAGCCTGAATACATCAAGTATTTAGAGACAATACCGGAGACAGGAGACTAATGATAAGAATTCTTGGGAAGGCAAAACTATGGAATTAGGTCCATAACTGCTAAGTACCATGTTACAGTAATTCAGTAATTTATACTTTTGAACTCAATAAAACCTTGCTACATGAACATTTTCATGATGATAAATTTAAAATTCCTAATTGCTGTTTTCAAAGAAAACACTGACTTGTCCAAAAGGGTGGTTGACTTCTAATTTACATTAAGGATGGCATTTCTTTCAAATGTAGATATATTCTTGAGGAAATCTGTATGGAAATAATCTGGCTAGAAATGAGACATAATGTCTACAAACCGTTTGTATTGGACTCTGTATAAAGTACACCGAACACTGACAATGCTTGGCATAATACATTTCAAAACAAGCTTGAAACTCTATATAGAAAACAAAGAAATCTGTTTAATGGATGGCTTCAATTACAATTTACTTTATGAAACCAGTCAAAGCTAGATTAAAACCATGAATTCCCTGAATTATAAACAACTAGTTCATCTACCCACTAGGATAACAGAGGTATCTGAAACACTAATTGATCACATCTATCCTAATAATGCCAATATTATTATACAAGTTGTAGTTCCCCAGTATTCCATAAGTAATCATTATCCTATATGCTGTACACGAAAATTAGGTTAAAAAAATTAAACTTTTCATCACAAATACATCAAGTATCAAATAATGAAAAGATCCAATTCACAAATATTCCTTTAAGAACTGAAAGGTATCCCTTGGTCAGTAATTGAATCTTGACAACTGGATAGATATATTTACCATCTTACTGAGCACTCATGCTCCTATTAATTTCAATAGAGTAATATATCAAAATCAACAAAATTAAATTACAGTTGATATACTCAATGCTATTAAGACAAGAGATAGATTTCATATTCATCACTAATAATATGGCAGGTTATTGTCAAATTTGCCTCTCAAATTATTGAAGGTTTGCAGAGTTTTTATATGGTTCATTTTTGTAAAACTATCTGATATTTCAGAGGAATAATAATTTTTCTTTGCCTTTTGAATCATTAACTTGACTCTGTTTCTCCATAATCTGTAATTGTCTGTATCTTTTAATTTATGTGGTGATATTCAGCAAGAACTATTGAAATTGCAAATGCACTCAATGATTGCTTGGTGAATATAAACAAAAAACTTGTGGATTTCACAGTTCATAAATATTCTCCAATGATGAACTAAATGAGAATATTTCTTAAAACTTATCAAAGAAAGAGTGCAAAAATACCTGAAATAAGTCTTGAATATTTTAAATAAATTAGACAAACTTGATGTCAGAACATCTAAAGGTCAAGATAATATAAGTTCCAAATTCCTAAAACTATCCTCTCACTATCCTAACACCTTCACTTATGTATATCTTCAATCTAAGTATTCCATAGGTAATTTTCTAAACCAGCTAAAACTGGCAAAAGTAACTCCAATACATAAGGTAAAATTCTGGGTTTCAGTGCTTAGACAATGGTTATTACATGCCATGTACAAAGGTCATAATATAATATCAACTGCTATTCTGATAATGGCAAGCCTCATTTTCCTACTAATGCACATATAATCACCAAAAACAACAAAAGTCTCTTCTTGCTAAAGAAATTTTTTAATTAATAATGAGATTACTATTCCCATAAGAATATGCATTGCAAATAAATTTGGGAAAAGCGGGTCATTTTCTTACTTACAATATACCTTTTGATAAAACACATCTAACATTCAGTAAATGTATTATTTCTAAATTGCAAACAATGATATGAGCACCAATGACTTGGATCATTATTTAATAACTTTCCCGACACAACACACCCTAATAGCAATATAAAGAAATAAACTTTGATTACACATGTTCTTCTTGCATAAAAACACATGCACTCTCTCTCTCTCTCTCTCTCTCTCTCTCTCTCTCTCTCTCTCTCTCTCTCTCTCTCTCTCACACACACACTATCAATAAAAAAAATGGTTATTAAAAATGAGATCAGATAGTTTTGTGCAATCTAACTCTTCATTAATTTTAATGGTAAATATCAGGAATTCAGTTGGTGTAAATTTTACTGAGAAACATATTTTTAATCTAAACATATTGTTCTACAAAAGAACATTTAAAGTTAATTTTTTAAGATTTTTTTTGCTACAACTGATATTTAAATTCGTTATATATCTGTGTCAATTAGGCTTACAGATATTTTTATATACAGTAATAAGTTAAATTATGTATAATTGGGTAATTACTTACAACAGACAAGGTCTATAGGTTAAAAGATATTTACTTGTAAACACAAATCCCCTTGCCAACTGATACAAATTTGGATTAGCTGACCAGATACAGGCTAATATCAAGGAATTATGATGAGGCAGTTTGTGTTAGGTGCCAAGCATAAGGACATAGTACAAAAACAGAGCCAACATTAATTTAAAGCATATAACCCACAACATTTCATCACATACAGGATAAAAAAAATATTAGTTAATCTCGATGTAAAAGATTAAAGATAAACAGGATACTACACATACATGGCTGATAATGAAAATGTCATTAAAGCCTGAAAATTCAAGTCACATTGACCTATTTTTGAACATTGTTGTTATTCCTCTGGAAATGACTAGGTATATACATAAATTATGATAAGGCATTAAAAAAACACACAGATGAAAATACAATAATCATACAACCTGAACACATTAAACACACAAAGTTTAATGAGTCTAAATATCTAAATATATCAAAGTAAAATATAAAATTGTGCAACAAATGATAATCTAAACATACAAAGACCACTCAAGTATAAAATAAGGTCATAATTACTTATTTTTGGTATAGCTGAATTCTCTTGGTGATGCATAAATACACAGAGTTTGATGAGTGTAGATAACATAGCTTTAAAAAATAATGATAGTATCACAAAAGTCACTTGTGTCAAAATAAGTTCAAAGTGACCTACTCTAGTTGTTGTTGAACTCTCTTGGAGACATACAATAAAGACTTGATGAATATAGATGTAATTATCATATATACTGGAGTATAAGCTGAATAATTTAAGACAAAAATAAATCCTGGATAGTGGGGAAGAGTTGGCTTATCCATGGACCAAGGTCTAAACTGGAAAATGTTTAAATTTTTTGTGGACTAATGGTATATTTTTTTATAATTGTAAATCACTGAAGACAAAATCACATGCCTAATGACAATACCTGCCATAACACACTAAGTCACACGAAAAACACAATTTTGGATTCCAAAACATCCTGTTACAATTTTCAGGGATCCTAACCAGAAAAACCTTTAATATCATGACCTTGTGATATATGCCTGCAATTTGTAAGCTAGTATGTATAAATATTAAACTCCTGCTCAAAGCACAGCTAAATCTATCCTCTGGGCACACAGCTAATTATAGAGGCAATAAAAGGTTAATGCAGTCTGAAATAATCAACCACCATTCAGTGATTACTTAATTGACAGACAATAGCTAGGGTGATGTGTGGAATCAAATGTTGTGGTGGGTGAGTCCATTAAACTAATTTCCATGGTTGAAATGCACAAAGTAGAGCAACCCAATTAATTTCTGACATTAAGGACACATGATGAAGAACATCAATGCATTGAATGAGAATGTTGAAGCCAACTTTATAAAGTTTGTGATCAGTAGCAGCACTGCTCTGAAGTCGGATTTTTATTCCATATATAAAATGTGATACTATAAGCAATTGGCTATCAGCAAAACCCCAGTCAAAAATCAGACTGATGCGCTCCTTGGTTGCATCTGTATTCCTATATGCCTGTGAGTCATGGACCCTCAAAGTGGATCTTGAAAGGAGGATACAAGCTGTTGAATGAGATGCTTTCAAAAGTTGCTTGGCATTATATATAGAAATCATGTCATGAATGAGGATGTGGGAAACCGAATTAAACAAGCCATTGGGCCCTATGAAGAGCTATTGACCATTGTGAAAAAGCGCAAAATGAAATGGTACGGACATGTCACACGATCAACAGGGCTTGCTAAGGCAATCATGCAAGGTACTGTGAAGGGAGGGCGAAGGAGAGGCAGACAGGGGAAAAGATGGGAGGATAACATCTCAGAATGGACAGGACTGAAGCTGAGTGACACAGTGAGAGTAGCAGAGAACAGATTGGAATGGAGGAAGCTGGTTGTCAGGTCATCAGTGGTGCCCCAACGGTTGGCAAGACTAATAGATAGATAGAAACCCCAGCAAGAAATAAATTTCAAAACTTGACAGTTTTACTTTGTCAAGCACAGCAGCAAGAGGGAGCATTTAATTCTTTGCACATACTGAAAACAACATACTGTCATAAGCGTACTACATCCATCAAAAAAGAAGCACCACCTGTTTGTAGCACAAGACCCAGCATTCAGATTAGTTCTCTTTATTATTATTTGTTATCTTAATCTGCCTAAAATACTAACTATTAAATGATGGATGTTTTCAGGATGATTTCAGCCATGAAAGAGATTGATTGCATAGTTGGTATGTGCTGAGAAAGCATAAAAAACACGAAATGGACAATACATTTATTATTACTGAATTACCTGCAAAGACCCGAAGAAACCTTAACTATTATGCCCCCCCCCCCATTCCCCAATGAAATGGTCAGTTGCAAATGTGATAATATATATACTGATTTTTCTATTCTGACAATACTAATGAATCCAGAAAATCCAGCAGGGACGTTTGAAACATACCACCATCTAGTCTAAAGCAAGTTCAAAGAGAAACACTACTGACACTTTGCAATACCTTCAAATCCTGAACTGATCTTTGAGGGACTGCATCAAATTAAGCTTACATTTTGCAATCCAATAAATTTTAAAGACAGAAACTTGATGTTGGTTTTTATTTTAATATCAGCATGGTTGTGATTATGTGAATATTCGCACAAAAGTATGGTGTTGGTATCTGACACTGCTAAGTATATAAGTTTAAGAATGTAAATGCATAAAATGCTTTGAAGAAAACAGGTATGTGTGTGATTCAGATTTATAATGTAGCTTTAACAATTTTAGTCTTATCGCTATGATATCTACAGTGTGGCAGTTTCAAGTTATGTCTAGCACTGAGGCATCATGCTGCAGTCATGTAAAATCATGTCCCACCCACTCACATTATCCTGATACCAGGCTGCTCAGTCCTAACACTAACCTCTTAACGCTGAGTACCAAGCAAGGCAGTTACTAATACCATTTTTTAAAGGCTTTGGTACTATTCAACCTGGGTTCAAAACCGTAACCTCCTACATTCAAGGTGGACACTTGAACCACTTAAGAGATTAATGTGGTGAAGAAAACAGACAAGTCAATTTCTTTTATTCAGATTCGAATTTGAAATCATTTTCTATAAGCTGATATGAAAAATAGTTTATTCTCAATATGACATCAGTTTTATGAGGTCACACACACTACCCCCCCCCCTTTTAGGACCTCAAAACCAGTTTTTTAGTCTCAGAAACCCTTCCAACACTGTCTGAGAATATGGCAGGAAATGCTAATAATGCTGCACAGCTCATTAGATAGGTGCTGTCATGAAATCAAACAAATATTTTGTCTAAATTTTACAGGTAAAACAATGAATGAAAATCTAGCATAACCATAACATTATAACGCAGGGGTTCAAAGTTTCTTATCAAAGCCATAACTGTTACACTTGTTTGAACTGTTTCAAATCTAAAGATGTCCACATTGACAACCAATTATATTTTTGTTATCAAAATCAAGCAACCAGTAGTAAAAAAAAAATAATTACACAATTAAGAATGAATGAGATAATATCTCTATCAAAAATTATTTAAGTAATTCTTTCTAAGAAAATGTTCAGATTGTGTTGCGGCATTTAAACTTAAATGTCACTGAATATGCCAAAGCAAATAACAACTATGCTGCAGTTTGCAAATTTTGTGTACATGAGAAGCAAGAAGGGAATGGTGGAAAAGCAAAGCAGCATTAGAAGAGATGCCAAGATTAAAGATGGTGTGTTGGACTTGGAACACTTCATTCCCTGAACTGGAGAAAGTGATTTTGGTACTGACTGTTGAAAAAAGGGATAACTTTTCACAAGAATGCAATTCGTCTACATTCAATGTTAAAAGTGAATACAAGTTGCCAGATTCATCAAAATTTGTTTCATCAGTTAGTCTTCACATTTTAGGAATTGGCATGGTTTTGGTCTCAGGCAGCTAACAAATATCACACAAAAGCAACTAAAAGAGTTGCAAGACAAATAAAAGAATCATTCAGAAGTTTATCATCCAACACAGAAAGGAATGTTCATTCAAAATATTCAAATTGGAAATATTAAAACATATAAATTAATGTTCATACATTCATTGTCCTTAGGCTTTAAGACATATTTTTTTTAGTAATGTGGTTTGCCTAAATAAATGCATTTATATTTACTGTGTGTATCTGGTGATATTGTCTCAGAGACATGGGTCAGTTCTGGTCATGCACCTTTTAATGTTTTAACCTTTTCAGTTTGTTGGGTCAGTTTATTTGTAAACAAGCTTATATACGAGTATATATGGAAGGCTAGGACAAGCAATTAACTGAAAATATAAAAGTCAATATGGAAAAAAATCACAGTGACATTTATATAAATTCAATTATTCTCCTTGAAATTTTTTTCATCTAGACACAAAGTTTTTTAAGTTCTATTTAACTGTAACAGGTCTATATATAGAGTGAACAACAAATGAATGATTGAACATTACAAAAGTCACAAAGGAGTGGAAATTATATCACAATAACCTAGGTTTTGTAAGGCTGATTCACTCTTTCAAGATACACTAGATAAAATTTTATAAGTGTAGGTGAAATAAGGTTGAGTATACTGAGGGTGTAATGAAGGTATGAGTAACAAATGATTAAACACATCAACAAACAAACAAACCAGCAAACTGCTGCATCCCCTCACAACTTTATTGGTAAGGGAAAATGCTATTAGCTGATGCATCCCCTCACAACTTTATTGGTAAGGGAAAATGCTATTAGCTGATGCATCCCCTCACAACTTTATTGGTAAGGGAAAATGCTATTAGCTGATGCATCCCCTCACAACTTTATTGGTAAGGGAAAATGCTATTAGCTGATGCATCCCCTCACAACTTTATTGGTAAGGGAAAATGCTATTAGCTGATGCATCCCCTCACAACTTTATTGGTAAGGGAAAATGCTATTAGCTGATGCATCCCCTCACAACTTTATTGGTAAGGGAAAATGCTATTAGCTGATGCATCCCCTCACAACTTTATTGGTAAGGGAAAATGCTATTAGCTGATGCTAAGGTTGACAAACATGCCAGATGAATAATGGAAAAAACAGATCTAGCTGTGTCATGGCTGAAAACACAAGTTTGAATAAGAGTCCCTCAAAGGAACTGACATTCTACTTTCATAAAAGAATTTTTCCAGATTATAATACAAGACCATTTCTACTTAATGACTGCTGAAGGTTGCAACCATCTCTGATATTCTTCAGGAATTTCAAATTAGCCACTGAGTAGCAATAATGGTTGTGAGATCAACACCAACATTTTTAGCCACCATCAGAAAGTCTTTTGAGGAAACCTCACATTGATATGACCATCCATTCAGGAGAATTTGTGATAAGATTTTCAATATGTTCATTGTGACAACCATATCTGAGGTCAGATTGGCACCATTTTGATTCAGGACCAACAAGTTATCATAACTAGTCTTCTGGTGAAACTCTCCATGTCAATATGACTTTCCATTTAGTAGCAATAACAAGATTTTCAAGATGGCTGCCATGGTTGTCAGACTGGCTACATTTTCATTTAGAATCAAGTATCTTAAAAAGTCTTCTGGCAAAAACAAAGGTTGATATGAATTTCCATAAAACAATAAATAGTAAAAATATTTTCAAGGTGGCTGCTGTGATAGCCAGATTGGATATCAAATTAAAACAACTGTTATTTATGACTGACTAGATACCATAATAAGTTGTCTAGTGAAAACCTCATCCTGATATGGTTTTCCATTCTGGAGGAGTAACAATAACAATATTTTCAAGAGAATTGCTGTGGTGGCCATTGTGATTGTCAGATCGGCACCATTTTCACTTAGGACCAACCAGCTGGAGCTTATCAGGGAAAACTCCATGCTAAGACAATCATCCATTCAGCAAGAGCAGCAAAAACAATTTTTTTAAGCTGACGATGGCAATACTGGATGTCTCTGCATTTTCATTAAGGACCAAACAGACTTTGGGATGAATGTGACTGTAAAGTTTCTTGGCAGTCCTCCAAGTAGTTTTGGAGAGGTAGCAACAACAAATTTGCATTAATGGACAAATGGACATAAGATGTCAGACAAACTGATGGCTTTCCCATAAGCTCTTCTGGACTATGACCAGTAGAGCATAAAATACAATAAATATACTTGTACTCAGTTAATGTTTGACTAAAATGCAAAAACTTTAAGAAGAACAATTTTTAAATAGTTTAAACTATTCATTTACACATAATGATATTTTAAATCAAACAACCAAATACAAAACTAGCATCAGAATAAAAGCCTAGAATTGAAAATCATCAATCCTTCCTCTT
Organism: Unio pictorum; assembly: GCA_030141615.1. NCBI lineage: Eukaryota > Metazoa > Mollusca > Bivalvia > Unionida > Unionidae > Unio > Unio pictorum. Next base: position 3,435,434 of record JARLTB010000139.1, read on the forward strand.
ATCATCTGTCACAGTGGCAGTCCTATAAAATCCAGTGAAGAGAAACAAGTATATGGTAGAACCAATAATTATGACTGTCTGTAGAATGAAAGTTAATTCCCAGTTGAACTGCTTGGCCAGAAAGCTAAGTGGAAGTCCTGAAAGGGCCTGGCCAACTGAAAATATACAAACAATGAATGAAATTTTATTTTTCATCAAGTCTAATCCAGAATTAAAGGGATGAGGTGGGGACACTGCATGAGGCTTTATATTTATTTATTTAGTATGGGTGGAGGTGTAAATCCCGATAATTTCTAATGTTTTAAGTTGACTAGTAGAGTTAAATTTAGACAAATAATACCTTCCAACTTCAAGTCCCTGATTTAATTTGGGAATAGTTTTGAACTGTACAAGATTAAACAACATATACAAAAACCTCTAAATGACCTGATTGGCAACATCATATAACCATAAATGTTTAAGAAACCAGAAACCCTTTGAAAGTCACCAACCAGTGCCAGGTATGAACCCATAAATCCAGAGATGTTAAGCTAGTGTGTTACCAATCTGCTTTCCAATCTCTGTAGCCAATGAATCAGAGATACTGTAAAGAAACTTTCATAATAATAATTAATGACAAACACTTATAACAAAGGTGCAAAACAGATGTGTCTGTGGGTTTCCAATAAAACAGAAAGTAGAATAACTTAGCAAAGCTCCATAATTTCTGATCAGTGAGAAATGTGTACTTGTGTCAAATGTCATATGCTGTAGGGTGATTTTATTGAAATGAACGTAACAATAACAATAAATGATATTTTTAATAGACTAATACAGCTGATGTCAAAGAATAGCACACATCAAACTAGCCAAAACAAGTTTGATCATTTAATCATGAAAGAATGTATATTTTTCAGCACAACAGCAGCAGAGGAGGCGAACAGACCGAAACTATTTCAGACAAACTGAAACTATTTCAAACAAAGTCCTAAAAGATTTCAAACAAAAACTATTTTAAACAAAATCCTAAAGGATTTCAAACTGAAACCAATTCAGGCAGACAAAAAAAAAAGAGAAATGGTTTCGGTTTGTGACGCTATTGAGACTGTCTCCAGACAGACCCGGCACTGATGGCATTGTGGAGACGAATTGAAAATCCTTGAAATTGCTAGCAATTTATGATGAAAGTCTTAAGACTTTACAAACAGACTAATTTGTAAAACCTCTCCTTGTAAATCGATCAGATTCTTGGATTGGTCAGTGAGTTTGAAATTCATTCTCGTTAATGAATCATTATGACATCACATATAGACCGGATTAGTTGGATCCTCATTTATTAGAAATCCGGGTGGAGCTGTTGGTGCAAATGAGTATAAAATATATCCTTGTTGGGCTTGATTTGATCTTTCGAGATTTATTTGGTAGCTTCCTTCGATGGCATCACATACTAAATTTATTGCAATCACCGAAGATATATTTACGTTTTGATGAGCAATATGTCACCCACCACCATCTGGGTCATTATTATGTTTGAGGATAGTTGTTTGTTGTTGTGGTATTTTTTCCATGCGTCGAGTATTTGTGGAAAATATTCATCGAGGAGATCGTTTTTTGATTTTTTTTTAATTGGTCTACATTATACCCGGGAAGTTTAAATGCTAAAATATTCTCTACGCATATATTATATATTTTTGCAAATTCTGTTCTTGATTTAAGATTAACAGCATTAAGACCGTTTGAATAATCCAAAAATTAAATACTTCCATGTCAGCGATAATTTGATTACATATTTCTACAGTGGGACCCCGCTATAACACGGTAGTTGGGAGCCATAGAATCCAACTGTGTTATGAACCGAACCGTGTTATAAGCAACCATGTACAATACCAACACATTTTTGGACTTGAGTGCGGGGGGGTGGGGGGGTGTACATAAAGACGGGTGCGAAAATGCATGGCACAATTACCATTTTTGATCAATATATATATTAAATGAGAAAAACATTTGCTGTGGTAACAGAAATTGCAGATATAATATATTACTTTATTCAGAGAACCATGCATTGGTACATACACGTGTCTAATTTATATATACATGTATAATCTATTGCATGAAAAGAGTATCAACACCGTGTACTCACCAGCGAATCTTGTAACATACATTGAATCCATAATACAAATATTTCCATCGAAAATATCCACACACAGATGTAAAATATTCAATAATTTTGTCACAGATCATTATGTGACTGAATTCAATGAAAAGAAAATAACAAAAATTACATAACGGGTGTATGTAATGAATGATGAAATAGTACATGTCCGTAGATTAAATAATGGAAGCTAAAGTGTATTCTTATAATAACTACATGTACATCTCAGGATCTTTCTCTCTCTGAATTCAGTCATTGTAAATTTCAGAACATTTTCCCAACCAAGCTGCTAGTCAAAGTCCTTTGAACTTGCCGCCCAGCTATTGCGTCATGTTCTTTTGATGTACTCTAATAAATACAGCAGGCAGAACTGGTTGTATTTTAACCACTGAATTATGTCACTGCAAATATCAGCACAGCTAAAATGATAACGTAATCAACACTAACTTTGTCTCCCAGCTATTTGCATGCGTACGGAGGTCTCCTGCATGGAGTGATTAATGTGTTCCAGATCAAATATTTGCATTCAAATACGCGAAATTAAGCGTTTCCTAGATAGACCTCAGTGTCATATACATTTTATACCATTACATTTCTCATCTGTCAATAGTTATTATTTTTTGAAAACCTCTGATTTTTAGCTGCTTTCTGTTAATGTCACGTTTGCTCTTGGCAAAGTCAATTATAGTTCTCAGTTGCAGAATTCGAATTTACTAGTCAACAGATTGCATAAAACAACACTGCCAAGCCATGCGCACATGCTGGCGGCTTTGTTTCTTTGATGCTGTATAAAACTGTTGCCCCATGAATTGAACAAGTTTAGCTCAGCAGTTCAGTTTGATGATAAATAATGTACTTAAATTAATTGATTTATATATTCTGGTGAGAATCTTTTATCAACCGCTGCATTGGCTGTTGCTTAGTTGTGTATGAAATTAAGAGAACATATATCGGAGATTATTAGAGCAACAATTGTATTCGGTATGCATTCAAGACAAACACAAAGTAGACACGATGGCTTACTTACTCAGGAATCAGTAATTATAATATTGACACTTATGAGCTGTAATTTTTCAACAATAAACAAAGATCAAAGTTCTCAGTAGGCCCAGCAATTGGTTCGTATTTCCGACATTTATTTTGGCACAAAACTAGAAGAAATTTGATAATACATTTTCTACACGTTCTTTTTCGCACTGTTTAGATGAATATGAGAATGATAATTAAACTCTTGACGTATTTTTTTTTTCATACTTAAATTTTTTTTTTGGTCTTTGAGAAAAATACCTGTAATAAATTACCCTAAATTTCGGGAGCCATGCCACGACCGGGTTATATCTGAATTCATGTTATAACAGGGCGGGTTATAGCGGGGTCCCACTGTATGTATTTGATGATCTCATCTCGCAAGGATTCTTTGGAAAGTTTTTCACGCAATATATTTCTATATTTTTATAGTGTTCATTAATTTTACTTTGAATTGGTTGAAACCATCCACCGCTTGGTTCTTCTATCCGCCCACTAAAGAAATCTAAAACTCCAAAATTTGTATCATATGATATCATTGCATCATGATATGATTTCTTATCAGAATTATAATCAGATTTTTGTGGTTCTGGTGGTATTTGTAAGGATGTCCGAGGTGGGGTTTCAGGCCATCCTAGCATGGTTCTTATTGAACTCTGATAGATTTCTACAACATACCCGGGTTAGTTTATCTCAATCACAGATGATAACGTTCGGCTCGTGAACTGTTATAGCGATTTTCGATTCTTTTCCAGTAATGGATTTTATTCTGCACTGTAATTCATTATTAATTTGTTCAATTTGGTAGAACCCAGATGGTAAGGAAACAACGTTCCAGTCAGGAGTTCCATCTTGTTTATTTTTACTCACAAACACCAAGGAATTATTTGGTTGCTGACTACCGAATGGTACTGATCTAATGTTAGGCCAACTGTGGTATACTCGTAATTTTGCTAGTGCTATTTCCTTTACCGGAATCGCAGTGGGGAAATTCACACTGAATTCAGGATTGGTTGATGTTATTGAGATCATGCTGGTTTTCAACGGGGTGGTATTTTCCACTATTCGTTGAAGTAGTTCTTGCGATGTTGCCATTGTTATTATATTTGTGTTGTTTTTCTAATTTTGACATCGCGGAATCATAAACACGTACCATCGCTGAAAACTCACTATCAGATATTAAAGTGTCATCGAGGAAGGATGATATCATCGAGGATAATTACGAGTATGCGGTTGACACAACATGGAACTTAACTATGTAATCCTGCAGTTTGTGCTGGCTACATGATGAAATTTTTTTGTTATTATTGAAATTATTCCAGCTTTTGCTACCGCTGGGGCCGCTGCCGCAATCAACGCTGGTAACGCAGCAAAAAGTGGAAATATACCACCTGATTTTATCATGTTTTTGATCGTGGCTGCAGAGAGAGTGATCTGAACACCTTTTTATCCTTGATAGCATCATTGAAGTGTTTAAACTGACGAGCTGTCAGGGATAGTTTATTCTGACCACCAGACATCTGATTGTGTTTCAGCGATATCGTAGTTCCACGTTTTTTAGCTGATTCTGATTGCAATTTTTTTACTTTGACCAGGAGTTAACGTAACACTAACATGACTATATGACATTTTATTTAATACGCGATTGATCTAATTGTCTACATATTTTCCACTGGTGCATCAACTACCCTCATTCATCCACCAACACTTTCGAGTAGCATTGATTTGTCACTGAGAATGACAGCAACTGCTCTGTAATTAGTAGCACCAGGAGGGTTTACATGAGCTCGGAAGTGTATGTCAACGATGGACTGTCTTGTTAAATCAAGATGTACCAATGAAAAGTAGTAGATAGGATATAGTTTTCTAAAATCCAACTGTGATATTTGCAGATCGGTATCTACATTATTATCACATCCCAAAAATGTCAACAAACAATGATATGCATGTGCTATTTAGTTTTGATCGTAATTAAGTAAAATATCTTTGGATGGTTCTTGTTGGCCGTTTATCCTCAACGAGACTTCATTAACACCCAACTGATAAAATATCATATGGCTGCGTGTTTGGTTATTTAATCGCGTCCTATCCTGTAACGCAATAAATATATGATGTGGCGCAGCAACACCTTGTTTTGATGCCATGTGCCAAGTAAATACACCATTAACATCATGCTCCTTAATATCTGTTGTTGTTGTTAGCCATGATAGCAATGATTTTCCTCCATTATCCAGGAGTGACTGGACCTACAGCACCGGGAGCAGCAGCACCATGCCAGATTGCATCATTATCACTACCTTTTCGCACGAGGAATACTGTATGCTTCGCTCCATAGATAACTTTTCTAACATTTCTGCAGAATCCAAATATATAATGCAGTGGAATCACACATGAAAATTGTCGACGCCGTCCTATCAACATTATTACGCATGTTGCAAATCCTAGGTTGTAATCATTATTAATACCCCTTATAACATCAAAGGCATCAGCTGGTTTAACTTAATGTTCAATATCAACTGTTTGTGGATCAGATGCAGTAGCTTGTGGTGTATTTAATTTAATATATTGAATGTGATCAGCGTGATCAGTAATATCCTTGGTGAACATCATAGATGGACCTGCCGATCTTGTATAATCATCAGAGTATCTTGATAATCCCACTATTGTTGTGGCAACATCAACATCATGTTCTATGGATTCAATCTCTCTTCCATCAATCATATATCTAGCACTCTCAAATAGCGCCATGATACCATTATTGACAAAACCAACTTGGATATTTAGGTCATATGGTGGATCATCATGGTTTGGATCATTTGTTACAATTTCTCCTTCTATTTCAATAAACGCTTCAGCGGGTAGAAAGTATTGCTGGTATCCTGGACTTGAAGTTCGATTCTTGATTGACTATTTGGTTGTATTGCAATATAGGAATAATACTGATAATCGCGTACAGAATCATTCTTGGGCACTGGGGCATCTAAATCAAACACTGGGTCAGGAGCCGATTTAAATATATTATTATATATTTCTTGATCTAAATCGTGATCTTGCTCGCGATTTCAAACCACTTCCCGCTATCATATTTGCAGTAATATTCCCCTGAGTGTTGTATCCATCACTGTTCAGCGATGCTATTTATTGATCCACTGCGTTATTTATTATTTTGCTAATACTCATTGGTTTCTTTCGTCGCCGAACTAACGATAGTAGTTTTCTTTAGACGTGGAAAATGCTTTCCCGGCAACATCACCAATAGCGCTAATACCCTTATCACAAATAACATCATTAGCTTTCATTGATAACTGTTTTGCGATTGGTTATATTTTTGGAGCCATTCTTGCAAATAACCATGCAATGGTATTGCCGAGACCATCTCCATAGTACGCTCTATAAATAGGCAATCGCGTGTTTACTATGTAAGTCATGGTTGGTTTATTGTGGTTGTAGTGTATGAACATCTTATTTAAATGACATTTATCTAATCGCAAAAAACCACCCTATGATTTTTCATTGCTAGCAATTTCAAAATGACTAGTCACTGTGATAACCGTCCGCTAGCTCATCAATAAACTCTCAGTATACACCAATATCCATGATACCACCCTCAAATAGTCATCTGCAGATATCAGCTGCCTCATTAATTATTTCCAGTGAGTTCTTTCCAGCTCGTTTCCCTCCTATGAGAATTTCTAATCGTGATATATCCCCAAGAATATTATTAGGACAATGAACAAGACCACTGCCACGATATCCATTACCGGTGGTTTTACCAGCTGCACCTTGTATGGGAGCTACCACAACCCTAGTAGATTTTAGTTCCTTGGGGAGTTGAGATTCCTCATATGATGGTAGACCGCTTTTTATATCTTTTGCTCTTTTTTCATATTTAACAAAATCATCATCATCATTTTTTATTCTAATTCCACCGTGATTTGCCAAATATATTTTTTTATACCAGAATTTAAAATCTTTTATAGATTTTTCAACTCCATCTTTTATATAGTTTACCTTTGTCCCCTTTTGAAATGAATTAGCAGCAAATTCAGCTAATTCATTATCCGTGGAATTCTTTTTAATTTCATCCAACCCCCCTTCCGTAAATATCTCTTTAGGTGTATAATATACTCTCTCTCGGGGGTTCAGGTGGGTGATCAATGGGTTCAGGTGGGTCATCAATGGGTTCAGGTTGTTTTTGTTCTCGTTGTTCATGTTGTTCTTGTTGTTCCTTAAGTTGTACAGCGGCTATTATATCACCAGGAAGTGTTTTTAAAGATTCAGTACAGGAAGGAGGGCCAGTTTTTTCCCTCGTTGTTCCTCAGGAATATCTCCCCATATGGCTTTTTCAGTGGTTGATACGACTTTCCCGGTTGCTGTAGTAACAGGCTTGAATAATTGTTCAGTATCCGTTGCAAAGTCGGTTTGAAATAATTGTCTCGTTTGGAGCTTATTTCAAACGGAATCACAAACAGGAATAAATTTCTTAATTGCAGCCAATCTTTCGCGTGCTAATTTGGTTGTTAGGGCATCATTTACCATTATAAATTAATATACGATCTAAATTGCAAGTGAAAAATCCATGGATGACTATGTGTTTCACTTTATTCATGAAAATCGAGGGTGAAAACCCCCAGAAATCATTTAGAGAAAATCGATTTTCATGAAATCTTGTCGACGCATTAGCTAAAAACAGTACAAAATCAATGAAAAAAAGCATAAAAAATTTGACGATCATGATGAAAAACACCACAAAATTTGCCTCACAAGGATAGAAATTTCATCAAAATCAATTTTCTCTAAATGAATTCCAGGGGTTTTCACCCTCGATTTTCATGAAATCTTGTCGACGGATGAGCCCAAAACACCACAAAAATGACCCAAAAAAAGACCAAAAATCAATAAAAAAAATAAAATATTTTAGCAATTAACAAATAAAATAAAATCTTTAGATTACCACCCACCCAAAATTCATTACTTAAATCACCATGCAAAAAAAATACACAACATGAAAAGGTATTATAGAGTTTCTGTTCTGCGTGAGTAAGCATACCTATCTATAGAATTATTTATCTCAGTGATTTAATCACTGGGCCTATAGAATTGTGGATTACTCATACTTGCAAACAGGTATGGGTATTGTACATGTCTGTGTTTAGAGTGTCAATTAATCCATGGAGAGATTTTTCACTGTGTTGAGGCAACCAAAACGGGGAAGTGATTTTCACTCTGTCTGATGATTTCTCTTATTGTTTTGATTTTCGAGTTTATTGTGCATTTGATTTCATAATGTTTGCCAAATTCACCTCTGACTTTTTCGACTGCAGTGAATAGCGGGATAAATTTGTTGATGTCGTTACAAAATGCGAGTGAGTCATTTACCCTGCGCTGAATTCATTTGATTAACCCATACTGTCTGGCAAGGACATATCTATTATTCTGGGTGCTATCATCAAGATCATGAAATTCAGAGAGAATCTGATTACAATCTAATTTATCTGACAATTGTATTCCTTGATTTTTCAAATTTCAAATCTCAATTATAATGCCATTCATATTTTCGAAATTCATTATATGATATATTATATATCTAATAAAAAATTAGGGGTCAATTTTGACCTGTTTTCGTATGATATGAACTCCATTCGCTCTAAGGTGTTATTTACATCTTATTGTGCCTAGAGATATATATGCAAGTTAAATATGATATGAACTCCATTCACTCTAAGGTGTATTCACATCTTATTGCACCTAGAGATATATATGCAAGTTAAATATGATATAAACTCCATTCACTCTAAGGTGTATTCACATCTTATTGCGCCTAGAGATATATATGCAAGTTAAATATGATATGAACTCCATTCACTCTAAGGTGTATTCACATCTTATTGCACCTAGAGATATATATGCAAGTTAAATATGATATGAACTCCATTCGCTCTAAGGTGTTATTCACATCTTATTGCGCCTAGAGATATATATGCAAGTTAAATATGATATGAACTCCATTCACTCTAAGGTGTATTCACATCTTATTGCGCCTAGAGATATATATGCAAGTTAAATATGATATGAACTCCATTCGCTCTAAGGTGTTATTCACATCTTATTGCGCCTAGAGATATACATGAAAAACCCCATTTGGAACATCTCAGGTGTTATTCACATCTGAGAGGCCCAGAGGTTACATATTTAAGACAACACATCCCCATTTGGAACCTCTCAGGTGTTATTCACAACTGAGCAGGCCCAGATATACCACGAAGCATAGTCTCTGAGAGGGGATCTAACTCGTCAAATAACAGGTTAGAACTCCAAGAAGGTATGCTTGGTGAATGGACATCACATTTACAATAGATATATAGATATATACAATTTACATATTTACAATGATATATGATATTTACAATGATGATATATGAAATAGGACGGCACATACACATAAAGGGCTGTTCTACTTTCAACTGAAACCACCATACCCCCAACAAAATCACCCCGGGTTGAATGCAAAAACACATTCACACTGTGTGACGGTGTGTGACATATGGTGGTTTCACAGTTTGAATTTCGAATGGCTTAAAGCCCCAGTTATAAATAGAAAAACCATCAAGAATGGTACCGTCGACAATAATGCCTGCCACGAGATTCTAATGCTGGGCCTCAGGACGAGATCCCAACCGTGTATGGAATACACTAGTGTTCGTAATCTACGGGTATATAATTTTAAATATAATATAAGTGTATCACGTGAAGGGTTTAACGGATGGTGTATAAACCACACAAAAAAAAGCCATTCAGTTAGACCACGAGTCATCAAAAAATCCCAATAAGATCCAGTGAGTTATCTGTTTAAAAAAATATAACAAGCCCATACGAGTTATCCGTAACTCTGTTATCGTTGTTTCATGATCCGTATACACAAGCCCACATGAGTTATTCCCCTTAATGTTACATATAATAATGCAGGTATATACGAATTGAATTCTATTTTTAAATCTTTTTAGAAAAAGCAGACTGATATATTCGTTCTGCTACTTTTCATACTGAAGGTTCGCAAATATCAAAATACCTACCGGCTTCAGTCATTGATTTAAATAGTCTTTATTTTTAATGCAAATATCACCTCTTATTTACAACATCTTATCATCAACATACACCATTTACATCTCCCGTTGATTGGGAAGCTTCATATTTTCCTGTAACCAACATCTTACCATTTTATATTTAAATAGGATGGTTTTTTATATCGCTGGTCGATGTAAAACCTTTCTTATTTTTGAACATCTAACCTATTGTATGGCGCTAAATAGCCTAAAAGTGCTGGTGCGCCGTTAAAATTCAAGTAAACAAACAAACAAACAATAGTCTTTCTTCGCCTGTATAAATATTTTTTGATTTTATAGGTTTCGCATTTTTCGAGCATTTTCCAGTCCCTCCTCGTTTGGTGTTTTCACTTTGTGTTATAGCTCGTAGATTATCTAATTTGTTATTTTTTGGATTAGAATCAACGTGGTTGATTACAAATCCATCCTTGATCAATCCGTTGTAACATTCATATGCGATTCTCTGACAGTAATATTTTTCCCTCCAGCACCAAACATAAGATATCCAAGACTATTATCAAATCCTAATGGTTTCTTCAGTCCGCGGTGTCTGACAATACCAATACGAGATGCTTCATAATTGGTAATCACAGGATGTGGCTGATCAATCAATCAATAAGATGGATTTTAAGTGATTCGTCCCGAAGGCTCTTGTCACTGTTTTATCTCCCAATGGGGAGTTATTTAATTTATCCTGAGGGTGGGAATGGTGCCGCGCACCCTGCAGGCGTTTATGTGCTTATTTAGAAGCACTTATTTAATTTGGCCGTCACCACGGGACAGTTATTGAACTGCCTCTGGGTGAATGTAAGGCCGTAGGGTGGGTAGGAATAGAACCTACACACACCCACCCAATCAGTCAGTATTCTGGATGCCTAACCATTCTGCAATAGCAGTGAAGCAAAGCGAGAGTAAAATTGTTTAACTCATATCGCCTTTGTCTGCATAGTAAGGTCGTGCAAGCACGAGATATTACTGCAGCGGGAAGCAGTGGTGCGAAGAGCCAAGCACGCTCTTTTTATCAAATTCAGTCCAGTTTTACTAATGGACAGCCTAACAACCAATAATGTGTAAGCCACCTGTGCAATTAACCAAATATCTGAGTTATAAAATATTAATTATCATCCTATAAAAAATAGGGACTAGTACAAAGTGTACATACGCAAGTCCCTATTGTATTTAAATTAAAATGTCTAAGCGACACATAGTAGTGTAGTCAATGGTAGGGGGTTTTGGTTATGAATTTAGTCGAAGGCATGCCAATAAGGTCATATTAGTGTTTTCAGGGCCATATAATTGTTCAAAAAGGGGCACTCGAAACCGAATGAGTCCCCTATTATTCAAGCAACGATAACAATGGCTATATACATCACTCCATCTGTCTCTCCGTGTGGTCCGGTGATTAAGTTTCTGCGTGTTGTAGGGGGTGATAGCTCTGCCGTAGTTTTTCCTTCCAGTCCAGGCACGGCCACAACACAAGTTTGGGACTTATGCGCCTTTCTTGTCCAGTCAAAGATGGCCGCCATGGCTTCCAGTTTTCCCGCCATTTGGTCCCTGCCGCAGACAAGTCCGGGAGTTACGGGATGCAAATGGTGGTCTATTCTGTAGTCTTCACCTCTGTTCAGCCCGCATTATTCTTTTCTGTAGTTGTGACGGGATAATGTCACAACATTTGTCCTTAGCAAAGCCCGGGATATCATCATGCTATGAACAACACGTGGCACCTTGCTAAGCGCCAGGTAAACCCAAACCACGCTGTTCCAACACTCCCATTGTGACATCACCAGGTCACCAGCTCCAGAAAAGCCGTCCTACACGGTCCGCAACCGCTGCTTGAATGATGATGATAATGGGATGTGGCTGAAATTCTTGGTTCATTTATATACTAAAATATTATTTGTCTAATTAATTATTTGGTATAATTATTACTTGAAAATCTTTCAATGTAATCTTGAGGTGGTCTTATGATTTTGTCCTTGACGGAGTCAAGGACGCTGACAGTCAGAGTCATTGATGGAGTTTTTGACGGAATCTTTGATGGAGTTTTGACGGAGTCCTTGACTCGTTTATCATATTAGCACTTTAGCTCTCTGTATCGCTTACCACCGCAATGGAGACACAACTGTGACTTACCACGCACACCTACCCCACATCGTATGCAGGGTAAAGGCCCAAAACTCCCATGACATATGCTTTGTAAATGATATCCACAGAATTCATTTCTGCATGATTTGTTACAAGCGGTTACTAATCCTATCATAAGCCATTTGCAATGATTCATTATATAATAAATTCTTTATTTAAATACTTGTTTTAATTATAATATGGAGGAGTTCGAGAGATTATCGAAAATTATGCCTAGGAAAAATGCTAAATTCAATCTTGATAGAGTCTCCACTGATGTGCCAATGAGTCTAATAAGTGATAGAAGCATGATAGGTAGAATCCGTGATGCATTTAATGAATTCAAGCACGATGGAGCATCTCACTATTGGTCAACATTTCGAATTGATGGTAGTGTTGATGCTACCATGAACGACAAAAGAGCAGCAGTGATAATCTCACATCTTGACCATAAAAAGTATTTTTTTAGAGTGAAATTCATTATCCACTCAGAAATGAGGAATTGGATTATACGCGACAAATTTGAACCAATCTTGAAAGATAAAAGAACCGTCACTGTGAGTTAGATTCCAAACCAGGAATTCTGACTGGAATTGACAAACCTTATTATGAGAGATCCTATCCTGTAACCATAGTTGTTTATGGAATTTATCCGTTAAATGATAAACTGAGCATTGAGAAATTAAAACCAATGAAATATTCATCGCTGAATTGTGTAGCAGAACGAATAATAGAGCATTTTACAAATGCGTTGTGTGGAAACAAATTAACGAATCTAAGACGCAAAAAATTAAACGAATGGGGATTAACAGTGAAGGAGAGAGGAGCAACAATTCAAAATGTGTCCGCGTAAGAACAGATACTAAAATTCCCAAAATCCGAAGAGACAGTAACAGGCAAGATATTATACGACTCGAAATATAAATCAACATGTTCCCCAAACAAAATTATTGACCATAATGCACACACGTGGACATCCGCAGTAACAATATTTCTGTGGGACAGAACCATAAAATATCTACCCATGGAATTCTCTGAGGAGAAATTATTTGATTTTCTTTCTCAGTCCTGTAAAAACGATCCTGTGTCAGTGTGGTTACTTCACAGTTTTGAAGACGAATAGGGTAAATTCGATCAATTTGTAAGACCCAACGGCGAAATATACTGTACTGAAACCCTCCACAACGAGATGAAAAAACTAGCTAATGGTTTTCAACGGAACACGACGAACAAATATTAACAAACTGTTTTACAATTTCGTCAGTTGCAGCTCATTTCACGAGAAAGAGAAATCTATGGAAACCAACAAGAGCTGAATTTCTATCAGATATCAAGTCAAGGGAGATTTCTCGGATATGGAGAGTGTTCTGAGTACTTCAAAAGATTTGGGCATCCCACACATGAAATGACACTTGTTTGATATTAATGGGCCGCTACCCGATTTTGATCTCACCAGATTCGCTTGTGTGGTATCATTTGAATTGGCTAAAGGACTTCATCCGTGCTGTTATGTTTGGTTTGGTAGACACATCTCTGAAAAACACTGGATGCCAATAGTGTTATTACGGTATATGATTGATTCCAAAATGCTGATATCGCTGATTGTCAGTGAAGCAATTATATCATATCGGAAACAAACTGAAGTCTGGTTACCACAACCCGATAGTCTAGATAGTATAATCAGCGAAAACAAAAAACAATTTCCATCCCTCGCCGAAGAATATATCGTTAGGTGGTCCAAGCAGATCTTTGAAGTTAGAAATAAACAAGCAAAAGATCTTGGTAGAAGAATAATTGGTAAATTCACCCAAGGTGGAAAAAAATACAACAACAAAAGATATTCTTCGCGATTAATTATAGATGATGTTGAATACGATTTTATATAAGCAGATGCAACATCTAGAGGTATATATATCAATCGTAAAGACGCTTTCTTGTCCGATGGAACAAAATATGGTACATTTGTTACTTACAAAGATGGATATAATCTTCAGTATACGCACTTAAGGGCATCTATGCTGGCTTATACTTCTATCAATTTACTTTCGATGATAAATAGATTTCCTGACATCGCGGTTAGAGTCGCCACTGATTCATTTTATATAAACGCAAAACATAAAGAAACAGTGGCTGAATTTACAAATTCAGACGAGAGTTGGGGATCATTTTAGAATTAAAAAGGAATTCGTGATTATTCCAAATCAGCAGATGTTACAATTGAAAACAATTACTTGACAAATAATCAGATATCAGAACTATCTAATGCACCTTCGATATCCGATCCAATATGCAGGTATAAAACCAGTTATTTAAACAGTTGTGGTGGGTCAGGGAAGATGACTCGTGCGATTGAATTATTTTGAGGGAATCAAATATGATTGTGCTAACACCAACACACAGACTTGCAAGAGAGATGAAACAGCGAGGAATTAACGCTTGCACTTATCACAGTTTCTTTCGATGGAAAGGTGACGAATGGACTCCTGATTAAATGGGCGAGAAATATATTCCTGAAATCATCATTTGGGATGAGATATGCACAGTGTCGTTAGATGTATTACAAAAATTTCTCAATTGGTTATTGCTAGCGAATACAAATGTGATAATGTGTGGCAATCATGGTCAACCACCACCATTTGTCGGTTTGTCTCCACATAATTGGTTGAAGAATTTTGTAGACTATTATGAAGAAATTAGTACGGATCATAGATCACTTGATAATGAATTACGCGAGTTCAAGAAACTAATCAGATTACAACCAGATAGAATCCAGTGTGAAATAGCGCGTGAGATAATTTCAGAAACCCCATTAAATGATTTTTAGGAAGCGTGGAGACCAAACGATTTGATAGTGGCAAGTAGAAAGATAGTCAGAAATACACTTCAGATGAAGTTATTTAACATGCATAAAGAAAATTTTTCAACACTTCCAGTGCCATTGTGTTATAGGCCTTCGGATACACGAAGACAAAATATCGAAGTTGATATTCCAGGACAGACACAGAAGCAGATTCTAGTGTTAAATGATATTGTGTTGCTTGATATCAGTGTTGTCGAAGATGCATTGCGTGCTGAGAAATCCCCATGAAAGCTAGGATACGCAGAGACAATACATTCTTCACAGGGATTGACTATATCCGATATGATTGTTTGGATCATAGATAATCACATCGAGTGGTCAAATTTAGTTTTATCTTGCAGTGTCCAGAGTATGAAGAATAAATAAATGATATTGATGGAAGTATTAACAATTTAGTTGTATATGATGATGTCATGTAAGACAATCAAAAGAATCCTGCTAGGATATTTTCCAGAGGTAGGCTAAAAAATGCTGATGTGATATATGTCACTCAACAATACACTCAAATACCAAAAGTGATCAGAGATAACTGCAATATTCTTGCTGTATTTAATGGAGTAGACACACATACGCTACAAAATATTTGGCAAACTTGGTGCGGCGGTGATATGGATTATAATCTCTTTAGAAATTTCTTAAGTCACGCTCACTCAATTCCACATGGATGTGTAACGATAAATGTGCACGACCTGAGATCAAGATATCATATCGGACTTGACAAAATATTCGGTTGAAATCGTAAAGGATTTTCAATTCGTCTCCACAACGCAATCAGTGCCGGGTCTGTCTGAATTGGTTTCAGTTTGAAATCTTTAAAGATTTTGCTGAAATAGTTTGTTTGTTTGAAATAGTTTCGGTTTGTTTGAAATAGTTTCGGTCTGTTCACCTCCTCTGCTTGAAATCCTTTAGGACTTTGTTTGAAATCGTTTCGGTTTGCTTGAAATAGATTCGGTGTGTTCGCCTCCTCTGCTGCTACAACTGTTCATCTTCTTTTAAAACATTCATAAGGGCGTACACATGGGTGCATTCTAACATAATGGTGTACACTAATACAAAAATGGGTGTACACTTATACAAATAAGGATATACACTAATACAAATAATGATATACACTAATGCCAAAAGGGTATACACTAATACAAAAAAAGGGTATACACTAAAAAAAATAAGGCTGTAAACTAATACAAAACAAAGGGTGTACAAAAATATAAATAAGGTGGTATACTAATACAAAACTTGTGTAAACTAATACAAAACAAGACTGTACATTAATACAAATAAGAGGATACATTAGAACAAATTAAGGTTGTACACTAATACAAATAAGGCTGTAAACTAATACAAAACAATGGTTGTACAAAAATACAAATAAAGAGGTATACTAACACAAAACAAGAATTACACTAATACAAATAAGGGTGTAAACTAATTAAAAAAACAAAGGTGTGCACTAATTTAAATAAGGTTGTAAATTAATACAATGATGTATACTAATACAAATAATGGTGTAAATTAACACAAAACAAGTGTGTACACTAGTACAAATAAGGGTTGAACACATTAAAGTTGAAGAGTTTAAAGAATATGAGACCGGGTTTGACACATACTTTCTGAGGATAAAACACTGAAAAAGATATGAATTAACATTTCACTTACTGATTACATTTAAGACATTAAGATTTTTAATTAAATTGCTACATACCTGAGGCAAATACACTTGCGACAGCATGAGCTGTTCCTCCAAGGTGTTTGGGAGCTGATTCTATGGCAACCACTCCAAATACCACAATTGAACCATAAATGCATAAACCCATTCCAAATGCAACAGCATTAATCCAGATCTAGAAGTTACAATCAAACATAATTACTTAAAAATTAAAAAAGGGGCAGTTCTAACTTGCATATGCATTTCTGAATTATTTATTCAATAGATCAAATACACCAAGTGTATTTTCTATACATAAGGACACAAATTTATCAAGTGATAATGCTGTTAAATCCATATACAAGAAGAAAAAAAAGCTGCTTATTGGATGCCATTTGTGTCCAGCAAATTATCTGTCCTCAATTATAGCTTTTACAATTCACTTCATGTAGATTTAATAGATCAAAACTCTAAAGCATGGAGAACTTAATAATTTAATGAGTTGTGTTGAATAATATTACACATAAAAGCTGGATAGATTTGTTGAAAGAAATTATATTTATTAAATTCATCCGTTATGTGCAACAATTTAAAATGTATATCACCTGTCAGTAAAATACTGTTTTATTGTAAGGAGAATAGACTGAAGGACATAGATAAGAGAGGAAGACAAGAATATTAAAATTGTATAGTGCTAAAGCATGGGGATATTATTCATTTAATCAGATATTTCTAATTCAGGTTGACTGATACCTTAAATTAAAATATATATTTGTTACAAGAATCATACTAGAGCAATGAGTTCAATTTAAGACATTGGGAGAGTTTTAATTATGGTAAAAGCCTTGAATAAAATTATGTAAAATAAACAACAATGTAATTTAATAAATTTATCACTTGCTAATGTATCTGTGAATAATAATCCACTTACTAAACATTTTCTACAGAAGACTAAAACAAAACACACGAGAACAAGCTACCTTTGTTGACTTCTGCGAGATAGTAAATATGAACAGACACATGAATATCACAAGGGCTGCACAAAACCAAGCTATTATAGTTTGTCTCACAATGTGTTTTGGTTGCTCTCTCCTCTGAAAAAAATAAAGACATGAACTGTAATATTGAAAAAGACATGATACTCACTGGAGATGAGCTTTTGATATATCAAAGGACATGACACCATAACCCCATGGCCTCAATCAGGCCATGACTTTCAAAACAGGAATTCTATAGAAAGTGAGGGAAGTATATGATCATGTTATATATTCCAAACCAGGGTAATCAACATATTCCTTAGTATAGGTTACTTTTTTTCTTTCTATTTCAGCATAAGTACATAGTAGAGAGCTGGTAAAGTTTGATCATTTATCATTTTGTCACTTAAATCAATGAGAGAAAAATCATAGGTTGTTTTCAGAGATCTAATAATGCTAGCACAAACATTTGTTTTTGTTGTCAGATATTTTTCTACCAGTGACAATGTACATGTATTGCAGCTGTTCCAGTAAAGTATACCTGGTACCTAGAGAAGTGATGTAATGTGAAGTTGTCACCCACAGATGCAATTTAGAACCATTTCTTTTTCATATAACCTCAACGAGTAATCTCATCACCACTTCATATATTTTCAGAAAGGGCCTTCTCTGAATGCATTTTTAAATGGAACAGTATATTTGTTAGTTATTTTATCTTCTAATTTTATTACAGCAGACTTAAAATTACTAATATTTATATTTTAGGTCAGAAACTTATGACACATTGCTATTTTGTGGAATTCAAGAACCACTGCAAAAATAAAGTTATTTTCTTTTATCACTCACTTATTGTTTTGTGAAAATATAAAAAAGCAGCAAAACAAATAATATCTAAGCAATAAATAAAGTTACTACATGTACATATGCCCAAAAAAAAGATAAATTTATAATCATATGTATTGCTGTGAATAAGTGAGTGGTCATATTAAGAAAATTAATGTTCCTAAAAATAGATGCATCCACATGGCATGAATCATACCATTGTTAGTCATGGATGTCTAATGATTCAGATGGAAAGAAAGATTTAGTTCAGTCATATAATAACTTTATTGCTTCAGTCATAATCAATGAATATCTTAATGGTAACCATGATATTAAAGTTCTGTGCATCCAAGAGCCTTATCTTGTTTTCTAATGATAATTTAATATCTATCTTGCTATGTTCTGACATCTTTAAAATTATCTTCTAAGATCTTAATATGTATCTGAAATTCAATTCTATTTTATACAAAATCTGTATTAGATTCATAAATTTTTACAGTTATTTAAAATAATGTCATTAATTTGTGAATAAGCTAGTGCTGGACGTGATGTAATATCTGTATACAGTTGACTCCGGTTAACTGCACACCCTCGGGCCCATTACGAGACTTGCAGTTAACCGGAGTGTGCAGTTAACCAGAGTACGGTACAGTACATTTTTGAGCATTGGGAAAAATCGGGACTGGCATGATTACGTGCAGTTATCCGGAGTGTGCAGTTAACTGATGTGCAGTTAAGTGGAGTTGACTGTATTTGAAACTAAAATTATAAGGACCACTTTAAGATAGTACTCCCATCATGTTATTCTCTTAACATGAAATAGCACCTTAATGTGACTTTCTCTAAATGAAAAATGTTATGCTAGTCATACCATTAAATTGTATTAGATTTCCATCTTTATTTTAACAACCTCTATTTACTGTACCTCTTTGCAAAGACCACTAAAACTGTGTGAAACAAACTTACTGTATATACTTGTGTATAAATCAAGTCAAACTGCAACCAACAAAGATCCTGCTCTGTCATACCTTAATGCACTGCAGACCTGGGTATATGTTGTTTTTTCTATTGATTACTTCTAACAAAGTGCACAGACCCAGATCTGCTGGTGAATTATGTGAGGGCAAATCTAGGTCTATGCACTTTGCAGTTGGACTTGACTTATACAAGAGTATATATTTTAGGTACTGGGAAGAAAAAAAAACAACATTTTAACAGGTAGAGACTAGCAAATCTAAATATCAGCTATAGTAATTCTGGATGTTACTGTACATTTTAGGGTTTAAAAAACCTACAAATTGTATCTGTGTAGCAATTAGGAGTTGTAGTTTGTTATGTAAACTGTAATTCATTTTCAGAGTTACAGTCGACTCCGGTTAACTGCACACCCTCGGGCCCATCAAGAGACCGTGCAGTTAACCGTAGTATGGCACAGTATATTTTTAAGCATTGGGAAAAATCGGGACCGGCGTGATTACGTGCAGTTATCCGGAGTGTGCAGTTAACCGATGTGCAGTTAAGTGGAGTCGACTGTACTATAACATTTTAACTGTGTTCAAGCACATAATATCAATACTTTCTTCACTGTAATTATTAGCAGTCATCCCCTACGACTTTGTTCATAATCATATCAAAGTCACAGAAACCACTGAAAATTAAAAGTTTTTGTTTCATTCTTATTAGTAATGTTATAAAATACATTGCTGTTTTGAATCATTTAAAATACAGTGGTCCTAATCATGAATACCCCACCCCTATCCACCCTGGACCAGTTTCCAGTCACTTTATGTAGCAATAATTACATGGCCATGACAATGATGGGTTGGTATTCAAAATAACCTTCAATGATGGCCACCCTTTGAATATGGCTTACTTGTGCAAAAACTCAAATTTATCCCTGATGAAGCAGCCACAAAAAGGAGCTTACACATAGAAATTTCATGAATATTGGTTGAATCTTTAGAGTATGTTCCAACTTACTTATATGATAACTTGAATGTATACAAAAATCAAGATCAGTGAAAAGCAAACTGAGATGTTGTTTTTCATAGAAGCAGTTTTACAACATGCTGCAAAGGCAATGTGTTAACTAATAAGCGGAAGCTTATCCTGATAGTGATATTCTAGCTAGGTCAGTCAGAAGCTTATCATCAAATTTCAACAAAAAATCCCCATCAAAGCTAAACTTTTATGAAAAACTAAAAAAAATGATAAATCAATTCAGAATATCTTTAAGTATGACCATATCATAAAAATTATATTTTACCCTGATAAGCATGAAATCTGACATATACCCGGCTGCAATAGATCCAATAATTCCTCCAATCTCCAGACTGCTCAAGTAACTACTTCCTGAAACATAAGGGAAAGATGCTAACATTTTTTTACCACAGCAACGAATTGTTTACAAAAAGAAAAAATATATAAGGAATTCAGAAATACAGCAAATTTTGAAATCATACATTGTCAAATTCCTGCATATATTTAAAAAAAAGCAAACAAAAAATTCATGAACATGCCAAAAATCTATACAAATTACCCTGAAATATGACATTTTGATCAATAGTTTTCAATGTCTATTTTTAACATTATTAACTGCCCATTCCAGAAAATCCTATCCCTAATAAGAATCTAATGTCTGCAATAAGTTGGCACCACACAGAGGATTACAATCTCACTGCTATGTTTTCCCTGCAGCCAAATTCTCTTAAAGTCAAGATTCTCAAAGGATGCTTCACTTAGCTCATAAGGAGGTTTAGATTGTGGGAAGGCAGGCATACAGTAATTCCTACTTCTGATTGAAGGAGAGACATAGAGACTGCATGTTGTTCAGTTTATTTGCACACAAAAAACCCAACCGCTAGCCTTCCCTACTGTTGAAAAAGTGTCTCTTCTACTGACTTTGTGGAGACCTATCTGTGAAAATTCCCTGCCCAATGTCTGGACAATCTGTCTGTCAGAACAGTACTCGTACCCAGAATGTGGCAGACTCCAAATGACCTCCTCTGAATGAAGCCCTCCAATGGCAAAGATTCCAAACTTTTAAGCAGAAAAATGGGGCAATAGTATACTGTGATCATAGGGCAAGTTTGAGGATATTGTGCATCAACCAGTCTGGAAGATCGAAACTCTTTAGGGCATTAAATGAGCTGCTATTACATCCCTCACCCTGGAAGCAAACATCAAGTCAAAAGGAAGATCCCATAATTTAAAGATTTCATGTTAGAGACAAAACCATTAATTCCCTCTAGGCTGGGAAGATGTGGATGAAAGAAATAAGCATCCTGCAGAACTAAAGAAAACATAAATTCAGCTAGATGGCATTCCTGAATATGGTGCTTGTCTCCATTTTGAAATGTTCTTCCAGAAAGAATTTTGGTCCTGTTGGTCCTCTCTCCCTGGAGAAAGGGAGTGGAGATAATAACGGTAGCATGTACCACTTCCTGTTCTTCCCTTGATAATGAAGTTGGTACACAACTCCAATGAATGAGATCATGCTTTAATATGTGGTCTGCAAGAATGAGAAGACAACTACATTCTCCATGCTATATGGAGCTTGTGATTTCACTATGATGAAAAAATGAAAAGGATCCCTCATTTACAGATTCCTCCCACACCAGTGAAAGTGAGTCTCTCAACACCTCTCTCAATAAAGCAGGTGACTTTCAGACATTGGGATGTACCACAACCCCATCTTAGCAATGGAGGAGGTCCTCCAAAGAAGGCTCTGGGGCACTATTTTCCGACCCTAAAAGCCCAACAACTTTATCAGGCTAAGCATCCATGCCTACACGTGTGTATGCATTATAGGTGGTGTGTCCCATACCATCTTTTTTATCAAACGATTATTTAATGTTGAAAGGAAATAGTAAAGGAGGCGCTCTGCTGATATATATTTCTGAGAAAGTGGTGGGTGTAACATGAAATTGTTTACATTTGCAACATGCTCATTGGAGAGAATGTTGATATACCCCTATGTTACCTTCATGTACTGTGGCTGAAATTTCACTGGATATTGTACTCATAGAAACTGTAAATGATATAAGCACACAGCTAACTAAAAGGAACTCCCTTGTGCTTCAAAAGTTTGCCTGAATTAGTCTGAAGTACACTATTTTTGGCAGTTATTAAAATAGGGAAAAATAATTTTGCCAGTCTAGACAATAACAGCTTCTGGAAGTGCAATGAATGACCAACTATATAAAATGTAAAAATGAGTTATCAGCTCTTTCTTTTTTTTACAATTAAAATAACATACATCTGTTCAATAGGCACTTTATTGTACATATCAAATAATCTTTGGCATAATAGGGGCAAGTCCTGTCACAGCACACTGCACCAGCTCAGCTCTGAATTTTGTGTTGCATAGGAATTGCCTCATGGGAGTTTGTAAGGTTATGAAGTGTGTACAAGTTATATAGGGACCCTGATAACCAAAACTCGAGGAGTCTGATCCTGAGGATGCCATGGCAATAAACATCAGTCAATACTCCATACATGCACCATAGGAAGCAGGTATGAAGTATATATGTCATAACTGCTTAGTACCTTTAAGTACTGACACAAATTGGGGTTTCAAAGACAAGTTGTGAATGCATGAAACTTGACAATGGCCCTTTATTCCATAGGAATCCTCAGGAAGAGAGAATCTGGGGAGTTTATAGGGTTGTGAAGAGTGTCGAAAACCGGTATGTGGAGCTGCATGGGTTCATACAAGGTGTATGGGGACACTGATAACCAAAACTCAATGAGTCTAATCCAGAGGGTTGCCATGATAACATGCATCAGCCGATACTCGATACATGGACCATGGGAAGCATGCATGAAGTATATATGGACTAATAGTTGAGCATGTTAAAGTACAGACAATGTTGGGTTCAAAAGCAAAGTTGTGAATGCAGGAACCTGGGCAATGCACCAAAAAACAGAACTGGAACAGTATACCATGCAAGAAAATGCCCCAAATAAATGCCATGGTGGATGGAGGGAAGGAGGGTGGTTCTTCCACAGATAATTATTAAGTTAAATGCAGCACGAACATTGGAAAGCATGCATCTCTACAGGCATCCCAGATTTTGTATGACTGACTCAAACAACTGATATAATGTTTCATCACATGCTCGAATTCGGTCAACTCATTGGTTCAGCATGACAGTATATCTAAATTTAGTTACTAGGTTATTAACATATATTGGCTGCAATGACATCTTGTCTGGCAGAGCAACCATAGTTGACAGTGTTCCAACAAGGGGCCAGAGAAGAATGCAAAGTGTGTTACTATATTTAATCATATAAATTTTACTATATTTAATCATTATTTCTGATTACCCTTATGCCAGATAATATTAAATGTATGAAAAACAAGAAACACTGCTTTGCTAGCGATGTACTCAAACTTAATGAAAACTGACACAAAACTAAAGTAAGGAATTAAGAGAAACAACTGTACAGTATTTTTTAAAGAAAGCAAACAGTATGACTAACATGATCATTACTGATTTAGGAATAAGTGTTTCTCTTTATAATTATGTATGACTGTGTGAATATGTGGTATAATAAACTACAAATATAGATAAAGTCAAAGGACTTTTATATTTTGAACTTCTCAAAATGTTCCATTTTAAGTCCTCAAATCATTTAAAATGCAATTAAACCTACAAAACTAGGAAAGTTCTATAAGAATTACATTTTTAGCTTCTATCTAAAAAATGAATTCAGTTTGATCAGCATGCATCAAACTAATGGATCAGACAACAAGAACAAGGTGTATCCAGTGTTATCATAGATGAATGACAACATGAACAAGGTGTATCCAGTGTTATCATAGATGAATGACAACATAAAGGTGTATCCAGTGTTATCATAGATGAATGACAACATGAACAAGGTGTATCCAGTGTTATCATAGATGAATGACAACATGAACAAGGTGTATCCACATTTATCATGATGAATGACAACATGAACAAGTTGTATCCACTTTTATCATAGATGAATGAGAACATAAACATGGTGCATCCAGTTTGATCATTGATGAATGTCACCCATGGTGGCTTTGTATACTATGAAATCTTCTGTCCAAAGAACAAGTCTTATTAACTCAAATTTATACTCCTCACAAACTTAGCAACAACCCATCTGCATCAAAGTTTTCAACCATCTGACATTCTATGAATATCCTGATGACTTTTCTTAACTTCATATAATCAAGATTAGACCAAGCCTGTGTCTTCAAACAATTCTGGCAAGAAAACCCATGATCACAAGCCACACCTTTAAGAGTTGCTGTCACAATATACTTGGCCAGTACACAATAATCAAGACACATGTCATTGTATTAGACAGTTCCCAACACACATATTTCTTTGATTGTCCCATTATGTGTATGGATCTGGCATTGTATCAGGGATGACTAATGAAAGTTTGTACACAACAACGAAAAAAGTACCCCATGCACTTTAATTTTTATCTGAATACTCAGTGCAGAAAGTGCACAATAGATCCTCTCCTGGGTTGTACTTCTGCCATTTATGTTCTCTACATTTCTGTTACTTTGTTAGTCTCTTCCCATGATCATTTGTGATCTTGCTTTCTTGTGTTATCATCTTCTCACACTTACATGGCTGCTGTGTAACTTGCAAATTCTTCTACATGTTTACAGTTTTCATTACACAATGTACGGAAATGTTTATCAGCAATGACAAAAATATTATTCAGTATAATTCTTGATATAATATTGAGTTGATGAACATAACCTTTCCCAATTAGTGAATACTAGCCCTTTCTTTTATCAATCATGAGTGATGAAACCATTGCTTTGGAGGACTGCTCCAGTGGCCAAGTGGCTAGAATGTACATCTTGGATGCAGGAGGTCGCAGGTTCGAACCCCTGCCAAGTCACACCAAAAACTTATAATAATGGTATTAACATCTGCCTCGCTTGGCACTCAGCATTAAGAGGTTAGTATTAGGACAGGTCAGCATGGTGTCAGAATAATATGACTCAGTGGGCATGATGCTACATGTCTGTTACATGATGCACCAGTGCTACATATCACTATAAACTGCCACACTGCAGATATCATACCGATATGACTGAAAAATAGTCAAAGCTATGTTAAAAATCCAAACCACACACACACACATTGCTTTGGGTCAGTAAGCCATTTTAGTTCCACATGCCAAAGACTGTTTTAAACATAATCGCACTATTTAACCTGATGAATGAATCAGTTGCTTAACACCTGTCCATTTGCACCATGAGATATGTATTGAACCTTATAATTCACTGGATGCTGGAAGGTGTTCAATAAACACAATAAACAGATAAATTAAACATCAAAGGAAATGCTTACTGAAGACCACTTCCTAACTATTATGATAGGCATCTGACTGTAATTTTCACTGCCACAATGGATCAATGACTGCTGGGTTTTACTGGTCTGCCAGCTAAGTCACCAACCACTGGAGAGCAAGTAATTTCAACCCCTCATACCACCTAAATGGGTAACTGTTGCAGGAATTCATATTGCACAAATAATATTTACTTTTTCATCAAATAAATATCACTTGTTCCATTGTTTTTCTTGTGCAGCATTTCACTATATATTCCTGCAGACAATATTTGGGTACAACATTATGACAAGAAAATATTCCTACCTGTTATGATACTCTGTCCTTTTTCCTGAATCAGGTACAATTGTCCCCACTGCAGGGTTCCATATTGGACTAGACTAATTGCCATGAATGATAGGCAAATTCCCATATACCCTGGCAGCTTAAAGAGGCTCAGTCTAGATATCCCAGAATCCTCAGAGGCTGCAATCAAGCATGCAAGCAAAACATGAAGCAACCAACCAAAAACCAGTTAAAAAAACAGAAGCAAGCAATAAGTATATAAATAACTTTTAAAATGTATAATCTCATCTGATTGAATCTGGTGCCAAGGTGTAAAGCAAAAGCATTATTGCTTATTATCCAGAGTACCTTTTATAGAGTTAATCTGCTAACCTATTTATGCAAAGTTTATGCAGCTTTGGTAAATGGGATTCAAATGTGAGGTAATACCAGATAAATTTTTCTATGGTATGGACTTGCATCTAACAAAGGTGACATGAGGATTCATTCACTCTGGGTCCACCAAACAAATTTGGATCCATGAAACAATTATTTTAGAAAGAATGAGTAGGCTTCATTTCCTGATTTTCTAGATCCATGGGAACATTGGTGGCATGGAAGTTCCGTTAAACTCAGGTTTGAAAGTAGATGATCCTGGTTTAACTCAGATAGAAATGTGAGCCTCCCATATCAAAAGATCATCATTGGTACATTTTGGACTGTTAGCCCTTGTCAGAAAACTGAACAGTTTTCCTTTCTTTCCTGGACTGACTTTCTTTATTTTGCTTGTAAACTAAAAATTAGCTGAAGATGAATGGTGAATACTTTTACACTGAAGAGCTTATAACTACAATGTTCACTGTTGCAGTAATGCAAGATTCTAATTAACTGACTGGTATTTATTTCCCTTCAAGGATTGAAATAGCTAAAGTGCATTCAACTGCAAACCAGTCTAAACTTGAGAAAAGATAAATGTCCAACCAGTGTATACATTTATTAAAAAAACACTGGAATTTATCATGGATGGCCCAGGAATGAAAATCTTCATCCACTCTAAATGAAAACTGTGAATTACAGATGCATTTTCAGTATTTTGTGGGCAAAATAATTCATGAAAAAAAAGTGAAACAGCATGTCAAATGTGGATGCACAGCTTAATGCTATCCATGTACCTTGTATTACCTTAGGAAAATAATCCAATAAAAAAAACTTAAATCTAATCTACTAATTTCACTCATTTGCTGGAACAAGTGGGAAAGAATTTGAGCCCAAAGATTTAGCTATTCTGTTCAAAAATCTTCCTTTTGTTCTGCTGATTAAAATGTTCCATTAGTTAATGTGCCTGTCTTGTGACTGAAACTGTGAATGAATTAGAATTTTACCATTGGATTAGCCAAGGTTGGTTACTATGTTGTCACTGGGGCAAGGCACTTTACTTCAACTGCCTCAACACTAATTTAATTACTTGTATGTAATCCTTTTTGTTCTGGCATGTTTTAGAACTTTGCCAACCATGTATGATTCCTATATAAAATGAATCCCAACTATAACATGCTTCATTAAAGCATGAATTCAGAGAAAGCAAGAGCATTATGGGTGTTTCTGTTACTGTTATGGATATGATGAATGTATTTTCTTATACACATATATGTATGTACCAATGTTCACTGCCAAAACATAAAATAAATCAAGTTGGTAACTGCATCATTGAAGTCTGTAGTTTTGTGCCCAACAGTGAAACCCCTCACACCCCAAGACATAATATATATATAAAAGCTGGAATTTACTGCTTTGATATGAGTGATATAGTAAAATCTTGCATACTTGAACATAGGAAATGTACATGCTGTTTGAATACTTTTCTGGTTTTGTTATTAATTTTTTTAACAGTATTTTGATGAAAAATTTTCACTTGGTCTCAACTTCTATCCACATACTCAAGTAACACAGCAAACTGTATAATTATTACCTTTGCCTGTACCAGTCATTGCTTTCCCTCTTTTGTCAACTGCGTCTGTAGGCTTATCGGCAATTGTAAACAGGATCACAATTGAAAAGAATATAGCTACTAGACCTGAAAGCATCAAAGGATAAAAAGATGATGATGATGATGATGATGATGATGATGATGATGATTATGATGGTAGTGACTGATGATTACAACATCAAATATATCAGAAAACATTTTTTCCAACCTACTTAGTTCAAAACACTTGGCTGATTATAAGAAATTTCAAACAGGTATGTTGTAATGACAATGTGATTAATGTAAGATTTAAAATTTTAAGGTGCTGTTTTATTAACTTAAATATCAAAACTGCAGAATAGTCTTTTTCTAAATCAACATTAATACCACCCGTATTATTATCACATAAACACCAGAACTAGACTGACCCTATGAAAACAATTTTTTTTTAAGATTATCAGGCCCGTGTTTTTTTCTTAGAGATAAAAAATATCTCCACTCTTAGACAGTTGAAATTCTTTCACTGCTAAATGTACAATGTAACTGATCTTCCATGGATGCTGAGTATATTTCTGATTTCTTTTTTATTTTCTAAAATCTTGAAGACTCAAAACAATGAAAACATCAGAATATATAAAACTCTCCATCAGTGAATGCATTTTCAAGCAGTATCTCTGCCATTTCATGCACTTTTCAATGCAAGCTTTACCTTCAAGTACCATGCCTGTTTTCCAACCGTAGGTAAGTATAATGTACGCAGTGATCAAGGGACCCAGAGTACCAGCTACATTCACTGATGTTGACAAGATGCTCCACATGGTCCCAAATTGATTCTCCATGTACCACTAAAATAAAAGTTTTTAAAAGAAGTATCAGTAATTTCAGATTTTAAAATCAACTATTTTGTGTTGCTCTAATGGCTTAAAAGAAAAGATCTGGTATATGGTTTCCCCAACAACTCTATTATTTACCTGCTGATCCTGCATTTTTCGTGTGCTTTCTGTCACAGAATTAGGCGAAAATTGAATTATTTTTTTTTCTTGAATTACAAACTAATTTCACCATTTTTTTTTTGTTTCGTCGTACATGCGTTACCTGGGGTGAATAAGTGGTTTCTCCAAGGTAAGCGGTGTGTAACGATTTGCATGTGCCTGACTTCGAATTACATGCAGTCCGGAACATTAGAATCACGGAGTGAACGGTAATTTTGCTGTGATTTCTGCTCACCTATTTGAGGGTATATAAGGCAGAATATTTCTGATAAATATTACGGAACCAAAAGTATCTTATCATAGGAAAGATAGCTCGTCATACTATCTCCAGCCAAAGGGGTGAGTGTTAAATTTATATTTCGTTTTATTGTGAATTTTTATTCAGTTTATCATTTCATATAATGATGCCTTTATTACAATGCAGATTTTAAACGTGGAATATTTGGAATTACTAGTCACTATTAGACTTTAAATGCAATAGCGTAATCTAAGGTTTAGATTATTTTTTTGAGACAACTATTATTAGTCTGGTTTTCTTTATTGTAGCTGATAACGTCTCTGATATCGTAGCTGATATTGTAGCGGAGCATCTCTGATATTGTAGCGGAGCTTCTCTGAAATTGTTGCTGATTGTAGCTGAATGTCTCTGAACGTATCTGATTGAAGCTGAACGTCTCTGAACGTATCTGAATTTGATTAATTGTGCCATTTGATTGTGAGATCAAATTGAGGTATCTGACTGTCTGTCTGTCGGATTGTCTGTCCATTTACATCTGTCGTGACGTGTAAATATCCGGAAATCTAGAAGTCCGAGTGTCGGAGCTGTCTAGAGTTGTAAACATCCGGGGTGGCATCTAGGTATTTGGGAACGTTGGTTCTAGTAGATGCTGTATGTACGTATAACTGTGGTGAATCCGTGAAGGGCAAGTGACCGATAAAAGTATTGAGTCAACCCTAGGTATTCGGGGAAACTGGGCGGCGATTCAACAGGTGGTGAATCGGACGGTTATACAGGGTCGAGACACATGTGTGTGTTGCAACTGTAGTACAATTGAATACATTGTTATATTTACATAGTTACTTCAAATCACAATAGTAATTCAAGGGATTACATGAATCTCAATAAAAGTTAGCAACTTGATTAAATACATGTATATATTCGTGCTAGTTGTCGCAATCCATACGTGCGATAGTATAGTTTGATGTTTGTGTTTATTATCGTAATTTACACTTGCGTTAATATAACTTTTGTAAAGGTTCCTTGGATCTGTGTATAGTCCAAGAGATTCCTTTGTATCTGTGTTTTATTTTGTATTAATATTTAATTTATTCATATATTGTGAATGATTGTGAGTGTAATTGGGGGTTGAACGCATGAGTTATTGTGTTGATACATCATTATTTTTCATTAATAATTTATTTCATAAATTTATATTTTCTTTCACATATTGTTTGTGTTGTTCATTTAATCCACCATCCACTCGGTAACAATTCTGTTACACTTTCTTCTAAACAATAAATTTTTCAAAAAAAATTAAACTAACGAATCTGCATGTGATTAATTCATTGGACTGGGTTAAAGCATTAAAGCAGGTATGAGTAACTTCCTGCAATGTCTGAGCTGTATGAGCAATTTGTAACACCATACCCTATGATGTAAAAAGGCTGATAAAACCATGGGACCATAGTTTGCATATTTTCTATAAAGCAATATGGTCAATGAGATGCTTTTTTTAATTTGCAATACATTTAAACTGCTTTATGATATAGACTAAAGTACTAAAGAGGCAAACAATTGCAGACGTTTGTACTATTATTTTGAATTTCCAACCCCCACACTCAATCTATTTGCCATCAAAAGCTTCATTTAATCTAAATCAGTACACAATTCTTGTATGACATATTTCTTTGGATGACCCAACATAATATAATGCGAGTTACAGTCGACTCCACTTAACTGCACATCGGTTAACTGCACACGCCGAATAACTGCACGTAGTCACGCCGGTCCCGTTTTTTCTCAATGCTTTTCAATGGGAACAAACTTCGGATAACTGCACTTTGCTTAAATGCACACTCCGGATAATAGCATGATAAATTTCTGCCATGGCACATTAATCAATACAATTTTACTCCGGTTAACTGCACAATGTATATTCATGATCAGTTATTGTCAGTCCACTGCTGTAGTGCTTCAAATAAGCTGACAATTAAGCCAGTATATGCAACTTAGTAAATGATTGACATGTAAAGGACGCCTTAGGTGGTATATACATGTATATCCGCGCCCACTAGGGAGCAATAGTGTGGGAAAAATCATAGTACAGCATGGGAAACATTGCTCTAAACCGTTTGCATTTGAATTATTTCAAACCAAAAAATGGATGGCTGGAAAGATGGAAAATGCGCAACAGAATTCAATTTAAATGACAACAGGGCGAAAAACAGGATGCAGACATTGGAGCTGAACGCTCTTTCTGTGGGAGATGACCCATCAATGTCTGACACCAGTTTTCAAATAACAAGCGATCTATAGAATTTCTTGAAATTCGCAATAAATCCTTGATCCATTGGTTGTTCGGAGGAAGGAAAACAAGCTTTTGTTTAAATTTATTCTTCACATATATTCGTGCCATGCTGATTTAAAGCTGTACTGTACCGTACTTCGGCTAACTGCACACTCCGATTAACTGCACAGTCTCATGGCGGGCCCGAGGGTGTGCATTTAACCAGAGTCGACTGTAAATCAATAGTTCACATGGTGAAAAAAATAACAGACTTGGACTAGATATCAAAATGTTATTGTAATGGTATCATGCCCATGGACAGGCATTATTACTAATTGATAACAAAATAAATTGCAATTCATTACAATAAATACTGGTAATTTAATTAAACAAGTACTGACCTCTTTTTCAGTGAATATGAACATTTATGAACCTACATAATCATATCTAAGCTCAGAGTTAGTCAACATAGGTTTAGTAGTTTATATGACTTCATATTTCATATTTACTCCAACAAATACCTATTTAAATATACTTTCTGATAAATAATTTATATTTTTAATAACTTCAACAATTAATCATAGTAAAATCATAATCACTAACTAGAATGCCCTTCAGTGTACTTCTATCCCTCTTGTAGTTCTGGTATGGTCATGAATCCAATTAAATTAACCAGATTTTACACTACAGTGCTACTTAATTGTTTTTGGCTCATGGCAACCAAATTAGAATCAGATCAAACAACACAATACTTGTCTTTCTTAAAGCACTATCAGGACACAGTCTTGTTGTATCATCCCTCATTATAAAATTCCCTTACTTTAAAATGGGTCACTTTTATGGCTCTCCCAAATAGTAATATAAAGAGGAACCGATTATAGGTCTACACCAACTATACGTTAACATGCTGTCAAAATTTGAAATTAATTTCAACAAAGCATGGAATCCTCCAGAAAATGGAGTTATTGGGTTCTCTGCACAAGCATCAGATGCCAAAATTAGCACAGATTATGTACAATCAGACAGGTATATTAGTTTCCTCTGTTCTTATGGGTTTCCTAATTTTGCTGGAATTTATTATTTCTGTTTCACATCAACACACCATCTGATGGCCATTTATTGTGATAGTTTTGTTACTAGGAAGTAAAAAAAATAAAGTCTCTCAATGTTTTCTTTTCTGAAAATTAAGAAAAAAAGAATGAATGAACCTAAACTTTCACAAGATCTACCTTCCATTTGACACCCAATACAAATAAAAGGTCCCTACATCTCACACCAAAAGCTAAAACTCATCCTGCATGACTGAATAAACATGATGGTCACATTATCTTGTTTACATATTGTTTACTGCGTAGAGCATGGTAAACAAATTGGTTGGCTGAACTCTGACCATGTCCCAGAATGTTGCACATATTTACTTTTGCTACTGATATTTAATTATATGCTAAAATATATCAATGAAATTTTACACCTGTAATACATATTAATACATTAAAAAGAAAGCAGTAATGAATAAATAGCCAATTATGTATAGTACTTAACAGAGAAAAAGAAAATAAGCACAACAAATGCAAGAGCATCATGTACGAAAAACAATGTACCGGTAGCTGCATTTTGAATTAATGAAATCTATCCCTTTTATAGTACGTCCATAAATGATGTGCAAGCAAGAATCAGGCACAGAACTAATTCAGCAAAGAAAAGCTTTGTCATAAGTTAAAAGAAATAACATCCATAGAAGAGTATGTTTTGACAACAAAAGAGCATTGTGTAATAAAAAGTACATTAGTCAACAGTCGACAATCCAGAAGTTTACTACCAGTTGCTGATTGCTATAAAGTCAGGGTAAAAAATGTGATGTCTGATAACACAGGACTAACTTCTTAAAACTGCTTAAATTCAAGTATTGAGAAGAAAGTGTCTTTCAGTGCCTGCATTAACTCTGTAACGAATAACTGGATATAAAACTTGATCGTCTCAAAGTGTTATAAATATGCAGACATTGAAACTATTATCAACATACAGACATTAAAACTATTGTCAATATGCAAACATCAAATTTATTGCGAATATGCAAACATCAAATTTATTGTGAATATGCAGACATCAAATTTATTGTGAATATGCAGACATGCTGACCTGAGCTGAATACAATACTTCTCAGCTGTTTGTTCATCATATTATTAATGGTTTAAATAGTCAATAATTATCAGTGTCTGATAAAACCACATCTAAAAACTATTGTCAATATGCAGACATCAAATCTATTATGAATATGCAGACATCAAATCTATTGTGAATATGCAGACATAAAATCTGTTGTGAATATGCAGACATCAAATCTATTGTCAATATGCAGATTTCAAATCTATTGTCAATATGCAGACATCAAATTTATTGTGAATATGCAGACATGCTGACTTGACCTGAATACAATACTTCTCAGCTTTTGCTCATCATAATTATTAATGGTATAAATAGCCAGTAATTATCAAGGTCTGATAAAACTGCACATCTAAAAACTATTGTCAATATGCAGACATCAAATCTATTGTCAATATGCAGACATCAAATCAATTGTCAATATGCAGACATGCTGACTTGAGCTGAATACAATAATTCTCAGCTGTTTGTTCATCATAATTATTACTGGTACAAATAGCAGGTAATTTTCAGTGTCTGATAAAACCGCACATCTAAGAAACAAACAGCAGAATGGATAATCAGATGGATTAAAGTTAGGTACTTTGTCAGCATGTCAACAAATGCCAAGGTATTGAATTTAAAAATCAACAAATATTTATGAGATTTCCATCTAAAAACACCTTTATGTGTCTGATTTTAAGGGATAAAAATGACATTTTTCTTACTAATATCCCTGTGACTAACCACATTATAGGGGTGGCCATCCTAGAATGGTACTTTTAAACATAAACCTATTTGTGTCCAGGGATTCTAGACATATAATGTGGGTGGCAACTAGTCGGGGAAGGGGGGGGGCGGGGTCATTCAAGAGGGGGACTACTGTACTGATCGTGATTTGGCATGTTGTTGATTAGCTGTTTTCATTCCAAAATCTGTCAGGACCAAGCTATAGTGATTACCATAATTTGCCATGAAAATACAAATACATAATGGAAGTAGCCACAATTCCACTGGATGTTTATTACAAAAATGGCGGGGCCCCGAGTGGCTGAGTGGTCTAAAGCGCTGTCCGTTACGGACCACTGCCATCTCATCTCTGTCTGCGTGTGTTCGAGTCTAAGATTCGGCAAATGTAGATATGTGAGAAAGCTTGCCAGTAGCTTCTCGCAGGTCGGTGGTTCTTTCCAGGGGTTTGTCCGGGTTCTTCCTCCACCAATAATACTGGCTGCCATGTATAGCCTATATTGTGCTGAAAAATGGCGTTAAACCATTAAAAAAAAAAAAAAATTGGCACCACTTACAACCAACAAGTATGCCCACTTTAATTTTTAATTATTGTCTTTAGTTTATAATTCATTTGTTCTGTAATGTAATTTTAAAAAAGCCAAACCAGGCTACTTCAAATTTTGCACTGATAAGACACAAAGATATATAGCAATTCCCATATGTGTGTTGTCTTAGTTAACCAGGCTACTTCAAACAGAGTTGTGCAAATGTTGCACTGATGAGACACCATAATTTAAATATGTAATTCATTATATATATTTAGTACATGGTTCTATGAAATTCATTTTTTAATGAAACAAGAGTAAAATTTTGTTTACACACTGCTTTTAACTCAAGTCCCCTGTTTAGAAAAACTTAGACTTGCCCAAGCTTCAAAACATTGGCTCATCAGATCTGTATAGACCTGTAGTTACACGTACAAAAATTAAAATTAATGATAACTGAGAGCGGCTAAAATAGTGCATAAACAAAAATTATGCAGTTATTCTATGTTCAGTTAAAAAAGTCCATCAAGGACACCCAGGAGAAAATGAAATGTTGTCCTTTATGGTTAAATAGTCTTAATACAGAGGTTAATTATGTACTAAAGAAAATAGGAATAGGGGTTATTAATTATTGCTTTTTTATGACCAGCTTTCATATATATGGATAACATGATAAGAATGGCTTCACTGCCAAAGAAAGAATTCAATGTACACAATTTTTCAATACCAAGGTATCCCTACACGGTTTTGAATGACTGTCCATTGGGAGAGTTTGTATTAATAGAAATACAGCAAAGACATCTCCATTATAATTAGCAAAGACATCATGAATGTCTATGGTAGGCCCTGTGGAACATCAGTTCTGTGCCTAAAAAGTTTATACTAGTTGAATTGAGATTAAGTTCAAGGTCACAATTTGTTACTGCTGGCTCTAGGGCTGAATTTGAATGGATACCTGATTTGGCAATTCTCAAAGTAATAATTTTGCAGCAATATAGTTCAGTCATAGTCCATATTTCTATAATTTTTTAATTTCCAGGTCTCACGAGAAAACCCATTACTATTATCATTTTACAAGTTTTTATTTGGTACTGATAGATGATGAGCTTGTAGATGAAGAATTTTATTGATTTTCATTCACTGTTGGAAGGTGGGTGAGAAAATAAATTGTTAAAATAACCTGATAAAATGTTTATATACACAGTTTCTCTATCTCTTACGAGCATACAAATATGTACATGTTAATGATTATACTGTAATGTATTGCAGTTAGTGGATAATATGATGCATGTTTTAACTCACCTCTTTCAGAAGAAGTGCACATGAAGGCCAACCAGGTCCACTAGCCAGTCCATTGAGAAGCCATATAAATGTAAACATCAACGCAGAATTACCAACTGAAAGAAAATAAAGTACAATCTAATAACTAAAAAAGGTTTCCATGGAACATTGTCTTCCGTGTGAAAACCACTATAATTTATATAGGACTTGTCAAACACTTAAGCATTAAATCTTGATGCTGACATCAATGCTGCAACAACTGTTACTTGTGTCTCACTATCTGCAACTACAGCCATCAGAAAATGTATTAACTGCATCTCAATATATACACCTATAGCCATCTGCAAAAATGTATGTCTGCTGACATGAGCAAAAGACAGAAAGGAAGAAAAAAAGTCTCTTCAAGGGACTGATCATCTACTGAATGAAAAAAATACCTCACAGTAACACAAGATTATTTTTCCTTATAACTGCTGAGTGCTAAAACCTTGTCTTACGAGCATATATCTGATTTAATATATAATTAATTGCTTGAAAGTTTTAAATTCTTTCTTATTTTTTATTACATGCTTTTGTACTGTAAATTTATTCACTAGAGATGATGTTTTTTTCAGAAAATCGGTTGCATTATTCTTTGGTAAACAAGTAATGTTGACCTAGATCCTGACCTTGATTCAAGGTTAGTGGTAACCATGTATACAGGTTTTATTTTAATTTTAAAATGATTGGTTGTTGTCAAGGTCAAGATGGGACTAGTGAATTAAGAAGAAAACTTCTGTGTTGCTAAACACATAACACTTGATTGATATTCTTGAATTATAGCAAGATTTTCAAACTGCTGTGTTATTGCTCTACCAGATGTCAGATTAGCACCATTGTTATTAATGACCAACAAGACATCATTAGAAGTATTTTGCAGTTTTTCTAAACTGTAAAGTCAATAATAAATCAAAGAAAAAAATATCCACAAATCCATTACTTTACATTTAGACAATGTTTATCCCTTGTAATTCATGTAATTACATTACATTATAGGTCAAGTGAAAGTGTGAATAATAAGGGATCGGAAAAAGAATTCATTCTTATTTTATTGTTTAATCTGTGGAATTCCTTTGTTATCAGAGTTTACATTTGTTTTCAGATGTAATTTCAGAGGAATTTCTTATTTAAATTATTCATTTGAATTATTAGGTGCTAATTGACTTTGCATAAACACATTATTTTTGAATTAGTGTGAACTCATTCAAAGACAATTGAGATTGCACATTCGAGAGTGCATCATTGTGGTACATCATGACATTTAAGATTACTGAGATCCATTTGGAAGTCAATACATTTGGACATACGATAGGACATTTAGGATTATTTTGTGATTTAATTTACAATATGTTGAATTTTCATTATGTATTAAAGGGAAATAGATTGTTAATTTTACTTAATTTGCTGACTTCACTTTTTTGTTACTTATGTTAAGATCTAGAGTCATAATATGGTTTGTTTTACATACTGCAAGAATCCAGCTTTACACTAAAATATGGAACTTAAAGTCAATATATTTCTCAATTCAAATTTTGTTTTCAAAAATTGATGTTATTAGTTCCTAAAGTGTGTATTTTAGTGAGAAACACAACATTTGCTAATATGAAATGACCCAATTGACTAGTGTTGACTCAAAGCATGAAGCTACAGTAACAGGTATATTGGCTGACTTCAAAATAACTCTTTTTCACTGAAATTGCCTTGTTCACAAAATGAATGACCATTGACTGAGTGCAACAGTTAATACAGTGTACACAATTCTATCCACAACAATACTGCAGGGTAGTGTCTAAGGTGGTAGAAGAAGAGGTAGACAGAAAAAAGTGGAGTGACAATAACACAGAATGGACCAGGAAAAGTTTTGCGGAGATACAGGCACTGGCATATGATCAAGACAAATGGAGGGAACTGATCAGATGTTTAGCAGCACAGTGCCTCAATGACCACACTAGGTCAAGAGACTGATGATGATGATGATGATGATGACACAATTCCATGCCTTAAAATACCGTCATAATCTGTTATAAACAATGTTATTTTAAAAGTTTATGAAAAAAGCTATAGAATGACATATTCCAGCATAGCTCACGTCTTTTGTTTTATTGAAAGATTCCTTATTATTCTTACATAATAAACTCTGAAAAGTATATTTTTAAGACATGATGTATGGTTTAAACATAGAGGTATTAATTTGTATACTCTTTGACTTTTATTTATATCACTGCTCTCAGTAATTTGTTGAAAGTGGGTCATGAAACTAGTATGGTAATGAAAGTAAGAATTAAAGGAAAATTATGAAAAATTAAAAACCAGAACAACAAATGCTTTATGAAATTTAGTTTATTTAGAAAAAATTTCAGTGATATTGTATGATGCAGAGCAAAATCTAATGTCTGGAGTGTTACGTATATATTTGATTTAAATCATTTAATTTTGTTTGTCAGATTCAAATTTGACATTTTGGGTTTAAAATTCGTTAGTTGGGAGAGATTTTCTAGAAATGGATGACCTATATACTTTACGAATAAACACCAGGTGTTGACCTCATTTCTGACCTGGTATCAGAGTTGTAAACAAGGTTTTAAAATGATTGGTTGATTCCAAGGACAAAATGGAGTAAAGCATAAACATCTTTCTAATTTAGTTGGGTCATATGATGTTTGCGTGATTTCTTGAACGTGAGATTATTCTGAGAGATTCTGGAAGGTCGTGACCCCTTTCCTGTTTACGTAAAAACAGGTATTTAAATTATTGTTTGGGAGAGAACAGTACAGTAGTTAGTCTGGGCTTTGGAATACAAAGATATGTGTTTTATTGTCTGAGTGTAAATCATTTCAATTCGTTTGGGTTCAAGAGGAATTTATTGTGTTATTTATCTAGAAATTACTTGTGCTCATTTGAATTATTATAAAACTAAAACTGACTTCATCACGTGACATCGTCGTCCATATCGGATTACATCGTCAAGATTCGAACCGGGAACTATTAGGACATTTTATTATCAGGACTCTTGCAATTCCACTAGTGGATTATATTGTGAATTCTTTTTGGATTAATTTTTGGACTTCATTCTCTAAAACTGTAAGTTTAAATATTTTCTTTCATGAAAATATTTGTACTCAATAAATTGTTTGTTAAATTTTACAAGCTTATTATTTTCACTTCTTTCTATGTTGCTGCTTATTTGAGCCTAAGCACGTAAAAGGAGATATTCAGGAAATATAAAACATAGTATTCTGTCTATGTTACACACACTCATCTGTCCATTTGCACAGCTAGGACACTACTAAACACCACTAGAAATGTAGCAACTGTATGGTCTGTGCAGACTTAGATTTGAAATTGAGACATGCAATATACAGGATTATGGCTAGTGGTTTCTCCTATCTGTTTGTTCAGAATGCTGGATTTTAACATTTTCAGGTGGCAATCCAGATTTGGTTTCTTTCATAAGCCATGTTCCCATCAAATGCTAAAAACCAGTTGTTTAGGAAATTTCAAATTATTAAAGTTGAAACTGGTGACCCACTCTAAACAGCAATGGTGACTCAGATTTGGGTTGTGACCCATGGGTTTTCAGCATTGACTCTCACAGTAAATGAAACAAAATCCATGAGGGTGCTATAAAACACACTACAGCCACATTAAATCTAAGATGGATTTCCACTAGGATGAGTAGACATCTACTAACTTTTGGGGACATCGACCAGACATATTGGGCACAATCCTTGGATAATCCATAATCCACAATGTATGTACAATATATGACATGGATCTGCTATGGTTTGGATTTCATTGCAATATACAAGTATGCCCCATATCCCATTATAATATACTATTTTTTTGCACTCAAATATGGAAGCACTGCTAAATCTTAATCAAATTTTGTACAACAAATTAATTTTTACCTTCTCGGAATTTAGTAAAAGAACATGGTTTTTATGATTGTTACCGGTACTCTGCTTAATAATATTATCTAAATACAAAATACATGTATCTGTGAAGATTTACCTGGAAAAGCTAAGGCAGTCAGTCCAGATGAGAAAAGTCCAATGGACAGCAAGTATTTGGGTTTAACTGAGTCAATCAGAATACCACATACAAATTTACTCAAAGTGTAAGCCAACATCTGGCTGCTAGTAATCAGCCCTGAAAAAATGTCAAACTTTCATTAATATGTAAACTTAATGTAGTTATTACCATTATCATCACAGCCCTGAAAACGTAAAACTTTCATTAGTATTATATTAATAAAGTCATCACCATCAACATCACCAAACCTTTCATCAACATAAGTCAGCGAAAAGCTGCAAATTAATGTATCTATAACAAAATCAGACTCATCAACTTGGAGTGGCAAATGACTTGTGAATCATGTGAATTTTTTAATCCATCACCCAATCCAGCCAGTGTTGATTCCAGAAAGGACATAGATTATTGTCGTGTAGAGGAAGTTCTATTGAGAATACTGCCTTTTATCTTCTTCTCAATGAAACTCAACAAAAAATTTGTTTTTCTTTGCTTTTACCATCTTATTCAAATAGTTCATGCTAATACTAATAATGCTTAACAGAGGAAGAACAGACTATTTCAGTCTGAAATTACCAACAACTGGTGTCAGAAAGGTCATAAAAAAAGTTCCAGGAAAAAAACATCCTCACGATCAAATTTATATAGTTCAAATCATCAACTTCAACATTTTCTAAAACATCAGCTTGATAAGAGCTTATTCTGGGTGATTGAACAGTGTTAGTACTTGTTTGACTTGGTGAGTGGAATTTTGCTAATTTTCAACCACTAAATCACTAACAGTTTATTTGACCTAACAACTAACATCCTTACACTTTCACATACATTGTAATTTCAATCCCACCCTGGTACATGTATTTCCATATGATGCATGTATGCAACACTTAGGTTTCTGACTGGCCAATGAGTGATGCTGGTCTTGTAACAGTAACAGTAAAAGCCCAGTGATTTTGCAATATGAACAATCTCTACCACCCATTTGTGGAGAAGACTTGTGTCGATTTCTCAATGCTTAAGGTCTGGCTTGAATGGGTAATTGGGAATGTCTGTAACTGAAGGGACCCTAGACAATTGGGTAAAGGCACTGAATGTGATATGGAGTATAGTGTCCTTTCATTTGTAAAAGATCTGTAAGACTGACTCGATGTATGATGTGTCCTAGAGGCATACCTTCTCTCCTTTGATTTCCTTCCTAAAAATATCAACTCAGTTTCTGCTGCTGTACCCGAGGAAAATTTCTTTTTGGGGTGGCCTGCTTACATACTACTTCTTCCACCATTAAAGAGAATGTTAGAAGAGAATGGCTGTGATCTCAGCTTGGCTTTATGGTGGTCTTTAAAAAAGATATAAGTGGAGAGCATCTCTTTCTGCCAGTTGTAAATTTGTCATTATTTTATCAAGGCAGTATGTGCTGTGATGGTGAGTTCTGTACTCACACCATTCAAGAAAACAGACTCCCACACATGTCCATTGGGTATTATCTTTGGGTGGTGAAAATGTTTTCTCATTGCTGGAAGATAACCACTGAGACTAAATCGAAGAATAGTCTATCGAGATCACATTCTGGACCAAGTGTTGAGTGCCACTGAAGAGTTTCCAGTCCAACTGGACTGAGTGGGGTTTTGACAAATGTCTGTTTACTGATGGGGTGTCAGAGCAACAACAGTTTCAATCCCATGATCATTCAGTTAGACTTTTGACACAACATTTTCTCTGCAACAATGAATAAATATCTAGCAATACACTTTACCATATATATGAACCTGATTTACCAGAATTAAATAAACAAAAGTAATGAAAAAATATACAAGCACCATACCTGCAAATAAATATAATGCCCAAATCAATCTCTGAGAAAGTCTTTATTACTCTCATTGTTTAAATTTGTATATTTATATAAACCAATTTAACCTATATATCATTGCTACAAAGAGAACATAGTCTATTTGCTGAACAATCACTGGGGCTTATGTATTACACCACCTTGTCAGAGTAGCCTTTATCCTTTTCACAGTGATAGGATTAACTACTAAGCAGTCACTCTGACTTCACCTCTGTTTACTTAAGCCTAGCCTCAAGATATTTTGCAGACTGGCCTTGACTGATCTAAATGTCAAAGGGGTTATGTTCAGGGAGAAAATGAGGCACATCATAGAGATACATTATAGGGAGAAAGGGTGCATCATTCGAGAATTTCACACATAACTGACCCAGAAACTAAGGTCACCGAAAGCACTGGAAATACATGCTGCATGCATTTTTCTAATCAGTATAATCTGTAAATTCTGCTTCATGATCTTCCAACTGAAAGAACAAGCATAAATTTGCATATTGGACTGTGCAATCTTCCAAAGTCCAATTTACCAATATTGATTGATCATGATAATAAATTGTATATATATATATATATATATATATATATATATAAGGGTTGGAACATGTAATGAATGATCTTCAAATATCAATCTTGACTTTCACAGTCAAATTAATTTTTGGAATAACAATAAAAGTTACATTAAAGTTGCAACATTTTATAAAATATCTTCGTAAAACAAAAATAACATGTCTTCTTTTACTGTGAACAACATTAGACATTTACTTTGATATACATAACAGGGACACAAGTTCACCCAAACCCCCATCATTCATATCACAGTCAACATCTTACACTATGGTATCCCTAAGCAATGTCTAACTCCTCAAAGAGCTCTGAATTATACTT
Organism: Unio pictorum; assembly: GCA_030141615.1. Taxonomy (NCBI): domain Eukaryota; kingdom Metazoa; phylum Mollusca; class Bivalvia; order Unionida; family Unionidae; genus Unio; species Unio pictorum. The sequence goes on from JARLTB010000139.1 coordinate 3,478,691, forward strand.
ATTCTGAGCTTCCTCTGACCCTTCCCACACCATTTTTGATAATAGGGCATTTATGTTGGGTTGTGGACCCTACACCCCAACATAAATGTCCAAATATCAAAAGTGGAAAAGAATGGGTCATGTGTACTCAAACAGAAATTTTTTCCTAAATACCAGCCTTTGAAACTTTGAAAGTGAAAGTGAACAATAAAATACAATTAAAAATAAATGGGTTGACAAGAGGTAATTTAGCAGTCTTTATAGACAGCCAGGATTACCCCAAGACACCACAAGACTGTCCTAAAACACCCTCAGCTACCTAGGATACATGCATTCAATTGAACAACAACATAAATAGTAATCACTTTTTGTTGAAAATTTTAGTAACATTCTGCACTGTATAATTATCCAGTAAGATTGGTAGTTCTTTCCCTTGATGGTCATTGCCCAGGGGGTAAAAAAATCTTCTGCTTTTAATACAAGCCAGGCAAGACATACAAGAATGTTAAAGAAATAATGCCAAAAAATGCTTTAAAAAATTACGTAGAAATAAGATCAATGTTCATGTCTGATAAATTTACAATAACTTAGCGAAATATGCAAGTTTTGCACAGCTATCTCTCTTTTTCTCTAGCTCTTGGAATGCAGATAATGACACAAATATTCTAGAAATATATATACTATACAATAACTAGCTATAATAAAGTTAGATGTATGACAGGTAAATTGTTAGTAACAAAACTGATATTAATATTTTTTGGGGCGTCAACCACAGGCACTTGATTCTGAGTAAATTCATGTATACACTCACCAGTGTTATATGGTGAGTGTATACATGAATTTACTCAGAATCAAGTGCCTGTGGCGTCAACGTCTTACATTGTAGGACTCTGGTGATTAGTCACTCTCTGTAACTTTGTTTTTATGAAAGTAACAATTGCTTACCAAGTTGGCTCCTGTCCAAGCCCTCAGACTCAGCAAGTGATGGCATGGCATAATTAACAGATCTCCTGATATATACGTACAGCAAATAACTAACGTATAAACTGCCAAACAAGAGCTTCTGCTTAAAAACCGGCATTCCTCTGTGCTATAGCCTATATTGATAAGAAAACGTGTAATTTTAGGTGAAGTTATTGAATGGAAAATTACAGGTTTAACTCTTACCGGTAACAAATTACCAATATTTAATATTAAATTTGTCAATTATACATTTGAATTCTGGCGTGAACTCGAAAATTCACTAAATATTCCAAATTTTCCCATTCCGTCTGCATGCAATTTAGTCATCGTGAAGAGGACGCTCAAGGGGGACAACTTTGTCACAGACTTCTAAAGAGCAAACTAACTTGAAGCAATCGACGTTCAGTTAAGAAGTGTGCAAGATTTTAGAGTGAAACAAGAAGACATAATGTGATAACATTATAAAAACCATACCAAGCCCATGTAAATAAATAAACATTCAACATAAATAAAACATTGCTTACAAATCTGAAATCATAAACTACACCAACTAACAAACATGTAAAAACAACTAAATGACAGAAAATAATCCATAATTTGTTTAATTAGTTTGCTTCTTAAATGGCACCTGCACTAATTGAACCCTGTAATTTTAAAGCAAACAACGTAAAATTTTCTTAGATAAGTATAATAATGAGATAAAAAGATGGCAATAACGACAATCAATTTCAAATCTGGTCAGACTGGGCATAAATGAATGCCTGCGTATTTAATACATTTTTTACTGTTACATGGCATTACAGTAAGGAATTACAAATTGGGAAAACTTATGTCAGTATAGTTTTGGTAAGACAAACTGTTATCTGGGATAAAATGATGCACTGTTAAAATGTTTTATTTGTCAGATATTTTGAATGAGGTAGAATAAAGAAAAATCCTTTAATAGCCTTGCCGATCTGAAAGAATTTCTAGGAATCTAAGGTAACAGTTCATTTCTTCTTTTTAAGTTTTAGTATTGAAACCATTTCTGACTTTCTAGAGAAGCTCCAACATACCATATTTGTCACCAAAAATGATTTTTTTGTGTTTGAGTTAAATTTATCCCATCATTCTTAATAAACGAAACGATAGAAAATAGTGAGTCATTTTCCGTGTTTCTGACAGACCTTGGCTACATGTTTAGTATTTGTATCACAGCTTGTGTTTTGGTCTCTTTGATGAAGCAGCAGAGAGGGTGAATCAAACAACTTTTCAAACAAAAATCGATTTTAACCGTCAAAACAACAAATAGACCCTTCCTACGAATTTTCATGTTTTAAACAAAAAAAAAAATAAAGTCTCCATTTGCCAAACAGAGACTTAGTGATTTTGTCTGAAGCACGATCTTGCAGAAGGCTTCGAAATGAGTAAAAAAAAACACGATGGACACTCACCTCTATGATTTCAACCGAATATTTTATCAAGTCCGACACGATATCGCGTCCGAGGGTCTGCTAAATTTATCGTCACAAATCCGTGTGGTATTGACTGAGCGTGACTAAAGAAATTTCTAAATTGATTATGATTCATATCACCGCTGCACGAGGTCTGATGAATATTTCGTAGTGTATGAGTATCAACTCCGTTAAACACACACAGCAGATTGCAGTTATCGCGAATCACTTTTGGAATTTGTGTGTATCGTTGAGTGACATATATCACATCAGTGCTTTTATGCCTGCCTCTGGAAAATATCCTAGCAGGATTCTTTTGATTGTCTAACATGATATCGTCATATACGACTAAATTGTTAATACTTCCGTCGATGGAATCAATACTCGGTGCATCGTTGATATCAGTAATAAATTCAATAAAATCATCATCGATTTGAAATTCGTTTGCTTTCTCGTTAAAATCCTTTAGCACTTCATAGCATCGCTGATCGTCTACACTCGGGGCTATTAAATACAATTTGTTCCATTTCATCCATCTCGTTATCAAATTAAGTAGCAGTTGTGTCTTGCCGCTTCCAGATGGTCCGATTATAATCATTCTAATTGAATTCGGCAACATTTCATGGTGTTTAATAGGTTGCCGTCGTCGGGTAGCTGAATACTCAATTACATTCATGCTGTTATATATAAATTATGGATCTATATTGTGTGAAATGTAGGGCGCGTACTGGCACAGATGACTTGACGACGATTACAACTAAAAATAACCGATCAGCGCTTTCTGGTAAATGCGTACAATGTAGTACAAAGAAATTTAGATTTGTTTCCCTTGGTAAACCCAAGGAACCTTTAAAAAAAAAAACGAGGAGGTGATGTCGCAGCCAAGCTAACTAAACTCCCTGGAACCCCATGGGCAAAGTATCCAGGAGAAAAACACCTTCCAGGGTATAGTTATTGTGGACCGGGAACCAGACTTGATATCAGACTCAATAATCATAACCAACCCAAACCCGGTGAAGAACCAATAAACGCCATTGATAAGGCGTGTCACGTTCATGATGTTGCTTATAAAAGCAGCAATTTGCAGCATAGACATCTAGCAGATGTGAAATTAATTCATGCGTTAAATGCTATTCCTGATAAATCTTTCAAAGAAAAATTTGCTTCATTTTTGATAAAATCGGCTATGAAAAGTAAATTGATGTTAGGTGCTGATAATTAATAACAACATGGAATCTATTTATTATTCTCCGAGTGGATACTGGAGAGGCAAGGCAGCAATCAATAAACTCGCTAGCGCTGCAAAAGTGAGAAAAAAAACCACTGCGGATCATTGGTTATCCAAACAGGCTATATGGCAAATTTATCTACCACCGCCTAAACAAATTCACTACTCGCATTTTGATGTTACAGTTCCTAATGAAGTTCATCAGGCTGATATATTATTTCTGCCACATGATGGTGGTTACAAATACGCGTTAACTGTAGTTGATGTTGCAAGTCGATACAAAGAAGCAGAACAGTTAAAAACAAAGTCGGCCACTGAAGTTGCTTCCGCATTTGAAAGGATTTATCGACGAGGTCCTCTGCACTGGCCAAATCTATTACAAGTTGATCCTCGCAAGGAATTTCAGGGTGCAGTGTTATCAACAATGAAACACGATAATGACACCATCAGACGAGGACATACTGCGCTACATCGTGATCAGGCAATTGTAGAACGATTATTTGGATGAGCGGTTATTTGGATATCAATACGCAAAAGAATTCATCCAGGAAAAGCGATCCCGTGAATGGGTTAAAAGATTACCAGCTGTGATTACCGCACTGAATAATGAGATTACTAGAACAATCAACATGAAACCTATCAACGCGATTAAAAAGAAGTCTATACTAAAACTCTCACAAGAGGATTCTAGCATTTCCCAACCAATTCTTGGTAGTAATATCACTGTTAGGTATTTATACGAACCAGGAGAGCTTGAAGGTGGCAGAAAAAGGGCTACTGATCCTATTTGGAGTGTTACTGCACACAAGATATCTAGTATAACACAATCTACGGGTGGAAACGCTAGCGTTTCTAGACCAGCAATCTATAGACTGGATTAAACTGCCCCTCAACGAGGATTTACTCGACAACAACTGCAAGTGATACCCGAGGATACTCAATTACCACCGCGGGGTCTTAACTCGCCAAAATCCGTAGGATTTTCAAAGACAACTCTTCGAAGCTGATTTATTCTTCGTACTCTGGATACTGCAAGATAGACTAAATTTGACCATTCGATGCGATTATCTACTATCCAAACAATTGTATCCGATATAGTCAATCCCTGTGAAGAATGTATCGTCGCTGCGTATCCTAGCGTCCACGGGGATTTATTAGCACGCAATGCATCTTCGACGACGCTGATATCAACCAGCACAATATCATTTAGCACTAAATTCTGTCTTTGAAATCCTCCTGGAATATCAACTTCTATATTCTGCTTTCGTGTATCCGAAGGCCTATAACATAACGGTACTGGAAGTGTTGTAAATTTTTCTTGATGCAATTCAAATAACTTCATCTGAAGTGTGTCTCTGACTATTTTTCTACTTGCAATTATCAAATCAATTGGTCTCCACGCTTCCCAGAAATCATTAATTGGAGTTTCTGAAATTATTTCACGCGCTATTTCACACTGGATTCTATCCGGTTGTAATCTAATTAGCGCTTTGAATTCTCGTAATTGTTCATCAAGTGATCTATAATCAGTGTTAATTTCTTCATAATAGTCTACAAAACCCTTTAGCCATTCATGTGGGGATGCACCGACAAATGGTGGTGGTTGGCCGTGATCACCGCACATGACGACTTTTGAATTTTTCAATAACAACCACTCGAGAAATGTTTGTAATACATCTAATGACACTGTGTCTATTTCATCCCAAATGATGATTTCAGGAATAAATTTCTCGCCCATACGCTCAGGAGTCCACTTATCTCCTTTCCATCGAAAGAAACTGTGATAAGTACAGGCATTTACCCCTCGCTGTATCATCTCTCTTGCAAGTCTGTGAGTTGGTGTTAGCACAATCATGTTTGGATTGGAAACGCTAGCGTTTCTACGGAATAATTAAATTGCACGAGTTTTTTTTCCTGACCCGCCACAGCCGTTTAAATAAACTGTTTTATATCTACAGATTGGATCAGAACACGGTGGTGCATTAAAAAATTCTGAACACTGATTGCTTTTTAAATAATTATTTTCAATTCTAACATCTGCTGATTGAATATAATCATGAAGCATTTCCCGCTTAATTCTCCATGACCCCCAATTCTCGTTGCTACCGCTTATGAATTCAGCCACATCGCTGTTTATGTAAAATGAGTCAGTGGTGACTCTAACTGCGGTGTTAGGAAATTTATTTATCATTGAAAATAAATTGATATAAGCATAACCGAGCATAGAAGCTCTCAAATGTGTATACTGCGGATTGTAGGTAATAATTGTACCTAATTTGGTTCCATCGGACAGAAATGCGTCTTTACGATTGACATATATTCCTTTATTCGTTAGATCCGCGATTACGAAATCGTATTCAGCGTTGTCTATAATCAACCGTGAAGAATATCTTGTATTGTCGTATTTGCCACCCTGAGTAAATTTACTGATTATTCTTCGTCCAAGATCCTTTGCTTCGTTGTTTCTGATTCCAAATAACTGTTTGGACCAATTTGCAATTTCTTCTTCGTTGAAATTTGGAAACAGTTTTCGCTGTTCGCTAATTATTTTTTCTATATCAGGTTGTGGTAACCAGACTGATTTCTGTGCTCGATAGGATATTATCGCTTCACTGACAATTAACGATTGTAACATCCTACAATCGATCATATACCGTAATAGCACTATTGGCATCCAGTGTTTTTCAGACATGTGTCTACCAATCCAAAGATAACTACACGGATGAAGTCCTGTAGCCAATTCAAATGATACTACACGAGCGAATCCGGTTAAATCAAAATCAGGCAGTGATCCATTAATCGCAACACGAGCCATTTCGTGTGTGGGGTGCCCAAATCGTTTGAAGTATTCGCTACATTCTCCATACACGAGAAAACTCCCTGGATAACACGCAATCATATCAACGGAAATAACGGTTTCAGTGTCATATTTTGTATTCCATAATCCACCATGGCTGTATTCAAGACAGCTCAATCTGACATCTGATAGAAACTCACTTCGCGTTGGTTTCCACGCGTTTTTCTTCCTAGCAAAATGAGCTGCAACCGAGGGAAGTGTAAAACAATTTGTTAGTAATTGTTCTTCGATTTCCCCCAGAGAACTCTCTGGAGAGAAAAACTCACTAGCTAGTTTTTCATTTGATTATGCAGCTGTTCAGTACGGTACAATTCTCCGTTGGGTCTTACAAACTGATCGAATCCACATTCATCGTCTGCAGCACTGTGAAATAGCCACATCGACACAGGATCGTTTTTACTCAAATTGTAAATAGCATCAAATAATTTCTGCTCGGAAAAAAAACTCTCCGGTTTGGGATAGATATTTTACAGTTCTATCCCGTGGGAATATTGTTACTGCAGATGACCACGCGTGTTCGTTATGATCAATAATTTGTATTGGAGTTCCTTGTGATTTATATTTCGATTCGTATAATACTTCTCCGGTTATTGTCGTTACTGATATTGGAAAATTTTCTAATTTAGCTATATCCTGAATTGTTGCCCCATGCTGTTTCACTGTCAGTTCCCATTCGGTTATTTTTTTTCGTCTTAGATCAGTCAATTTATTTCCCTGGGATGCATTTGTGAATTGTTCTATTATTCGTTCTGCTACACAATTGAGTGGCAATGACGAATATTTCATGGGTGCTAGTTTTGCAATATCAAGTTTGTCATTTAACGGATATATCCCGTAAACAACTGTTGTTACAGGATAAGATCTCTCGTAGTATGGTTTGTCAATTCCAGTCAAAATTCCTGGTTTGGAATCTTGATTCACAGTGATAGTTTTTTTATCCTTCAGGATGGGTTCAAATTTGTCCCTGATGATCCAATTTCCAGTGTCGTCACGGGTAATGAATTTCAATCTAAAAAATATCTTTTTCGCCCAAGATGTGAGATTATCACTGCTGCTTTTTCATCATTCATGGTAGCATCGATATTGGGTACAATTCGAAATGTTGACCATCAATGAGATGCCCCATCACGCTTGAATCCATTAAAACAATCTCTGATTTTACTAATCATGGTTCTATCAAGAATTTTATTCTTTGGTGTATCAGAAACTCTATCAAGATTGAATTTAACATTTTTCCAAGGCGTAATTTTCGATAATCTCTCAAACTCCTTCATACTATAATTAAAACAAGCATTTAAATGAAAGATTTATGTATAATGAATCATTGCAAATGGCTCATGATTGGATCAGTGACTCCTTATAACAAATCATGCAGAAATGAATTCTGTGGGTATCATATGCAAAGTTCTCGACGTGGAAGCCTTGGTCCGTTACCTTGTATTCGATGTGGGGTTGGGGTCAGGGGGAAATCACAATTGTGTATCGGTTGTTGTGGTAAGCGATACAGGGAGTTGAAGCGTTATTATGACAAAAGAATAAAAAATTCTGACCCTGACAAAGTCCCTGACAAAATCATAAGAACTCCTCAAGACTACATCGAAAGATTCTCCAGTGATGTTATTAATAAATTAGACAAATAGTATAGTATATAAATGAACCAAGAATTCAGACCACACCCTGTGATTACAAATTATGAAGCATCCAGTGATGGTGTTGTCAGACACTGCAGATTGAAGAAGCCAGTTGGGTGGGATAATGGTGTGGGGTATTTGGTGTTTAAAGTCGGAGGGAAATACGTCTTAATCATAGAATCATATATGAATGTCACAATGGATTGATCAAAGATGGTCTTGTCATTGATCACATGGATTCTAATCCTCAGAATAACAAATTGGATAATCTGCAAGCTGTTACACAGAGTGAGAATTCCAAACGAGGTGGGACTGGGAAATGCAAAACGGTTGGGAAAAGACCCGTAAAATCTTTTAATACGGCAACTAACGAAGAAAAAATATTTCAATCCATAGCAAGCGCCGGTAATTATTTCAATATTTGTCCATCCTCGGTACGAAAAGTTGCAGAGGGAATAACCAAGACGGCAATTTAAAAAAGACCGAACAAAAAATTCAATTTATTTATGTCTAATGCGTCATATTTTTCATTTAGAAGTATATCATTCTTGTAGAATATGAATTCTGAAAAAAATCAGTAGCATTATAGCTGAAATTTTACATTTGAAAAGTCATGATATTAAACTATCAGATGGGTTAAATCCTGATCAAATTGTGTCAGATTTTCAGGATATAGAATACGGAGTTAACACTAACAAGTATATGCTGCCAAAGAAATATGCGCTAATAAAAAAAAATTCAGAATTCTATTCGGGAATCTCTTGCATTTTCCAGTGACGTAAGTGTGTTTGTCCCGTTATTTACTATCGTAGAGGGAATATGAAAAGAATTGGGTAGGGAATATGAATTGAAAAAGGAGGTTAATTCGAAGATTAGAAATATACGAGCGTTAATTCAAGAAAATGAACGATTTTGACAAACAGTCGAATCGAAATTGTCTACGAGAATTTTCATGCAAAATCGACTACTTTACCCGACTGAAATTATTGATGATTTGTCATTTTTTAGCATTTTTTGATTGAAATTATCGACTTTTTGGTCAAAAATCATCAAAAATGAATCCTAACAGCTTTTCTCTATGGAAAATCCAATGCAAAATCGACTACTTTATCCTTTTAAATCAGTGAAAAAACCATCAAAATGGCACAAAAATCAGTGAAAAACAGGCAAAAATGCATTAAAAACACTGAATAAAAAATATTTCACACTGAATAAAAAATATTTCACATTGAATAAAAAATATTTCACAGCAATAAAAAATATTTCACACTGAATAAAAAATATTTCACACTGAATAAAAATATTTCACACTGAATAAAAAATATTTCACAGCAATAAAAAATGTTTCACACTGAATAAAAAATCGATGGACCGTTATGGATGGTTTAGTCGATACGATGGACCCGTTATGGATGGTTCTCTCGATATGATATGTCAGATGGATCAATGGAAAAGTGGCGAAAGTGTGGAATTGATATTTTATATACAATTTCCACACTTTCGCCATCGATGAATGAAGCTGTCTCATGATGAAATAACACTTCTATGACCGTGTTAAAAATCATCCGACATGTCAAAAAATCAGTGAATAAAAAATATTTCACACTGAATAAAAAATAAAAATATTTCACACTGAATGAAAAATATTTCACACTGAATAAAAAATATTTCACACTTAATAAAAAATATTTCACACTGAATAAAAAATATTTCACAAAATATTTCATACTGAATAAAAAATATTTCACAGCAATAAAAAATATTTCATACTGAATAAAAAATATTTCACACAGCAATAAAAAATATTTCACATTTCACTGCAATAAAAAATATTTCACACTGAATAAAAAATCGATGGACCGTTAATGGATGGTTCCGATTAGTTCAATGGAAAAGTGGCGAAAGTGTGGAATTAATATTTTATATACAATTTCCACACTTTCGCCATCAATGATAACGCCCTTAAAATGTCAAAATAACACTTCCATGACCGTGTTAAAAATCATCTGACATGTCAAAAAATGGCGCAAGTGTGGAATTAATATTTTATATACAATTTCCACACTTTCGCCATCAATGATAACGCCCTTAAAATGTCAAAATAACTCTTCCATGACCGTGTTAAAAATCATCCGACATGTCAAAAAATGGCGCAAGTGTGGAATTATATATTTTTATAGCAATTTCCACACTTTCGCCATCAATGATAACGCCGCTAAAATATCAAAAAAAGACTTCCACGATGGTGTTAAAAATGTCTGTTAGGTCGGGTTCCGGAATTCAAATTGAAAAATTGTTTTACAATTGAAAAATTGTTTGCAATTTCAAATAATGGTCAATGAAGCATTAACGACCCGATTGGCTCGTGAACGACTAGATGCAATTAAGAGATTTATACCAATTCGCGACCCTGTAAGAAATAAACTGCAAGCAAGACAGAGTTTACAAAGTGATTTTGCTGCGGGATCTGAAGAGTTGTTTAAACCAGTAACCACAGCAACGAAGGGGGTAGAGCGTGCTATACGGGGAGATAGGGGAAAATCTCTTATTGGTGAACTTGAAAAAATAGCAGCGGAAATTGAACAAACAAAACAAGCTGTATAAAAAATGGAATCTAAAACACCTGAATCAAAAAGAACAGTAGATGATTTACGCGTGAGATTTAACGAGGAAGGGTTAGCAGCAATTGATAAGACCGATCCACCAGAAATTCCTGCGCTTGTTGTTGCGACTTATGAAAACAGAAAAAAATGTTGAAACCAGAACATCATAAATATGTTAGAAATATAACTCACTGGGCTGATATATTCTACAAAATCAAAACTAAAACAAGTCAAATTGACACAACAAGTGCATCATACATTGAATATATCAAGATGGTGGGTACAGTGTATAATCAATATGAAGAGTTTAAACAACAACAAAAACCACAAAAATTGATAGTAAAGCGACATCAACCTGCAAAGAAAATATCTTTTTCACCTAAAAAACAACAACAACTACCTGATCGAGATGATGATTTTAGCTATTTACAAGAAACGGATTTAGAAAAACTGGATGAAGCAACTGGTTATTGCGGGAAGGGATTTGCCCAGAAATTGCCAGCAATTTCCAAAGATTCCAGTGGAATTTCAATTGGAAACTGTCCTGGTAATGTTCTCAGTGATATATCACGATTAGAAGTTCTCATCGGAGGAAAACGGGCTGGAAATAACTCACCGGAAATAATTAATGAAGCAGCTGATATCTGTAGACGGTTATTTCAAGGTGGTATCATGGATATCAAAACATATCGAGATTTCATTAGAGACTTAGTGGAAAATGGGTATCATAGTGACTGAAAACGCAACACTAATATTTAGAAATTGATAGCAATTGAAAACACTAGTGTTTTAATAATAAAAATGATCATACACTACAATCATGATAAACCAACCAGCGTCTATGTGGTAAACTCACGATTGCCTGTTTATAGAGCATATTACGGAGATGGTTTCGGTGATACAATTGCAGGGTTATTTACAAGAATGGCCCAAAAGTGATGCCGTTAGCTAAACAATTAGGAATGAAAGCCATTGATGTTATTCGTGATAAGGGTATTAGTGCTGTTAGAGATCTTGCCGGGAAGGCGTTTTCAGCCGCGAAGAATAAATTAACATCATTAGTTAGACGGAGAAAGAAACCGTTACCATCTACTGCAGTTATGCCTGCAAGTGTTAGTAAAAAAATAAATAACGCAGTAGATGAAAAACTAGAGTCATTGATGACTCCCGACCAAAGCAACATCGTAAATATGATAGCAGGAAGTGGCTTACGACCACGACGGTGAAAATCGCAATTTAGATCAATGGATATAAAATAAAATGTTCAAAAGGTCACCTGATCCAGCGTTTGATATAGACGCCCCAGTCCCCAAGGATGATTCTGTACGCGATTATCAATATTACGCCTATCATGCAATAGACTCAAATAGTTGATCAAGAATTGAACTTCAAGTTCATCATACCAGTAAATATTTTCTACCCGCTGAAGCATTTATCGAAGTAGAAGGAGAACTTGTAACAGCTGCTAATACTCCTGCTGTACCAGCACCGTATCCAGTTGGTAATCAAGTCAGGTTTGTCAATAATGGTATCATGGCGCTATTTGAGAGTGCAAGATATCTCATTGATGGAAAAGAAATTGAGTCGATAGATCGCGATGTTGATGTGGCTACAACAATAATCGGGTTAGCGAGATATTCTGATGATTATACAAGATCACCATGACCTTCTATGATGTTTGCAAAAGATGTTAAAAATACCGCTGGAGGAAATCAATTTGTTGTAAGACGACCAAAGAATAATGCTGGTGCCGCTGATATTGATGTTGAAAATATGATTATAAACAACGATCCTAATTTCAATCTAGGAGCTGCAACACGTATATCAATGTTGGAGATGCGACGTAAATTATTTTCATGCGCGATTCCACTGCATCATATATTTGGATTCTGCAGAAATGTCCGAAAAGTTATTTATGGAGCGAAGCATACAGTAGCACTTGTGCGAAAGAGTGATGATAATGATGCAATTTGGAGGATTCCCGCAGACAATGCAAATCCAAATGCTGATGCCGGTAAAGTCATTTTAACAAAACTATCATTGTGGATGCCAGTGTTGACTCCATCAATCACTGCAGAAGAACGATTACTATCATTTATGGACCAAGGAGGAAAATCATTACTAAGTTGGCTAACGGTAAGTACAGATGTTAAACAATCAAATATTAACGGGTTATTCACGTGGAACATAGCATCAAAACAAGGTGTTGCTGCGCCACGTCATATATTTATTGCTTTACAGGATACCACACGAGTTGGCAATCAACTCTCCAGCCATATGATATTTGATCCATTAGGTGTTAAAGACGTCTCACTGAGAATAAACGGCCAGCAGGAACCATCCGAAGATGTACAACTTAATTACGGTTAAAATCATATTGCACGCGTGTATCACAGGTTGTCGTTTATGGCACGCGATCAAAATGTCGATACCGGTCTGCAAATATCACAATATGATTTTAAGAATCTGTATCCGATCTATTACTTTTCACTGGAACATCTTGATTTGACAAGACAGTCAGTTGTTGATATACACTTTAGAGCTAATTTGCTTCGTGGTACTATTGATAATTATAGTGCAGTTGCTGTCATTCTCAGCGATAAATCAATGCTACTCGAAGGTGTTGGTGGAATAATGAGAGTGGTAGATGCGCCAGTAGAAAATATGTAAACGATTTTCTCGATGAAATTGCGTTACAATTTACGATTTAGAATCAATCTATTATGTATAATGTCATACAGTGTTATTAGTGTTGCGTTAATCCCCGGTCAAATCAAGAAATTGCAATCAGAATCAGCTAAAAGAATGTGGAACCACTATCACGCTGAAACCCAATCAAATGACTGGTGGGGCGAATAAATTGTCACTGACAACTCGTCAAGTAAAACATTTCAATGATGCACTTGTAGCAAAAAAAGGTGTTCAGATTACTATTTCTGCGGCTGCTATCAAAAATATGATTAAAACAGGCGGTATATTCCCGTTATTTGCTGCGTTACCAGGATTAATTGCAGCGGCCGCACCAGCAGTTGCAAAAGCTGTCGCATTGGGGGCAGCTGGAGGCTTGGGAGCAAAAGCGGTACAAGGCATTGCTGAATCATATGAACCGAAGAAGAAAGGACGAGGGTATAAAGAAAGGGAAAGGGTCTAAGACTACCAGGAACCCCGTATTCATGGTACAGCGGAAAGAGTCTAAGACTAGGACCGGTTTACTAGTTGAGGAATCTTTGGTTCCAATGTCCAATTTTGATTTAATTGATGCTGCTAAAAAATTGGCGATTAAAAACTTCAGAGGTGTTTTTATGAAAGATCAGTTACCGGCACAACCCAACAGCGTTGAAACCGGTATTATTAATTTAGATAACAGCACCGGACCTGTAACTCACTAGGTTGCATACGCTATTGATCCACGTGCAATCGTCTATTTCGATTCATATGGATTAGCCCCGCCGAAGGAATTTATGCGTTATATAAATCGCTTAAAGACTTTTCCAATGAAGACTTGGTATTCTACGCTACCAACACAACAAACGAATGATCCACCAATATGTGGCAGCGAAGTATTAAATCTCCTTGACGCTATTTCTAACTCCTTGGGTAACCCAAGGGGAAAACCGCCACATGTTGTCGAAAAAAGAATACACTAGCAGTCGCTGGAAATCGAAACGATTTTAGAGAAAGATGTATAAAATAACATGATTGATATTTGGGGAAAATCTTTATCATCGATGAAGAAACCCGAACCCGATGGCACTGCAACCGGTGATATAAAAAAAATAATCGAAGATGAAATAGCTGAGACGTTGAACTTAACAAGTGTTGATCCTAATGAAATAGTTGTATTTCAAGATCGTCAGGGTAAATTGAAAACTAGTAATGTGTCGTTGGATGATATTTTGGTTAAACAACGAAACGCAATCGAGGATACTATCGCGTTATTTTCCGATCAGGGTAAACTCAAACCGGGTGTACTTTTTTCGACTATTACAGATAGATTAAAAACTCTCAACGATGAGTTAAAAAATTCTCTGTTGGAACTAACAACACTTCAATCTAGAATTGAAGATAACGGAAAACAGTTTTCAAATTTTCGTAGAAACATCGTGGATAAATTTATTGGAACCCCGTTGGATAAAATTGAAATAAAACTCCCTGATATAAAAAAATCCATTGATGAGACGAAAAACTTCATCGAAGCAATCAAAAATGATTTTTCGAGGATGATAACAATCATTGAAAAAACAAAAATTCCTCATGAGAAAACTAACAACGTAGTATACACAATCCAACACGGATCATTTGCGTGGACACCTACAAACAACAAATTAGATATCACTGCAACCGTCAAGGATATTTATCGATTAACACTAGTGACAACGACTCAATTTAATATTTCATCGTTGAGTTCATCTGGGGTCAACAATATGATTTCAACGATCATCGAAAAGGATACAACTGAAAAGTTCACGATAACATCTACTGATAAAAATTTGGTTAGGGTTTCAACAACGTGGTATTTGGAATTCGTAGCGGATTTAAGTAAATAACGGTTTCAATTGAAATCGTAAACTGATTTGGAAATAAAATGATTTCATCATCGCAATATCGCTATGATCAGGCTAGAGAGTTTTCAATGAAACTCAAAACTCTCACTGAAGAGTATGCAATGAAAATTAAAAAATACCAACGAAGAATCACAGCAGTTGATGTTACCGTGTACGCTGTGAGTGGTGTAATCACCGGAGCTGGTATTATACTATCCTCGGTAACAATGATTGCCCCGATAGCTGTTCCAATTTGCATAATCGCGGGAATAATTTCGATAGTAACAAAAAAAATATCATCATGCAGCCAGAGTAAACTGCAAGACTACGTGATTAAATTTCATGTTGTATGCACTGCATACTCGCAATTATCCTCGATGATATCGTCATCGCTCGATGATACAATTATATCAGATAGTGAGTTCTCAGCGATGGTCAGTATTTATGATTCCGCGATGTCAAAATTAGAGCGACAACAGCAGTATAATAACAATGACAACACCGCAGAAATTACTTCAACGAATAGTGGAGAACACAAACCCAGTACAAACAAGTATGATATCAATAACCTCAACGAATCCAGAATTCAGTGTGAATTTCCCTATCCCAGTCCCCGTTACGGAGATAGCGTTAGCAAAATTACGAGTATACCATAGTTGGCCAAATATCAGATCAAAATCATTTGGTGGTCAACAACCGAATAATTCCTTGGTATTTGCGAGCAAGAATAAACCCGACAGAACTCCAGACTGGAACGTTGTTTCGATACCAACTGGGTCATACCAAATTGAACAAATCAATGCTGAATTGCAACGTAGAATAAAATAGATTACTGGAAAAGAATCAAAAATCGCTATAACGGTTCATGAGCCGACGCTATCATCTGCCATTGAGATAAACTCACCAAATTATGTCGTAGATATTTATCAGAGTTCTATTAGAACCGTACTAGGATGGCTTGAATTACCACCTCAACGAGAACCCGTTAATTTACCACCTGAACCACAAAAAAACTGATTATATCACCGACAGGATAAAATCTGACAATCCAGTAAAAAGCTATAGCGATTACAATAAATTGAATTTTTTCATGAATTGGTAGATCCTCCCACTAAGAGAGAAATCTACTTAATTCGACAGGATAAAATCACTGAAAATTTCACAGCGTTCAATAACGATATTTTGTTGTTGTTAATATCCCTTAAATCCGGCACTCTCACAGGAGATGAATTTATCAGCGTTGTAGAAACATGTAACAAAATCATCAATGACATGGAAACATTTCATTCACAAATCATTCAAGATGTATTAGGTGACAGTAGTCCTAAAACAAGAGATTTATTTGTCAATGAATATAAAATCTCCGTCAAGGATATTCCAACATTTAAACTACCAGGATATAATATATCAGAACTACAAAAATTTCTCAATGATGCCATCGATATTGGTTTTAAAATAATTCATGATACGTGGAAAAAATTAACAAAACCACAACCACAAACAACTATCCTGACACATAATAATGACCCAGACGGTGGCGGCAGGCATATTGCTCCTCAAAATGTGAATATTTCATCGGTGATTGCGCTCAATTTAATATGCGATGTTATCGAGGGAAGCTATCAAATAAATCTCCAACGATCAAATCAAGCTCAACAAGGATATATTTTATACTCTTTTGCACCAACAGCTCCTCCAGGATTTCTAATTATTGAGTCTCCGGTGAATCCAGTCTATATGCGGTGCCATAATGATTCGCTAACAAGAATTAATTTCAAACTCACTGACCAGTCTAATAATCTGATTGATTTACAAGGTGAGGTTTTACAAATTAGTCTGTTTGTAAAGTCCTAAGACCCTCGGACGCGATATCGTGTCGGACTTGATAAAATATTCGGTTGAAATCATAGAGGTGAGTGTCCATCGTGTTTGTTTTACTCATTTCGAAGCCTCCTGCAAGATCGTGTTTCAGACAAAAATCACTAAGTCTCTGTTTGGCAAATGGAGATTTTCTTTTTTTTTTGTGGTTAAAACATGAAAATTTGTAGGAAGGGTCTATTTGTTGTTTTGACGGTTAAAATCGATTTTTGGCTGAAAGTTGTCTGATTCACCCTCTCTGCTGCTGATGATGAACGTCACGAAAATATTGATCCGCCCCTTGATGAACTGAGATATAAATAAAGACGAAGGAATACAACAATTGCTTGATGTAAAACATCAGGAGAAAAAAATACAAGCTTTTGAGACGTTTAGATCATTTGGGCACTGGTATATGCGAGTAGTACATGGGGACAATATATAACGTCAATGGCAAATACATTACAGACAACCCCTGGGACGATATAGCGTCAAGACTTCTCAGATCACCCTGGGATGATATAGCGAGAAAGGGAATTGAACATGGGGAATATTGGGAATGTTAGTGACAGGGGAAAGCTGTGTTGTTTTATAGGGTAGCGGGTAAGTTCACTGGGCACGCTTTGGGACAATGGCAACTTAACGTGAGCAATACAGGACCGGCACTTTGGGGGACACCATTGACTTTACTGTTAAAATAGTGAGTTTGCACTTTGGGGACAAGATTTCTAGGGACAATGAAAATCTAACAGGTGCTCGACGCGAGCTTGATGTGAAATAAAAAAATACAATTATCTAAAGGGAAAAAAATTCATGCAAAGTGATAAAAAAAATACCTTAGATTACCCAATGACCCATTGTGACATATGATCATCTCTATATACTATATAAAAAGAGAAGGTTCGTAACTTCCAAATACTTGGTTTCACCCATGACCCTCGATTTCATTCTGCTATTTCCGTATTTAAAAGCACACAACCATTCCATATGGCTAGCAGCAGAGAGGGTGGACAAACCAACTGTATAGGCGTCTACGAGGCTTCCTCCTCGTAAATACTTAATAGAAGGGTCGATTCAGCAAACCGAGGTGTTACGGCTATTGGATTTATATCATTTATTTTTTAATTGTTAAATCCAAATTTGTCATTTAGGCTTTAATATTCATTAATTGGGAGATTTTTTCTAGAAATTTCAGGCTGACCACTTTAAATGTAAACAAGTTTTTGACCTTGGCTTGGTTACCTCTTTATCTGACCTTGCTTCAGATTGATAAACAGGTCTTTAAAACTATAGGTTAATTTCAAGGATAACTTTTATTTTTAGTTCTTGGGGTGTAGGAAATATCTAGAATACGTGACTTGCTGAAGGTAGTGACCTTCCATGAATTTCTAGAAAATCACGTGATCACTTGTTTACTTAAGAAAAACAGTTATATAGACTTGTTTGGGATAGAACAATTCAGTAGAATTTTGGGCTTTAAAATTAACAGTTGTGTAATTCATGTTTGAGTGTTAATATTAATTATTTTGTTCTGGACTTTGTGTCAATTCATTGAAGAAATATGATTTATTATCTATTTGGAGGAGAAAACATGTGCTCATAATTCATTTGGATGATAATTAAACAAGAACTGCATCAAGTGACATTGTCAGCCATTTTGGATTACATCGTCAAGATTTGAACCTTGAACTGTTAGAACATTGATTTATCAGGACTCTTGCAATTCCATTAGTGGATTATATTTGTGAATTCTATATTGGATTAATGTTGGATTTGATTCTCTAAAACCGTAAGATTATTTATTTTATGAAAATAATTGTACTTAATAAATTCATTGTTCAAGTTATAAAAGCTTGTTAGTTTTCACTCTTTCTGTGTTGCTGCTTATTCGAGCCTAAGCACGTAACACGAGGCTTCCTCGTAATGGTCCATTTGGCAAAAAAAAGGACGCCAATCACCCTCTGTGCTGCTATGAGTTAACCGAATATTTTATCAAGTCCGATACGATATCGCGTCCGAGGATCTGATAAATTTATCGTTATAAATCCATGTGGGTTTGATTTGGCGCGACTAAAAAAATTTTTAAATTGATTAAAATCCATATCGTTGTACCAAGTTTGTCAAATATTTCATAATGTATGGTTGTCAACTCCGTTAAACATACATAACAAATTGCAGTTATCTCTGATCACTTTTGGTATTTCAGTGTATCGTTGAGTGGCGTATATCACGTCGGTGTTTTAATGTCTGCCCCTGGAAAATAACCTGGCAGGGTTCTTTTGATTGTCTAACATCACATCATCATATACGACTAAGTTGTTAATACTTCCATCGATATCACCAATGCTAGGTGCTTCTTCGATATCGGTTATAAACTTAATAACACCCTCTTTGACAATCTCTACAGCTCTTTCGTAATCATCGTCGTTGTTAATATTTCCATCGATCTGTGCTTTCTCGATCTCGGTTATAAACTTGCTGGCCGTCTCTATGGCTTTTTCATTGTAGTCTTTTAACACCCGGTAACATCGTTGATCATCTACGGTCGGTGCCACTAAATATAATTTATTCCATTTCATCCATCTTATTATCATATCAATTAACAACTGTGCTTTACCTCTCCCTGAAGGTCCAATGATAATCATTCGAATAGAGTTTGGTAACATAACATGATGTTTTACGGGTTCTGGTTCTCGTGTTGATGAATAATCAATTACAGTCATATCCATATAACATAAATAAATTATGGATCTATATTGTGTGAAATGTAAGAACCGTACTGGCACAGATGACTTGACGACGATTACAGCTAAAAATAACAGATCAGCACTTTCTGGTAAGTGTGTACAATGTAGTACCAAAAAATTTAGATTTGTTTCCCTTGATAAAATCAAGGATTTTTTAAAAATAAAAAACGAGGAGGTGATATTGCAGCCAAGTTAGTAAGACTCCCAGGAACACCATGGGCAAAATATCCGGGAGAAAAACACCTTCCAGGGTATAGTTATTGTGGGCCCGGGACCAGACTCGATATCAGACTCGAGAATCAAAACCAACCCCGGCCCGGTGAATATCCAATAAACGTTATTGATAAAGTGTGTCATGATCATGATGTTGCTTATAAAAGCAGCAATCTGCAACACAGACATATCGCAGATGTGAAATTAATTCACGCGTTGAATTCTATCACTGATAAATCCTTCAAAGAAAAATTGGCTTCATGGTTAGTAAAATCGGCAATGAAAGGTAAATTGATGTTAGGTGCCGGTAATTAATAACAACATGGAATCTATTTATTATTCTCCAAGAGGATACTGGAAAGGGCAAAGCGGCAATTGGTAAACTCGCTAGCGACGCAAAGGTGAAAAATACCACTGCAGCGGATTGGTTATTCAAACAGGTGATATGGCAAATTTATCTACCACCGCCTAAACAAATAAACTTCTCGCATTTTGATGTGACCGTTCCTAATGAGGTTCATCAGGCTGATATATTATTTCTGCCGCATGATGGTGTTTACAAGTATGCGCTAACTGTAGTTGATGTTGCGAGTCGATACAAACAAGCAGAACCGCTAAGGACAAAATCATCCACTGAAGTGGCTTCTGCATTTGAAAGGATTTATCGACGGGGTCCTCTGAGCTGGCCAAATCTATTGCAGGTTGATCCTGGCAAGGAATTTCAGGGTGCGGTTCTATCAATAAGGAAGAATCATAATACTGCGTTACGACGAGGACATACTGCACTACATCGCGATCAGGCAATTGTTGAACGATTTAATCGTACACTTGCTGAGTGGTTATTTGGATATCAATACGCGAAAGAATTCATCCAGGATAAACGATCTCGTGAATGGGTCAAGAGATTACCAGCTGTGATTACCGCGCTGAATAATGAGATTACTCGAACAATCAACATGAAACCTAACAACGCGATTAAAAGGAAGTCTATACTCGTAAAACCACTAAAGGATTTTTCAAAACAACCAATTCTCGGTAATGTCACTGTTAGATATTTATATGAACCAGGAGAGCTCGAAGGTGGCACAGAAAGGGCTACTGATCCTATTTGGAGAGTTACCGCGCATAAAATATCTAGTATAACACGATCTACGGGTAGAGCAGCAATCTACAGATTTGATTCAACTGCTCCTCAGCGAGGATTTACTCGTGAACAACTGCAAGTGATACCCGAGAATACTCAATTACCACCGCGTGGTCTTAACTAGCACCTCTTCGTCTGTTGCACTCAAGACAAGTCAGCATCACATTATCTCTGATATGACCTACGCTGCTATTTTTTCTGTCTACGGTAAATTGGCGAGGATCATTATCCGACCAAAACCAACTCATTATACAATTGCAACTCGCACAGTGATTATTCTGTTGTTTTTTCAGTGTAATTATTAATTCGGCATCAATATCAAATTTTCTGTTACTTTTTTGTATCCTGTTGTTTATAACCAGAGAGTTTTTTTTGGATTATATCATTGCTGACAATATCATTTATTGTAGTGTCGTTATAGTCTAAAACAACTCTTCGAAGCTGACTTATTCTTCGTACTCTGGACACCGCAAGATAAACTAAATTCGACCACTCGATGTGATTATCTACCATCCAAACAATTGTATCTGATATAGTCAATCCCTGTGAAGAATGTATCGTCGCTGCGTAACCTAGCGTCCATGGGGATTTATCAGCGCGTAATGCATCTTCGACGACATTGATATCAACCAGCACAATATCATTTAACACTAAATTCTGCTTCTCTGTCAGGCCTGGAATATCAACTTCTATATTTTGTTTTCGTGTATCTTTTTGTCTATATCATAGCGGCATTGGAAGTGTTGCAAATTTTTCTTTATGCAATTCAAATAACTTCATCTGAAGTGTGTCTCTGACTATCTTTCTACTCGCCACTATCAAATCGTTTGGTCTCCACGCTTCCCAAAAATCATTTAATAGTGTTTCCGAAATTATTTCACGCGCTATTTCACATTGGATTCTATCCGGTTGTAATCTGATTAGTTTCTTGAATTCGCGTAATTCATTATCAAGTGCTCTATGATCAGTATTCATTTCTTCATAATAGTCTACAAAATTTTCAGCCAATCATGTGGGGATAAACCGACAAAAGGTTGTGGTTGGCCATGATCGCCACACATTATTACTTTTGTATTCGTTAACAATAACCACTCGAGAAACTTTTGTAATACATCTAACGACACCGTGCATATTTCATCCCAAATAATGACTTCAGAAATATATTTCTCACCCATTCGATCAGGAGTCCATTCATCGTCTTTCCATCGAAAGAAACTGTGATAAGTACAGGCATTAATTCCTCGTTGTTTCATCTCTCTGGCAAGTCTGTGGGTCGGTGTTAGCACGATAATGTTTGATTTCCCACGAAATAACTCAATCGCACGAGTCGTCTTTCCTGACCCATCACAGCCGTTTAAGTAAATGGTTTTGTATCTGCATATTGGATCAGATATATGCTGTGCATTAGATAATTCTGATATCTGATTATTTTTCAAGTAATTATCTTCAATCGTAACATCTGCTGATTTGGAATAGTCACACGATATTTCCCGCATAATTTCTCCATGACCCCCAACTCTCGTCAGAATTAGTGAATTTAGCCACTGCTTCGCTGTGTTTCGCGTCTATATAAAATGAATCAGTGGCTACTCTAACTGCGGTGTCAGGAAATCTATTTATCATTAAAATAAATTAATAGAAGCATAAGCCAGCAAATATGCCCTCAAATGTGTATATTGAAGACTGTATCCATCGTTGTAAGTAACAATTGTACCCAATTTGGTTCCATCGGACAATAAAGCGTCTTTACGATTTACATATATATATATATATATATATATATATATATATATATATATATATATATATATATATATATATATATATATATATATATATATATATATATACCCTTAGATGTTAGATCCGCGATTATAAAATCATATTCAACGTTATCTATAATCAACCGCGAAGAATATCTTGTATTGTCGTATTTTCAACCCTGAGTGAATTTACTGATTATTCTTCTACCGAGTTCTTTTGAGTCTTTATTTCTAACTTCAAATATCTGTTTGGACCATTTCACGATATATTCTTCGTCGCGATCAGGGAATTGTTTTCTATTTTCGCTGATTATACTATCTAGACTATCTGGTTGGGGTAACCAAACCTCAGTCTGCGCTTTATATGAGATAATCGCTTCACTGACAATCAGCGATATCAGCATGCTACAATCAATCATATATCGTAATAACACTATTGGCATCCAGTGTTTTTCAGAGATTTGTCTACCAATCCAAACATAACAGCACGGATGTAGTCCTGTAACCAATTCAAATGATACTATACGAGCGAATCCGGTTAAATCAAAATCAGGCAGTGGCCCATTAATAGCAACACGGGCCATGTCGTGTGTGGGATGTCCAAATCGCTTGAAGTACTCAGCACACTCCCCGTACCCGAGAAAACTCCCGGGATAATACGCAATCATATCAACCGAAATAATAGTTTTGGGGTCATATTTTGTATTCCATAATCCACCATGGTTATATTTCGCACAGCTTGATTTGATATCTGATAGAAATTCAGCTCTTGTTGGTTTCCACGTGTTTTTCTTTCTCGCAAAATGAGCTGCAACCGACGGAATTGTAAAACAATTTGTTAATAATTGTTCGTCGTGTTCTGTTGAAAAACCACTAGCTAGTTTTTTCATCTCGTTGTGGAGGGCTTCAGTGCGGTATAATTCTCCATTGGGTCTTACAAATTGATCGAATTTGTCTTCTTCGTGCTCAAAACTGTGAAGTAACCACACTGACACAGGATCGTTTTTACTCAACTGGTAAATAAAATCAAATAATTTCTCCTCCGGGGAGAAATCCCCCGCCGAGAACTCTGCGGGTATATATTTTATTGTTCTATCCCGTGGAAATATTGTTACCGCAGGTGTCCATGCGTGTTCGTTATGATCAATAATTTTAATCCTCTCGATTTATATTTCGGTTCATATAATACTTCTCCGGTTATCGTCGTTAACGATATTGGGAATTTTAGTATTCGTTCTAACTCTGCCACATTTTGAATTGTTGCTCCCCGCTCCTTTACTGTTAGTCCCCATTCATTTATTTTTTTTGCGTCTTAGATGAGTCAATTTATTTCCACGCAGCGCATTTGTGAAGTGTTTTATTATTCGTTCTGCTACACAATTCAACGATGATAGTTTCATGGGTTTTAGTTTTTCAATACTCGGTTTATCATTTAACGGATATATCCCATAAACAACTGCTGTTACAGGATAAGATCTCTCGTAGTATGGTTTGTCAATTCGTCAGAATTCCTGGTTTGGAATCTCGACTCACAGTGACAGTTCTTTTATCCTTCAAGATGGGTTCAAATTTATCTCTGATAATCCAATCTCCCGTGTCTGAACGGATAATGAATTTCACTCTAAAAAAATACTTTTTCTTGTCAAGATGTGAAATTATCACTGCTGCGTTTTTCGTCGTTCGTGGTAGCATCATCGCTACCATCAATTCGAAATGTTGACCAACAATGAGATGCTCCATCGTGCTTGAATTCATTAAAACAATCACGAATTTTATCCAACATGGTTCTACCACTTATTAGACTTTTTGGTATATCAGAGACTCTATCGAGATTGAATTTAGCGTTTTTCCAGGGCTTAATTTTCGATAATCTCTCGAACCCCTTCATATTATAATTAGAACAAGTATTTAAATAAGAAATTTATATATAATGAATCATTGCAAATGGCTCATGATCGGATCGGTAACCCCGTGTAAGAAATCATGCCGAAAGGAATTCTGTGGGTATCATTTACAAAGCGTACGACGTGGAAGTCTTGGCCCTTTACCTTGCCTACGATGCAGAGTAGGGGTTAGAGGAATATCACAGTTGTGTCTCGGTTGTGGTGGTAAGAGATACAGGGAGTTGAAGCGTTATTATGATAAACGAGTCAAGAACTCCATCAATGACTCTACCTCTGACTGTGTCCCTGACAAAATCATACGAACACCTCGAGATTATATTGATAGATTTTTAAGTAATGTAATCATTAAACCAAGTAATGAATTAGACAGATAATATTATAGTATATAAATGAACCAAGAATTTCAACCCCACCCTGTGATCAGCAATCATGAAGCGTCTCTTGACGGTATTGTCAGAGACCGTAGACTGAATAAGCCAGTTGGTGCTGTGACTAATCGAGGCTATTTGATGTTTACTGCTGGGAAGAAGAGATATCTTAATCATCTTTTCGTGTATGAAGTATATAACGGATTGATCAGGAATGGTTTTGTTATTGATCATATTGATGGATGTACTCAGAATAACAAATTGGATAATTTACGAGCTGTTACGCAGAGTAAGAATAATTTTTTCGGGAGAACTGGTACTTGTAAATCAATTGGGAAGAGACCTGTAAAATCATTTAATACAGTAACTAACGAAGAAAATATATTTTAATCTATGAATGAAGCCTGTAGGTATTTTGATATTTGTATGCCCTCAGTACGATTTGTTGCAGAACGAATACAAAATTCTGCTTTTTCAAATCGTTTTAAAAACAGAATAAAATTTTCGTATGTCTGAACCATGTTTTGCACTGTGTACATAACACAAGCGGGGAATAACTCGTGCGGTTATATCGGCTTAGCAAAGAGAGGTAATCTCAATCGCTGTGTCATCTGATTTCTGATTGGCTGGTTATAATTATCACAATTCTCAAAAGGATAATCAATTATTTATTTTTGTCAGAAAACGAATCAAATACGCAGTATTTACAAACAATTTTATTCCTTTTTTTTCAAATATTCGGTTCTGCTTCAATGTTGTCAATAATTAGTATTAAGTATACGAAAGGTATAACGATCACACCTCTTCCTGTTTGACTTTCGCAATGTATATTAACTATATAAGCGAAATTTCTCTCTGTATGATTGGGCTTTTAAGCGAAGCTCAAGTTTCGAAACTAATATAAATCACACCGCCACGTGGTGTCAATGTTTTTTACATACAAACCAGGTTGGTTTTGTAGGTTTATTTTGGTTTCGTAACTTGAGCGTAGGGTGCCCGTCATTCATACCATACCATTGTCCATCCATCCATCCATCCATCCATCCATCCATCCATCCATCCATCCATCCATTCATCCATCCATCCATCCATCCATCCATTCATTCATTCATTCATTCATTCATTCATTCATTCATTCATTCATTCATTCATTCATTCATTCATTCATTCATTCATTCATTTATTCATTCATTCGTTCGTTCATTCATTCATTCATCCATTCATTCATTCATTGTAAATACCACACCATTGACGTCATTCATTGTATATATCCATTCATTGTATTTATCATCCAATCATTGTATATGTATTGTATTGTATATATGTGTTCTGACGCCCATTCCCCTAAGCATATCTTCTTTGGTTTCTAACCCGTTATTTGACGAGTTAGGTCCCTTATCGGTGAATATGCTTTGTGGTATGACTATGGACGTCAAAATAAACACTAACGTGGATGTAATTAGCTTTCCATCTCATTGGGTAACCCCACAGGGTAATTCAGAATGAATTATCGGCTAAAAGAAACGGTCATAGGGTCAAATCTCAAAGAGAGATTCAAAGAGAGAAAAATACTCACTGTGTACCATCCACCATTCATTGTATATATACCATCCATTCATTGTATATATATCATCCATTCATTCATTGTATATACCATAAACAACAAAGAAATACTCTCAAAGAAGGAACCCCATGAAAGACACAAAAGCCTAATAAGGGACCCAATGAATGAATAACCGCTCATCACGATTTAGCTTTTTTTTTAAAAATATATCAATGCATATAGTTATCATATAATATGAACTCCGAAAATATCAATAAAGTCATAACCGAAATTTCAAATTTGAAGTCCCAAGGGATACAATTATCAGATCGATTAAAATGTGATCAAATTATTTCGGAGTTCGAAGAAATTTAATACGGCACCGAAAGGAATATGTACATGCTACCTAGGTCCTATGCACTGTATCGTACATTAACTGGAAATTGCTCTACTGTTTTAATAATGGTAAACGAAGCATTAACGACTAGATTAGCGAGAGATAGATTAGTCGCGATCAAAACGTTTTTACCAATACGCGACTCTGTCAGAAGTAAACTACATAATAGGCAGAGTTTACAGACCGGTTATTCAGAAGGAAGTGAAGAATTGTTTAAACCGATAAACACGGCAACGAAGGGGGTAATATCAGCCACTGAGCGAGCTATATATGGAGATATCCCTAAAGAAGGATCAAGGAAAGATGTTTCTCTTCTTCCTGTACTTGAAAAAATAGCAGAAAGATCCAAACAAACAAAAAAAAATCTTTAAAAACACTTCCTGGAGATATAACTGCCGCAAGACAACAAGAACAACAAGAACGATAACTTCGAGAAGAAATAGAACAACTAGGTGATATTGATATTATCTCCCCACCACCTGAACAACAAGAAGATACTAGACCACCACAAGAAGAAGAGGGTGCTATTGCAAAAAAGGAAGAGGGTGTTATTACAAAAAAGGAAGAACAAAATGGTAAAAAAGAACGAAGAAATCTTAACCCTTAAAATATATTTAAAAGTGATATGATAGATGATACTAAAAGTTTTAAGATTGATTAAGAATTTGCTAAATTCATCGTCGATACATTTCCAAAGGGTCAGCAAGAACAATATATGAATGAAGGATATGAAGACGCTATAACTACTATGGAGGTTTGGAGAACAAAACTATATTTGGAAAAATTCGGTAAGTCTCAATTACCACACAATGATAAAGAATTTGAGAAACTTGAAAGGTTGATATCTCAAATAGAAAATCCACCGATACCAGTTGCGCCCTTTGTATCCCCAATAATGGCAGAAGTTGAAGATGCAACTGATATCACTAAAAACGATGGACATAGATATTCAAGTGGAGTTAGAAACTCCGTTTCAGGTAGTGGTTTAGTTAGTTGTCCTGGTAATACTCTCAGTGATATAACACGATTAGAGGTTCTCATCGGAGGGAAACGAGCTGGAAATAACTCACCGGAAATAATTAATGAAGCAGCTTATATCTGCAGGCGTTTATTTCAAGGTGGTATCATGGATATAAAAACATATCGAGATTTCATTGATGATTTCATATGAGATTTCATTCATTTCATTGAATCGAGCATCATGGTTATCACAGTGACTGAAAATCCTTTGGAGTTTTCATTTGATGACTTCGACAAAAATTCTTCGAATTTTGCGATTAGATAAATATCATTTAAATAAGATTGATCATACACTACAACCATGATAAACCAACCAGCGTCTACGAAGTAAATTCACGATTGCCTACTTATAGAGCGTACTATGGTGATGGTCTCGGTGATACCATTGCAGGGTTATTTGAAAGAATGGCGCCAAAAGTGCCTCCGCTAGCAAAACAATTATCAATGAAAGCCATTGGTGTTATTCCTGATAAGGGTATTAGCGCTGTTGGAGATGTTGCCGGGAAGGCTTTTTCAGCCGCGAAGGATAAACTAACAGCGTTAGTTCGGCGACGAAGGAAACCACCAGCGACTTCGTCATTGGGACCACTACCATCTACAGCGATGATGTCCGCAAGTGTTAGTAAAATAATAAATAACGCAGTAGATCAGAAATTAGCATCATTGGTAATCAACGACCAAAACGATATCGCAAATATGATAGCAGGAAGTGGCTTAAAACCACGACGGGGTCGTCAGCGACGACGATAAAAATCAAAGATTTTCCAATCATGATTTAGATCGAAGAATATATAATAAAATGTTCAAACGGTCACCTGATCCAGCTTTTGATATGGACGCCCCAGTGCGTAAAGATGATTATGTACGCGATTATCAATTCTATTCTTATCATGCAACACAGCCAGATATTCGATCAAGAATTGATCTTCAAGTTCATGATACCAGTAAATACTTTCTACTATGCGAAGCGTTCATCGAAGTAGAAGGAGAACTCGTACAATTAACTGATACTCCTGGTGTACCAGCACCGTATCCAGATGGTACCCAAGTCGGTTTTGTCAATAATGGTATCATGGCGCTATTTGAGAGTGCAAGATATCTGATTGATGGAAGAGAGATCGAGTCGATAGAACGTGATGTTGATGTAGCCACAACAATAGTAGGGCTAGCAAGATATTCCGATGATTATACCAGATCAGCAGGCCCTTCTATGATGTTTGCAAAGGATGGTAAAATACCACCGGAAAAAATCCATTTATTTTCAGACTACCAAAGAATCGTGCTGTTAATCACGTTAATAATGATGAAGTCGTGGATATGATTATAAACAACGATCCTAATTACAACCTAGGAGCCGCAACACGTATGTCAATGTTGGAAGTGCGGCGTAAATTATTTTCATGCGCGATTCCACTGCATCATATATTTGGATTCTGCAGAAATGTCCGAAAAGTTATCTATAGAGCAAAGCACACAGTAGCACTCGTGCGAAAAGGTACTGATAATGATGCGATTTGGTGGATTCCATCAAATGCTGCACATCCAGATAATGATGCTGGTAAAATCATTTTAACAAAACTATCATTGTGGATGCCAGTAATGACTCCAGCACTAAGCGCAGAAGAACGATTACTATCATTTATGGATACAGGAGGAAAATCATTGATAAGTTGGCTAACAACAACAACAGATATTAAACAATCAACTGTTAATGGTGTGTTTACGTGGAACCTGGCATCACAACAAGGCGCTTCAGCTCCGCGTCATATATTTATTGCGTTGCAGGATAACGGGCGAGTTGGCAATCAACTCTTTAGCCATATGATATTTGATCGATTAGGTGTTACTGAAGTTTCGCTGAGAATAAACGGACAGCAGGAACCATCCGAGGATATACAACTTAATTACGATCAAAACCATATTGCACGCGTGTATCATCGTCTGTTGTCATATATGGGACGCGATCAAAATGGTGATACTGGTCTACAAATATCACAATATGATTTTAGAAATTTATATCCGATCTATTACTTTTCATTGGAACATCTTGATTTAACAAGACAATCTGTCGTTGACATACATTTTAGAGCTAATGTACTTCGTGGAGCTATCCCCGAATACAGAGCGATTGCTGTCATTCTCAGCGACAAATCAATGATACTCGAAGGTGTTGGCGGAAAAATGAGAATCGTCGATGCGCCAGTGGAAAATATGTAACAATTAGATCAATATGTTATTGTATAATGTCATATAGTCATATTAGTGTTGCGTTAACTCAAGGTCAAATTAAAAATTTGCAATCGGAATCAGCTAAAAAATGTGGAACCACGATAACGCTGAAACATAATCAGATGTCTGGTGGTCAGAATAAATTGTCACTGACAACTCGTCAGATAAAGCACTTCAATGATTCTTTCGATGGTAAAAATGGCGTTCAAATCACACTCTCTGCAGCTGCGATCAGCGACATGAAAAAAACCGGCGGTATATTCCCGTTGTTAGCTGAGATTCCAGCGTTGATTGCGGCAGCGGCCCCAGCGGTGGCTAAAGCGGCGGCGTTAGGAGCCGTTGGTACCGCGGCAGGGATGGCACTAAAGAAAGCTACCAGACGGGGATATAAAAAAAGGGAAAGGGTCTAAAACTACCAGGAACTCCGTATTCATGGTACAGTGGAAAGGGTCTGAGAATCCCAGGAACGGTTTATTAACACCAATGTCAAATTTTGATTTACTCGATGCTGCTAAAGCACTAGCGATTAAAAACTTCAGAGGTGTCTTTATGAGAGATCAATTGCCTGCACAACCAAACAGCGTTGAAACCGGTATCATTATTCTCGATAACAACATCGGACTTGGTACTCACTGGGTTGCATGCGCGATTGATCCGCTTGTGTTTGTTTATTTCGATTCATATGGGTTAGCGCCACCTAAAGAATTTATGCGTTATATAAACAACTTAAACACCCCTCATTGGTACTCAAAGCTACCAACACAACAAATGAATGACCCACCAATATGTGGCAACGAAGTATTAAATGTCCTTGACGCTACTTTATCATCGGGAAAACCACCTCATCAGGTCGTAAATGAATACATCAGCAGTCGCTGGCAACGATGGAGTCGTCAACAAAGATTTTAGAGAGAAAAATTATATAGAATAACATGATTGATATTTGGGGGAGACCTTTATCAACGCTGAAGAAACTCGATGCCGATGGCACTGCAACCGGTGATGTAAAAAACATAATCGAAGATGAAATAGCTGAGATTTTGAACTTAGCAAATGTTGATCCCAATGAAATAGTTGTATTTCAAGATCGTCAGGGTAAATTGAAAACGAGTAATGTTTGCCTGGATGTTATTTTAATTAAACGACGCGACGCAGTAGAAGATACTATTGCGTTGTTTTCTGATCAGGGTAAACTCAAACCAGGTGTACTTGTTTCAACGCTCACAGATAAATTAGCAATATTCGTTGATAATTATTCATCGACGATAGAATTATTAAAAAAACTACGCGATGAATATGACGACCATATAAATAATTTCGATCAGTTTTCTAAATCACAAAGAGATATAATTGCCAATATTGACAAGCCTCTATTAGATTTCCTTGGTAATCCACCAGTGACCACACCGAAACTCGCGCAGATAAAAACTTCTATGTTGGAACTAGCAACACTTCAATCCATATATGAAGAACCATTAAAACAGTTTTCAATTTTTCGTAAAAATATCGTACATAAATTTCTTGGAACCACATTCGATAAACTCGACATAAAACTCCCGGATATTAAAAAATCCATCGATGAAATACCTGCAATTAATCGACAAATAGAAACTATTCTAGAAGATATTAAAATGATCAACGATGTCATCAAGGGTGATCTGCCGAAGATGATAGAAATACTTGAAAAAACAAAAATTCCTCATGAGAAAACCAATAACGTAATATACACGATTCAATGGGGATCATTTGCATGGACTCCTATAGACAATATATTAAGTATCACCGCAACTGTCAAAGGTATTTATCGATTAACACTAGTGACACCGACTCAATTTAATATTTCGTCAACGAGTTCATCTGGGGTCAACAATATAATATCAACAATCATCGATAAGGATAGAACTGAACGATTTACTATAACAACCACGGATGATAATTTAGCTAGAGTTTCAGTAACATGATACGTGGAATTCGTAGCGGATTTAAATAAACAACTAAATTGAATTCTGTTGTAATAAATAAGATGTCATCACAGCAATATCGCTATGATAAGGTCAGAGAATTTCAAACTAAACTCTAAACCCTCACCGAGGAGTACCAAACAAAAATAAATAAATACCGACAGAATCACTGCAATTGATGTTACTGTATACTCGGTGAGTGGTGTAATCACCGGAGCTGGTATTATACTTTCCTCGGTGACAATGATTGCTCCGATAGCTGTTCCAATTTATATATCAGCGGCGACAACAATCGCGGGAATTATTTCAATAATAACAAAAAAAATATCATCATGCAGCCAACGCAAACTACAAGATTGCACAGTTAAATTCCATATTGTGTCCACTGCATACTCACAATTATCATCGATGATATCGTCGTCACTCGATGACACATTAATATCAGATAGCGAGTTTTCAGCGATGGCACATATTTATGATTCCGCGATATCGAAATTAGAGTAGGATAATAATAATAATAACAATGACAACGCCGCAAGAACTACTTCAACGAATAGTAAAAAATACCGAACCAATTCAACAAATAGCGGAAAATACCACACCGGTGAAAACCGGTATGATCTCAATAACATCAACGAATCCTGAATTCAGTGTCAATTTCCCTACTCCGATTCCCGTGAAGGAGATAGCGCTAGCAAAACTACGAGTATATCACAGTTGGCCTAACATTAGGTCGGTAGCATTTGGCGGTCAACAACCGAATAATTCCCTGGTGTTTGCGAGTAAGAATAAACCCGATGGAACTCCAGACTGGAACGTTGTTTCGCTACCATCTGGGTCATACCAAATCAATGCTGAATTACAGCGTAGAATAAAATCTATTACTGGAAGAGAATCAAAAATCGCTATAACGGTTCACAAGCCGACGCTGTCATCTGCCATCGAGATAAACTCACCCGGGTATATCGTAGATATCTATCAGAGCTCGATAAGGACAATACTGGGTTGGCCTGAAAATCCACCTCGGACATCTTATCAAATACCCGAACCTATAAAGGCTGATTAATTTACCGACAGAATAAAACCTGATAATCCAGTAAAAAATTATAACGAATACACCAAGTTGAATTTTTTCATTGGAATGATAGAAGATCGCGTTAATAGAAGATACTACACAACTCGACGAGATAAAATCACTGAAAATTTCACAGCGATGAATAATGATTTTTCACTGTTGTTAATATCTCTTAAATCCGGTACTCTCACCCGAGATGAATTTATCAGCGTCGTTGAAACATGTAACAAAATCATCAATGACATGGAAACATTTCATCTGCAAATTATTCAAGTGGTATTAGGTGACACTAATCCTAAAACGAGAACAGAGTTTGCGACAGTATATAATATACGCGTAGAAGATATTTCCACATTCAAACTACACGGATATAATATCTCAGAACTACAAAAATCTCTCAATGATGCCATCGATGAAGGTTTCAAAAAAATCCATGACGCATGAAAAAAATGCCACAATCACAAACAACAATTCTCAAATATAATAATGACCCAGATGATGGTGGTAGGCATATCGCTCCGTTCAACGTAAATATATCCTCGGTGATTGCATTGAATTTAGTATGTGATGTTATCGAAGGAAGCTATCAGATAAATCTCGAGCGATCAAATCAAGCTCAACAAGGATATATTCTGTATTCATTTGCACCAACCGCTCCTCCAGGGTTTCTAATAATCGAGGATCCAACTAATCCAGTTTGTACGCAATGTCATAATAATTCATTAACGAGAATTAATTTTAAACTCACTGATCAGTCCAATAATCTAATTGATTTACGAGGTGAGGTTTTACAAATTAGTCTGTTTGTGAAATCGTAGCGATTTTTATCGTAAAAAATTGTTAACCCATAGCAGCACAGAGGGTGAGTTCCAACAACATTGGCGTCCTTTTTTTTTTCGCCAAATGGACCATTACGAGGAAGCCTCGGTTTGCTGAATCGAACCTTCTATTAAGTATTTACGAGGAGGAAGCCTCGTAGACGGCTATAAAGTTGGTCTGTCCACCCTCTCTGCTGCTTTTCCCCTGAGATATTTTTTTCTATTCATCAAGCCATCATTGGATTTTCTACGTTGTACGAATCTGTAGCTACGGCTTTAGAAACGTGCGATTTTCGGGAATTTTTCATCTTGGGACAAGTGCGAGCTCATGTGACAACCGGTGAAACTCATGTCACTATCTATACAACGTATTCACACGCATAAACCCCCAATTATACTATTAACACAAAAGGGAGGGAAAATAAACCCCAAACATACCATCCACACAAACGTACGCGCACGCATCTAAATATTCACTCTAATATCTACAAAAATCCAAATATATTATCCACACAAACATACTCGAACGCATACGAACACACAATCTAATATCCACTCAAACACATACTCTACTATCCACACAAATACACACTCAACTACTCACACAAGCATAGGCACACGCATACAAACCCCAATATCTACTAACCACACAAACGTACGAGCGCATATACAAACACACAAATACACGCTCTCTCTCTCTCTCACACACACATACAGAGGGAAGAATAAAAATAAATAGCCTAAATATCTGAGAGGACCAACCTCAAATGAAGTAGCCAGAGCCGGATTTTCCTAATTGGATTAAGAGGATAAAGTCATGTGCTTCCATTGAGGCGTGTCACTTCACAAGTGGAAACAAAGATTCGGCTTATCTGGAATATGCTCGATAATCTCCGGATTGTCACTACCTACCTCAGAAATCTATGGATGGATACTTTACAAGAGAACATTTATGGTTTGCCTATGGAGTTGAGACAACACATTTATCGAGAGTTGTTACAAATACAAGTGGAACACAAATTCAAATTCAGTTCTCCATTTTTCAACTATGCTCTGTTCCAAAGTAAACGAAGATATATTATGAGAGGACACTACTTATGTCACAATATAAACAACGATATAATTGTCCATGACCTAGCGATTCCTGATTCTTGGAGCACACTTAATGTATACATTACAAGAGAACATTCGTGGTTTGCCTGTGGAGCTGAGAGAACGTATTTACCGAGAGCTGATCAAAATACAAGTGAAATACAAGAAACAGTTGCATCCGTTACTTCGCCGATGTTTAAACCACTGGTACCTGAATGATATAAGAGGACTGATTCTTATGACAGTGTTGCAGTGGTCAGACCTTGTTATACTGGACGTGGGCGAGAAGGATTGGTTTGTTATGACTCCTTTTTTTTACTACAAGGTAGACATGTTGCAACAAATTTCAGAACAAGAGTTAAGGGATTACCAAAATCTTTAAAACAGTATAAACTTAGTTCAAGTTGAAGCTTTTGAACAGAATATGACGTACAAGTTAGTGACTAAACTATTTAGATTCGCCACTGGTGTACGATCATCTCTCTGCAGAAAGTACACTTATTGCCTCAGACAAAATGAGGATATAACTACAGGCTACCATGCCACGACCTTTATCACTCGTGATATAACAGATTCCATGGAAAGAAATTAATGAAAGCATTCAAACTCTGGAAGATTACAAACACTTATTGTTCGAACTGGGTCCCATCAATTGGGGTCGACGTGTGGTTTGTGTCTAAATGGTTTGCTTTTGGGGATTTCGTTACCAGCCGATTCCTTGTGGACTCTATATAATATGTACTATACCAAATCAAACATGAACGTGGACCCTTTAAAATGAACAAAAGAGACTCATTCTCTTAAAGCCTTGCATTTTCATTTCTATACTTTTCGATCTCAACGGGAAAAAGAGATTCGTCAACTTTTATATACGGAAGATGTATACGCTGATGTTTGTGTAGATTGTGACTTACAAACTCACTGGACATATAAAGTTGACTGGAAAAGTCGGGATTTTGAAGCTTGGACCAAAGAAGCGACCAATTAAACTCAAGAGTTGTGATCCTAAATTCAAACGTCCAGTGAAAAGTAACTTTTAAACCCATGTTAACTGCAGTGAGAGAAGAACCCGTTACCAAGGACAACCACTCCCTTCAGGACAGGGCTGTCATGGACATTCCCGAAAGGCTTTTCCGGGCGGATACCTTTGTGACTGTACCCAATGCAAAGACTTTAAGAACATTACACACTGTCTCTAGGACACCTTTGTTCCCAAAGACATGTTGTACGATGACTTGTTTATATTCCACTATGATCGTTATAATGTGTATTTTATTACTGTATTTAACCTTTTTGGCTGTTATGCAATTTTACCTTTCGTGGTGTTTAACCTGAAAATAAACATGTCCTGGAAAAAAATGTACAAAAGCTCTTGTCTTGTCCGTCTTCGTGTCAAAAGTGACATCCAGACACTATGTCTACCTTTACTGTCTCTGCTCCATCTTCCTAGACTTTCAAAGTCATCGACGAACACTTAGATCGTGCCAGTTGGGAGGCCTTGTATTTTCGCCATCCCTTTCACATGTTAATTGCCAGACTAGCGGTTCAGGCAGACCCGAATTTGTCAAACATTTAATCGCACATAAACATCATTTGATCGATCATCCACCTCAACGGATAGTGTGGTGTTACAAAGAGTGTAAATTGGAGTACTTTTTTATGATAAAGTGAATGCTGTTACATCGTGTTCGGGGAAGGCATTCCTAGCGAATACTATGGAATCGTGTCTGACCTAAGTCAGACCAATTTGAACATGTTATGAGAAGACGAAGAAGTAATTATATTGTGTTTAACTGGTAAAGGGCATCATTGTAATGCCATTGTCATTTACATCACCCAAAATTTGTTTCAACAATGTAAAGCTCATAGCACCATCAGTCTCATTGCTCTTTACATTGTCTTGTTTAAAAGCCATAATTAAATTGGGATCCAAATGCCTCCAAAGTTCTCACCAAGATTAAAACACTCCATAAAAACCAAAAAGGACCCAGAAGAAGAAAAAGAGCATTGTTGTCAAGACCAGGTCACAGCAACTTAAAAGAATAGCCTACAGAAAAAGAGAAGAAAAAAGCCCCCAGAAAAGACCTCAGAAAACAGTTTCTTGCCGCAAGAGGACACGCCCTACAGCGACGGTGACCACGTCTCTCGCAGCGTCAGATTCATCCACTTCTCCGCTGCTAGTGATGCTAGCCAACCACAATATGACACCCGTTCTTCTTCATGTGATGAAACAATGTAAATCCGCATATCCGAGAACTTCTCATACAGCGGCGACACTCTCTTCCTTTAGCTGCAAAAAGAATGTTTAGCCAAATATCGACACGTTCTTCGCCAAATGGTCTAAAAGAAAATACCCGTCCGTCAAAACAAAAAGATGTTGGTAAAACGCGGATGAATTTTACCTATATTGTTAGGACCTATTGTCAAAGAACCATGCTGAGAAGATTGTTGAGAGTTGTTTTACGTATGTATCCAAGATGAAAGGACCAATAAGATTAAAGGGACCTCTGGAGTCAAAAGATCTCAGACGTGAGCATTGCAGTAGAATCGAAGGACGAAAACACCTTAACATTATATAAAAAAATGTTTAGTTATGCTCTGCGCCAAATGGTCCAAAAGAAAATCCCCATTTTTTCAAAAGAAAAAGATGTTGATTCAACGCGGATTTTTACCCATTAGGACTTTTTAACAAAGCAATATTAGGACCTACGTTAGGAATCCTGAGAAGTCTTTAACCCGCCATACCTACAAGATAAAAGGGACCTCTGGAATACAATGCCGTGACCATTTACATTGAATTAAGGAAGAAAGCTGGCTTTAGTGCCTTACAAACGACGGATGGAATATTATCGTTGTCAAGAACAACGGTCCCTGCATTTGCTTCCCAATCCTAATTTGACCGAGATATCCCAGTTACAACACGAATTGCAATACTTGATGGATCGCAAAGACTTGTCCGAAACAGAAAAACCGAAAAAAAGGTCCGGTCAACTATTGCACCGACTGAAACTCTTTCACCAGAAAGTTGAACACGATACAGTTCAACCGACTCTGAAGGATTTTAAGACTCAAATGAAAAGAGTCTACCACCACTACCCCCAGTGAGCAAGACAGAAAGCTCTATCAGAAAATTACACAAGTTAACCACACCACCTGAGAAAATACGAACTGCTTCCTGTCACTGGGCGAGTGCGTTGCCGTCATCCTGAAGTATATAAATTGGAAGACATCATAGGGGAAGTGTCAAAAGGAACGTTTTACTTGCCCCAATTACAACGCGTGACCGAAAAAGATGACCAAGTGTACGAAATCGAGAGCATTCTCATACGAAGAACCCGTAAAGTGGGAAAACGCTGTGTCAAAGAAGTTAACGTACGTTGGAAAGGATATCTTTCCAGCTTTTATTCTTGATAGACGCTTCTCAAGTTATCGAAGATAAAATAAGTGACCATCATGTCCTTCAACACAGCCTCCGCTGCTGCTACCACCGTGACCACTCCTTCACGCAGTTCTTCTCTGCAAAATCTACATAAGCAATCATTGTCGGTGTGATGTGGAGAACGTGTACCTTCTTTTTCTCCCAAATCTTTCTGGTGTATTGTGTCAGCGGTGCGGCCATGGCAAATTTGAGTTTGGAACAAGGAGACAAACAATTGTGGACCATTGTACTGAGCAGTTGCATCGGATACCTTCTTTCCAATCCTTTCCTAAAATGCTCCTTGAACGGGAACAACGATAGGCACCGCTCCAACAATAACCACAATAGCAATCCTCTTTTAGACACTTCTCTGACTTCCAGTGACCAATTGGACAGCACACCTCTGAAATTATGACAACAATAACAACGAATTTTACTTAATTGTAACCAGTGACAGTTCCATGTAGGTGTTACCCCAAAACACTTTGTGCTGTTACACGGCCACATTATCTCAGACCATCCAATTGAATCCCGAAGCCCATTGGTAAGTGGCTTTGATAGAAAGAATTCACCCTACACAAATTAAAAACATCACTAAAACTCAAAACACTTTCCAGGTCAAAATCCTGAACGCCCACTTGCAAGAAGATATGAATAATATCGTTTCATTTGTTCTTCACATGAGAAAAGTCTGCAAGCATTCCATTATTAACCATCTACGCTATTTTTTTTAGCGGTCAACATTTGGTGGATACGATTGCTGACAGGCTCGAAGCAGCGTTTGACAAAGCCCTGAACAGAGCCAAGCAAGTGTTAAGATTGATTACCATAACGTAGCTACTCGCTAACTGATGTTATTTCAGGATCTCGAAACATTTTCCATCAGGTTTAATAGCAGTTTGTTTGAAATTGTGGTTGGACATCCACAGATGGTAGCAAATAATGTGAGTCCAAAAATCAATAGTGTTATGGATTTTTACCGGGTTTTTGGATCCCAGGTAGACCTGTTTGTATACTCCGATATGGTAGAGTACAATGTTGTGGGCACACTTCCGTACCGTTACTACGTGTCATTCCTTTTCAAAGTAGATTCTACCACAAACAATGACCAAGAATGTGGAAACACCGATCACGCTCACCACGAATAACTACATCTTCGCTATTTCATGATCAGTAAGTAGCATTTCGACACTTTGAACATTGCTATAAAAGAATATCTGGCACAAAATATTTCATTTACCAAAGGGAAAGTTACGTGAAACTTAATTTTCGAAAACGATTCTCTAACGATGTCATGTATCCAATATACCGAGGAGTCGCTCGACGGCTAGGACATGGATTAGGAGATATGTTAAATTCGGTCTTTGGATCGGTTACTCCTGTATTGAAACCAATGTCGACACGAGGATTGCACGTCTTGAAAGATGACACATTGATGCAAGGCAATGGAGAATTTCTCCAAAATGTCACCATAGACAAAGAAAACCCCAAAGAAGAATGAAAGCAGGCAAAAATGCCTTGCTTGCAACGGAAAAAACATGTTGGGTTGACGAGAAACGCCTATAAATATTATGGATGCTTCCGAGACAGGCATTGCTACTTCCTGAGACTTATAAGTTTTTTTTATTATTATAATAAATCACAGAGAGACAGAAATAAATGCTCAACCGGGAATTTTGCGCCTGTTCCAAGTCGGAACTGAATATGTTTGCCATGCCTCCCCATGATGACGATGCAATAATCGAAATGGGTCGAATTTCATCCCATCTCTTCTTCGACGGCATCAGCTCCCATCGAGTTTTAGATGAACAGAGAGCTCAAAGATATGAACAGCAGTTACCTGTACCTGACAGTCAAAGTGAACGAAACGTTTGGTAGTGATCTTTATTCCGATGAGGCAGTAGCTCCTATCATGATCATGCATTCCTTGTTCAGCGAGGTGGACTTGCACTTGGATAAAAAAAAAACCTGGTCGGCAGCAACATGAATAAATGCCCTTATCGAGCGTACCTGGAAAATCTCTTGACGTACAGGAGAAAAAGCAAAAAACACTCATCTAGATGCTTGCGTGGTATCGAAACCTAACACAACGGGCAAGTTCGATGAAGTGGCAGATAAAGATTGCACCAATAAGGGATTCGACGCATGTCAAAAGAAAATTGTTGGAAGCCGAAGTTTAGAACTGATGGACTGCTCGCATTTGGACATGTATTTACCAGAGAAGTATTTGCTGAATGACGTGGATGTTCGACTGATTCTTAATCTCAGCAGTACTGCTTTCCATTAGATGGCTGGTGCTGCCGATTACAAAACCATCATCGAGAAAGCCAGATTCTTCGTGCAATGCGTTGAAGTGTCACCTAAAGTCGGAAACGATATCAGCCACGCTTTGACCGAACGGCCGCCAATTATCCGATACGACGCATGGAAGTGAAAACCTTCACAATTGCCACTGGACTCTAATCCTAGATCGCAGATCATCTGTTCCAAGGACAGTTACCGATGAGATTAATCATTGGTATCGTTAGCAATGCAGCCCTCAACGGAGCCCCCAATCGAAATTCCTTTCGAGTTACAGCGCTACGACGTATCCAGGATGGAAGTAGTCGCGATGGCAAGACCTTGTGTACCAGACCCTTCGAACCTGACTTTAGTGTCATGATAAATTACTTGAGGTCGTACTTGTCCATGTACAGTTAAGTACCAACACCAGTCACTGCAACAGGTACGAATGTTATGCAGAAAGTTACGCTTTGTGGGATTTTAATTTCACTGCAGACCAAGGCAGCGACGAGAGACATTTCCACCTTATGTGGAACTTCAGTTTGCTAAAGCTGTACCTGAGACGGTGAACATCATCCTGTATGCCGAATTTGATAATACGATAGAAATGAACAGTCTGAGAGAAGTCATCCCAGACTATTAGAATTAATGGAAGATACTTATCTCTCTATGAATGGTGGAGAATCTGTGGAAATAGAATGGGAAGACACCGTGGAAGCAGAACACCAATATAAAAACGAAGAGGACGTGGTAATGAAGTCCATATGGTTAGAACAAAAACATTTAGTCTTCTGTTTTGCCAACCACTTGGCGGATAAAATTACGGAATTAATCAAGAAAGATTTATATGAATGTCACAACGATCATCCTAGTGAAAATCAACACAATAAATGTCAAATGATTAGTATCTGGACGAAGATTGGAGTCTCATCTCGGAAGAAACATTGTTGCATCAGTGGTATAAAGATCATTCATCTCCTCCATTTATTGATCTAGAGATCAATCACATCGAAGCACTCTTGTATTGTATCAGAGTGCGGAGACGGAGGGAAGAAACTGTTACTTGAGATTTTCAAACAAAACGTCAGGATTTATATGATGACTTATCATTGGAAAAAGACAAAAATTAGAGACCTGGTAACTTTATTACCTACTTGGAATCCTATGATCTGGGCTAAAGACGAACTTCCATCGCAAACCTCAAGACCTTCAAGTTTATGTCATCAATACGGACGACAGTCATCTTCCATTAACCTACTTTTTAGCCATTTACTTTCCCCGTGACGGTTGTGTGAAGCATTTTGATTCATATGTATTGCCACCTTTCGACGACGACATCATCGACTTTGTGAGCATAAATGCTCAGACGAGACTGTTAAACAATGTGAAATTAGAAGGCACAGGTTCCATGATGTATGAACAATATTGTGTTTTTTCTGCATCAACGCAGTCTTGGATATTCTTTAAACGTGTAGTGACTTATTTTGAACG
This sequence comes from Unio pictorum, assembly GCA_030141615.1. Lineage (NCBI taxonomy): Eukaryota > Metazoa > Mollusca > Bivalvia > Unionida > Unionidae > Unio > Unio pictorum. The sequence goes on from JARLTB010000139.1 coordinate 3,521,252, forward strand.
TCAATCTTCTAGAAACGATACCAAACTAGATCGATGGTTTTGTGACCATAATGATTATATTTTGTGTTTATCTAGGAAACGTAGTGTACATAAATGACCCAATGACTTCCATTCGTGTAAATCTCACTTTTCTTCACAATTTCAACTATGTCAAAAATAGCTTTTTTGTGGGGGGGGGGTAATTATTACTTGAGAGTTGTCTGAATAAACATGTTGTGTTTTTAAAAAATGTGTCTGTCGTTTTTTTTAATATCTTTATCATTATATATGCTCTTTGACTTCTCTCTATCCCTCATCCAAACATTAACTATCAGACCCATCAACAAAAAAATCGCAGGGATGTTTTCTATCGCGTCCGTGCTAGAACCATATAAAGCAATTCAGTCTGCACTCTGAAAGATAACACCAACCAACCGACAAGAAAAACATAAACATAACACCAAACATAAAACCAACCAACCGACAAGAAAAGTAAACAGAAAGGGAAAAGAAGGAGGGAAGAAGGAAAAAGAAAGAAAGAGGGAAGAAGGAAGTAGGAAGAAAGTGGGAAAGAGAAAAGGGAAAAGAAGAGAAAAAGAAGAAGGAAGAAATGAAATAACACCAAACACACCCCACGCCAACTCAATTTTTTTTCCCCAGGGTTCTCATTTGGTACGAGAACACTTTTCGAACAATCTCTTTCTCGAAATCTAACTTGATCAATTTTGACCACCGCTCAAAATTAACAAGCTAAAATACCTAACAGTGACTACACTCATTTATGTCGCTAAGACATTTTAGCAATGAAATTTGTTAAGGACCTACAACATGTACACTATGCACTAGAAATATTTATTGATAGGAAAGATGAAAAATTCTATGACTATATGGATTTGATATAATTGCACAGGTGGCTTACACATTATTGGTATTTTTTCTGTCCATAATAAAACTGGACTAGATTAGAAATAAGGGCGTCTCAAGCGTAAACAATGGCAACATCCAGGAGTGTGGAGAAACAGAAATAGGCTAACCTGATTGTCGACGAAAACATGGCTGATCCATTGGACTTGATCTACTTTTACGTAACACGGGTTCTGATTAGATGTTGGAAATCTTGATTTCAAGCTCGGCCTATTCTCACACTGATGTAAAGTACAACTAAACTATTTGGCAATTCACTGATTACACAGATACTTAATACCTCATTTTAAAAGTAATAAGATATCAAACCGATTGGATTCTGTCTTTAACTAGAGTGAAACAATTTGACAAACTAGCTTTCCTAAACCGGTTGCCTTCCTACTTTGCCGTGACCCGACATGTTACTCTAAGGCGAGACTGCCATTTAAAGCGGGTGCCGGGGAGACTGCGACAACACAGCCTATTGTAGTCAAAGTTACCTTTGGTCCCGACGAATCAAATAGCCCGACCCTCGGGAATTAACTGGTCGCAAAAGCACACAGTTGCGCATGCGACCTTAATTCATATTAAAAAAAACAAAAAAAAAACTCTGAAATAGGTGAGGTGACGTCAGGGTACTAGACATTGGAAACAATGCACAAGGAGCTGGCCTCAATCGGGCCAAACAGCAATCAGTGGCAGGGGGTAGCGGGTAAGTTCAGCTAGTACAGCGGGTAGCGAGTGGCTGGTAAGTGCAGCGAGATGCGGGTGGCGGGTCAGTTCAGCTAGTACAGTGAGTGGTAGGTAGCGGGTGGCGGGTAAGTTCAGCTAGTTAGTTTAGCAATAAAACCATGCTTGGCTAGGCGGGACATTCACCTGGACAGAATGATTGGTGGAGCGGGACATATCACTGCCTGGTGGACATTGTTGTCACTGTCCAGTATAGTGACCTCACCTCACCTGTTCCATTTCTATTGTCCCTATAGCAATGATAAGTCCCATTGTCCCTATAAATCTTGTCCCTATACAGGCCAAAGACCTTTTGACTAGAATTTCCATTGTCCCTGGAAATCTTGTCCCCACAGTGCAAACTCACTATTTTACAATTGAAGTCCCATTGTTCCCCCCAAAAAGTGTCGGTCCTGTATTCCCCATGTTAAATTCCCTTGTCCAGTGAACTTACCCGCTACCCGATACACAATAAAGCAATCCAACTTTCCATTGTCGCTAGACAGCCCCAATATTCCCCATGTTCAAGTCCCCTTGACGCTATATCGTCCCAGGGTGATCTGAAAAGTCTTGACGCTATATCGTCCCAGGTGGTGTCTGCAATGTACTTTCCGATGATATATCGTCCCCATATTCTACAGATACGTGACATGTTGCATATCTCTTTCTTATATAATAATAGTGCAGGCCCATGTTTATTCAGTTTAGCAACAAGAAGATTGTTGGGTTAATTATATGTTTGCATGACACACAACTTTATGAAAATACTAGCAATTTATGACCTTTTTCGAGAGAAGACAAACGATTTTTTCTAGTTAATGTTAAAATTAAAATTAGACGGAACACATGTGATTCAGTACCCCAAGAAACATTTTTTTTTAAATTACTTGCACTTATGTTCATTAGATGAATTTGATATTGTGAAAAGCGCAGAGCAGAAATGCCCAATGTAGTGATATACCTTGTGGATGCAGTGCTGACAAGGAACGAAATGTACATAAAGCTCAAGATGAGGATGCACGATGAAACCTGTACACAGAAACTCCAGGCATTTCCTAATTCAAAAACCTGTTAGGTTTTCCTTTGAAGGCAACTTATATTAATAACCCTGGAACAGTTGAAATAAGAGCATTGAGTTAGTTTGATTCTATGCCAAAACATTGAAGGAAACTCAAAATTATTCTTCATATTTCAAAAATGTTTTTTCTTCTATACGGGAATATAAAAATAAAAATATTTATAATATTTTAGCCTGCAAATGTATGTGCCATTGCTCATGATCAGGATCAGGACTACGTGAAATTAACCCAAGAGCACATTTTGTGTAAAGGAAATTAGTGTTAGTGAAAAGAAAAGAACAATTTTGTGTAAAGGAAATAAATGTTAGTGAAAGAAAAGAACAATTTTGTTTTAAAGGAAATAAATGTTAGTGAAAGAAAAGAACAATTTTGTTTGTAAAGGAAATAAGAACGAGTTAAATAAAATGATTATTTTTTAAACGAAATAAAAGTGAAATAAAAAAACAAATGTTGGTATAGGAGATAAGAGCTAGCAAAATTAAGAGATTTTTAATTAGTAAAAGGGAAAAAATATGACTGTGTCATGGAAATATGAGTTACTGAACTAACAGGTTAATTTTGAAGGAATTAAGAGTAAAATAAAAAGACATTAGATAAAAGAGATAAAGTAAAAGATATTGAAACAAAAGTCGGAGAAAAAACCTTTGAAATAGTATATTTTGAAACCTTTGAAGTTTGTATACGAGGTCAGTCCAAACATAAATTATGGAAGGATTAAAGGCTTAAGCATGTACAGTAATCAAGTCTTGGGAGGGTATGCAAAGCTATAGACAAAACACAATTTGTGAAGCTTGTTCTTTCTCTATGCAAACACAATAAAGTTTGATCTGAGACCATCCTACATGGAAAAATTATGAATAGAAAGACATGAGGATGGTTTCATATGTAAACATTTTTTTTCTAGTAAAATATGCTTCTTCGATAATACTTACCAATAATAATACATTGGGAAATTTACTACTACCTCGAAAGTCCAGCCTTCCCAGGTTATAACGTTTTAGCTGAAAAGATAATAGTTATTTTCTCATCTATGTGGCAATTATGTACTTATAAAGGTCAAGAAGGCGCATGATTTCCATCGAAACATGGGCTCGGTCTTCCTTAAGTACCATTGCACAGCTTGCGCTAGCTAGGTCCTGTAGATGACCTTGAGATGAAGTCTCCACATTATAGAGGAGTTATTAGCAATGTCTGAATAGATGCCTGTTTTTGAAGCATGTGCGTCGTAAGTAATACTGACCCATTTTGACGGACCTGCACGTAGATGAGTCCATCAATAGGATATGTATTCGTCGATTCTGCTTGCTGTTCGCCAGTGCATGAGGAAGCAGGACTTATGTGAATGGTCATCAAATCCAAATTATGTCTTGTTTAGCCCTGTTAGTATCCATGATAAATTTCAATTGGGCATGGATCAAATGTCACTCATTATGTGAAATGCAAAATGTCCTATATTCCCTCTTCCGTGAGAACGCAGTAAGCCAGTGGTCGTGAAAAGGTATGTTTAATTGTGATTGGTGCTAACTGTTTCTCATCCAGGAGCCATAGAAAGTTAGCTATTGAAGTACGGATGCCTGTAGTAGTATAACTTGTTCTTGTGTTCACCATTTGTTCTTGTGTGCACCATTTCCTTCATACACCTTTAAGATAGATGGATCAGCTCACTTGAAGGATTCTCCACCATTTGTTATGACAACTGTATGTCCCTATAAGCAAATTTTAATAAGACGCAGATGTACAGGTTCAGAAATTACGGACTGCGATGACAAACCTGCTGTCGTTGTTGCTAAAAACAGACTAGGAAATGTCTATATTCCTGGTATTTCTGTTGCGAGACTGATGAGGTTGATCCACTATTTCCCGAGTGGAGTAATTAGGAGTGGGGAACACTCCGATTCATTTGCTTCCTGTATCACCCTCTAAATCTGAGGTGTTGGAGGCGGAGCATATTCATTTGGCTCTTCCAAACAACATAAAGATCATCGATTATGCAGGCCTAATGAATGCGGTATTGGAGAGACAAATGTTGGGATATTTGCATTTCACCTTGTCGCTAATAGGTCCATCATATGTCGATTACATCAGGAATATATTGAGTGAAAAACGAGAGATGAAGAGACCTTTCCGTATGCATTAGTTCGCTGTTGCGAAAGAATGAGTTCGCCAATACATTAGCCAACATTTGATAATGCGTGGATATATGCGTTGATGACACCAATTAAGAAAATTACAATCAAGACATAAAGGTTTGGGGACTTGTTTCCGCCTTGCTGTTTGAAATAAATCACCAGAGTGGAGCTGTTGGATGGAACGAGAACTCCATTCCAATCAAAATTCTCCAGGCAGCAATGAAAAACTTTCAAAACGGTTTTCATTTCGAGAACGTTGTTATGTATATAATGATACTGTGGGGCAACAGTCTTCAGGCATCCCGAAAGAGTAAGAGACTTCTCCCCCCCCCCCCTTCCGTGTTCGCATCCGTACCGAATGTGGTTGCCGGAGGTTGTACTTTGCAGAAGTATTCTGGACTTTTGAGTCCAGTGAGCTTTCCCTGTCTTCGAGATGCAACCTCATAATGTGCAGACTATCAAAGTTGATTCAGTGGTCATTTGAAAACAGAATCATTGTAATGGTAGCACAAGAAGGCATATTGTTCCGTATATAAAAGGAATCTAAATTTGTAATCAGTCAATTCTCGTTCATGGAAGACCTAGTTGACTGAAATTTTGAATAGGTATGATACTGGTGACCTCGTTTACAAGGAGACTGAGAATGAGAAAGATGGTAACAAGTGATATCATGTCTTGCTCTAAAATATAACTAGCAGGCTGGTTTGTAACATGCTGTTTTTCTTGGCGAATCAAAGAACTTCTGGAAGCTGTGTGAACTGGGACGTGAAGTTATGCCTCTTACAGTTTACACTCATTGCACCGTCTCCCCAGTGGATGGCATTTATAACCCATTGGTGTTTTCTATTGTGAACCCAAGAACGTAAAAGTCTTGAATAAATGTGCTTAGGCCGACGATCAAGTGATGAGTACTGCGTTTGTAGTTGAAGGAACTCTGGGCAAAGGAGGAGGTGCGATGAACATGATACAGAATTCACCAGAAACAGCTTGTCGGGTCCATACGTCGTTATGGTCAATCTTCCCCATTCGAGAACGAAATACTGGAATTTTCCCATAACTGGCATCTGTGATATGGGGGTGGGGTGGGGTGGGGGAGAGGCATAACAGTATATCATTTGCAATATGGAGATTCTCGAGGAAACGTTGGTGTAAACGATCCACCTCCTTTTGCTGCTTTTCCACTTTAGTTTCGGAGAAATATCATTTTCGACCGTTGTAAATACAGTGGGACTGCTTCCCAGTGGCATGTGCTCCAGGGATGAACTTGCTACATTTTGCAATGTTAATCCTCCGCTGTAACTAAGCCTCTGAGGGATGAAACAGAATGTATCCTTCGTGGCTTGTTGCAAACTCCATCAATTTGATGATTGAACGTTTTTTTTTTTAAAAAAAAGGTATCGGTGGAGAGCATTTTATCTCGTTCAACCTGTTGCAAGTTCAAAGCTGCTGTTGCGGCAATGGCCGTAATATTATTTATATATATATGTTGGGTTCTATGCTTACTAAGTGGGCAACTATATAAACAGGTTCCTACGCATGTCCGGTAAGATTCGGGGTGGGGCAAGGTAAGCTGTATTCCGCCTATTGAAAGATCGCCGCCATAGATATTAGATCATGACGCTACGAATCAACTGATGTGTATCCAAATGGAAAACTGGTGTGTAGGACTTTTAAAACCGCCCACAACAATTTCAAGGGAAATAGTCTGCCAGGGAAAAAAAAAAGAAAAAACATCTGTAGACACATGTGGCTTGTAATTGACTATGTCAGCAACTTTGTTCTGATCGTGGAAGCAATTGAAAGTTGATTTTATGCTGATACATGCGTGTAAATCAGCATCACTGCAGAACATACTAATACATCAAGTTTTTGGTGACATAGTCCGCACTAGATGCAGTTGCGTCGCTACGGGGGTGCGGACCGCACAAGGTGACACCATCTCTGAGGGGTGACACCAAAATGAAAAATTGACAATTTTACAGAGCACACACTGCTCGGTCTAGTCGGAGGGGTGACACCATGAGTTTACCACACTGGGTGACACCAACCCTAGCAACGCCGCTGACTAGATGGTCTCCATTAGTTTCTCTTTGAGTATCTTCTCTATAAATACTTACTAAGTGGGTGATAAATATGAAACATTGTAGTAACAAATTACCCGTGGGAAGGCCAGGTTTTATGTTTGTTGCTAGAGGGTTTGTTCCTTTTTTAATACTGTCTATACTGGTAAAAATCACTGAAGCATCACTTTTAGTAACTATATGCATAAAGTGGATGCTGTTAGTAAACCATGTATAGAAAACTTGTACATACCCGACCACATTGGATGCTATACAGTAATCAATACAAATGAAGTTTCAAAAGTACACACAAACTTTGTATATAAAAAAGGCGCTGAAGCATCATTACTGCTACATAAGCAGTAGCTGCTACAATATCAATTGTGAGACAATATTGCCAATTGGAAAGCCCAGTGATATTCTATACAGGTAAAATCAGTAAAGTGTCATGTATTTAATAATGAAGTACATTGAGCCAAGATAATATAGAAAACTTACCTGCTTGAATCCGGACATAGTGAAGATTACACACCAGACCTGCAGTTAATAATATGTTATAGCAATGGGAGGCGACACCATCGTGACCCATGCAGTTATGTACCAAACGTGCCTAAGTGTGTGAAGATGACAAAGTGTTAACACTTAAAAGTTAGAAACTTTGTCATCCATGATAGAAAGAACAGAAAAGTTGGAAATGTATTGATGGCAACTCCTCCAACTTGTTTTAAGGTAGACAATTTTTAAACTGCTTGTGCGGATTGTTCAAGGCCTCTCTGTAGAGAATGGCTTCTTAGCACAAGAAGTAGGCCCTGGTAACATCACTGTATTTGGTGCCAATCCTGTCAGCTAAGAGAGATCTCTATAACTGGCAATTAGGTGGGCAGATAAATTCAAGCTTAAAAAAACGTTTTAATCTTATAGTTCTGGATTTGTGAGACAGAAGTACTTTTCCTAATGTATTATGATTGGGTAAAGTATTTGAAAAAGAAAATCTTTGCAAATAACAAAAAGGAAATGTTGGCGATATGGCCTGAAATTGTCCTAGTTAGTTATTAGACAATTGATACTCCAGTGTGTCAACTGCTGAGCAGTGGTGTATTGACAGCCCAAAGAACCACAGCAATTGTAGGATGGTATGCCTAGGTCCAGTGGAAACCCAAAATTTCCATCAAACAATGTTTTTGTGGGGAAAGGAATTCTTAATTAGGTACTGCCAAGGGGATGGAGGCAATAAGTTATCTTGCTATGCTACTGTTGCTGCGTGTTTAAACTATCATCTCTAATGTCCTTAAGATTTTCAAGATCGTCACTATAGTAACCTTACTAGACATAGGATGAACACAACTTTTATTTAGGAATAACTAGACATACTTTGAAGTTTTCAATAAAAACTTCATGTCAATATTGATCATCTGTCCAGGAGTTGTAGCAATAACAAGATTTTCAATATGTCCACCATTATGGCCATAATTGATATTAGATTGGCATTGTTGTTATTTAGGACTAAATCACTATTATCATGCATTAGGAAAGAGTAGCAAAGATTTGCATGATGGCTGCCACAGTGGCAATATTGGATATCTGATCAAGATCATTTTAATTTAGGATCAACTAAGATATCATAAGAATGTCTTCTGGTGAAAATCCGGGAGTAGTGGCAAAAAGTAAGATTTTAAGAAGCTACGACACCCTTATGATCAGCATTATGTCTATTTAGGACGTACTAGACACATGACTAGTCTTTTCATGAAAACTCCATCATGTTGCACTGTACCATATATCCAGCAGGAGTAGCAAAAACAAGCTGTTCATCATGGTGGCTGAATAGGATGTCAGATTAGCACCATTTTCATTTGGGACCAAGTAGGCCAAAAAAAATCTTGCAGAGAAAACTCCATATCGCTATGCCTTTTAATTCAGGAGGAGTAGTGATATTTTTAAGATGGCTGCCATAGCAGACATACTGGATGTCAGATCAGAACTATTTTCATTTATGACCATCCATAACGAAGCCCTTGATTAGCAATAATATGATTTTCAAAATGTCTACTGTGGAGGCCAAATTGGATTCTGTGAAGCACCATTTTCATTCTGGACCAATCAGATGATGGCATGAATATACACATATAAAGTACCATGGCAATCCTGCAAAGAGCTTAAGAAGGGTAATGACAATGGAAAACAGACAGACCATCAGCTCTTCTGGTCTACAACTACTAGACCTAAAAAGTTCATGGAATCACTGAAGAATGGTGTGCTTGGTTTTCGTTTTTAACAGCTTTATTGGTTTTATAATGCTCAGAAATGTGAGCCATGTACCTTCCACAAAAGACATGAAGGAACCCTATCCAAGCTGGTCTGTGCACGTTTTGAAACCACTATCCGTTTTGCTCAACAAGCTCTGCTGTATCTCCCTAAATGGAACATGAAAAAAAGGTCAATGTGATCTACTTTGGTACAAGGCGAGTAGTACCCTCAATAATATAAATACTGATAATAGATGGTCATATTAAAATGAAGTTTTAATAGATATAAGAGTTAGAAAAGCAATGCTAAATGTGACAAATCAATGTAAGTAATGCAAAATGTAGGTCACAGTAACCTCATTTGGCCTATAGTTACTTGTACCCTCCAATAATGATAAACCCATGAAGTTTCACAATTCTGCATGCAATAGTCCAAGATATATGGTACTATTTGCAAAAACCAAAAGTGACCTACTCTAGCCCAATGTAAATAGTGCCCTTTAAGATGAACATGCCGATCAAGTTGATACAGCAGTATCAAAGAAACCGACATAAATTCAAAAACTTAGTACCATCATCATCAGAACAGTGGTCCTTATGTCTCACCTGTAAATAAAATGTGAATGTCACAATCCATTGGAAGACTTATTCTATGTCAACCAAGGGCAATAACTCCTTTTGAAATACAAGCCAAATATTTTTATCATTGCTCCTAAACCTTGATGGTAACTTTTGTTTAAACTTTATTAAATACATGCAGAATGTGCTTCACATTAAGCCCCATAAAGCTTCACAGTAAATTTGACCAAAATCTAATTTTCCTTGAAATGTTAAAGTTACAGCATGCCTAGGCCAACAGTTTTAAAAGCATTATTTTTAGAAATAATGGCTTAGCTTAATCCTCATCAGTCTCATCCCAGCTCTTGCTGACATATTTCAAGGTAAATCTGGTTGAAATCTCATACCGAAGTACCTAGTGTTCTCACAGTTGTGCATCAAGGACCATAACTCAAGAATTTTGCTAAGAATGTGCTCATCATCTTACCTGCCCTTTTGCAGAGATTGATCTTTCCAGAAATTCAGTTCCAATCAAATGATAGTTATGAATGCAAGTGAGTATGAATGGATGCATGGATGCAAAGAGACTGAGATAACTCATTACACAAGAGATTTTACTGCACAGCAGGTTTTTTTGTGTGGAGAGATTTGATTTGGGGTTTTCATTTTTTGCAATATTCATTTCCAGTAAGTCTTAGTTGAAAAAGCAGAAAACCATGAAAATTTTATAAAAAGTGCTTTAATTATATGAGAATAATATAAAAAATAAATGTCCAACAAAATATTAAGAAAATGCAAAAATGTCATATGTTTCGAAGCATGAAAATGACCAACTGTAGACAAAATAATCACAACCATTATTGTCCCTCTTCACTTCAAATAATCCAGTAGGTCATTTTAATTAAATAGTCTAAAAGAAACTCACTCAACAAGAATCCACCTTACTCTGTATCATGCATTTTTACTATTTTATTACTGATGTTCACATTCAACTGATACGGAACAAACAACCAACGACAGGAGCACCACATGTCATCAATCCAATGGGAAATGACAGGTCACACCTGCATGACAGCTACATCAAGCATGTATACTTGTTGGTCCAATGTAATATAGGTCATACCATCTCCAAATACAATACAGTCCCTGCCATTTTTGACAAATGTTCAAACTGAAAATTAGTATGTATCCATAATGAAGATAGTCTCTCTAATACTTTGCAGAGGATAACTTTCATTTACTACAGAAGGAAATGCATCCTCATTCAGGAGGTGAATAATTTTTTTCACAAAGGCAGATAGATAATCACTTGTGTAAATATAAATATGCATAATGTCAGATTTGTTTGGATTTCCTTGTTTACACGAGTCCCAAGAAGAACTTCCATTTACTCCCTTTAACTCTCCAGTGTTAGAGCATATCTGATATTCTTAAAAAATAACAAGATTTTCAAATTAGCTGCAACAGTACACATACTGGCTATCAAAATGACACCCTTTTTAATTTACAACAAAGTGGACAACATTAGAAGTCTTTTATGCAAAACCCCAAGTCATACTGATAATCCAATCTGATAGATTAGAGACAGTTGTTGTTGTAGGGTTTAACGCCATTTTTCAGCACAAGATAGGCTATACATGGCAGCCAGTATTATTAGTGGAGCAGGAAACCTCTGGAAAGGACCACCGAACCACAAGAAGCTACCGGCAAGCTTTCTCACATACCCACATTAGCCGATCCTGAGACTCGAATCTACGCAGACAGGTGAGATGGCAGTGATCCATAATGGTGAGCACTTTAGACCACTCTGCCACTCAAGGCCCCAGATTAGTGACAGAAATTTTAGAATGTCAAAATGGCAGTCAGACTAAATCTATGAATGGCACAGTTTTCATTACAGTAATTTGTTATCATAAGAAGTCTATTGTTGAAAACACTATCTTGATAAAGCCATCAACTTGGAGTGGAGTTGTAATAACAAGATTTTCAAGATGGCTACTGTGGCAGCCATATTGGAGGTCAGACCTGCACCATTTCCAATTAAGACCAAATAGACATCATAAGAAGTCTTTCAGTGAAAACTGCATTTTAATATGGCTACCTATTCACCAATAACAAGAATTTTTAGATTACTGCTATGACATCCAATTTGGATCTCTGTGCAGAAACTTCTTCATGCAGGACCAACTAAACCATTGGATGAAAAGTGTCAAGCCAATCCTCCAAGGAGCTTAGTGGAGTAGCAATAAATAACTTGTGTTTACAGGTTGACAAACATCAGAATATAGAGAGACAACAGAAAATCCTACAAGCTCTTCTGGTCCATGAAGAATAGAGATAAAAGTATAGGAATAAATGTGCCTGCTTCAAAACCACTAATGTAAGATAATTACTGGATACTATACCATATGTCCTCCTTCCTTTGTTTAAAATTTTTTAAATAAAATATTGAAAATGGTCGTGGTAATTGCACTATTTATATATATGTGAATTATACATCTCTTGCAGGCAACTTATCTACCAGATTCTTCACCTTGTGGTGTATGAAAAAGAATCATGGACACAAAAGACAGATGGACAGACAAAGGATACACCAGTATCCCTGACATTAAATAATTGGGAAAAACATATTAAATACGAGAACACTTAATTCTCTTACAACGGCACACTACCAAGTTTTTTCATGTTTCTATGTAAATGAGCAAACTTGCCATAATGTTTTCTGACTTATTGACTCAGCTGCCTTAATGTTAGCTTATCAATGAATTCAGATTACATTTTAAATGTATCTCAGAAGCCAATAACATAAGCTCTACTTTACTGCAGTGGCTGATATCTAGATGATTTTGCCAGCAACTATCACTATTATTGTCGACAAATAAAATCTGGATGTGAATTTTTCTCGAATTTCATACACAGACATTACTTTTATGTGAAGTGTCAATGCAGCAATTTTTTTCTTTGGAATTATTAATTGGCATCCTAATGGTCTGTACAATTAAACAAATAAAGCCGCACCAATATTTTTTTTTTAATTTGCAGTTAGTGTCTTGTGTGTAGATACGTTTCCACTGGGACACATTGTTTCATATTAATTTATAGCAAAGAAACTCATGCATACACAAAAGTTATCTAGTTGAGTTCTTGTCTTTATTATTAGTTATATATTTTTCTATCTGACTCAGGAATATGTGTTTGACTTTGCCACAGTTGGAATTCTTTTCCAGTTCCAGGTATCTTTTCATCATCTCCAGTAGTCCGTACTGTATGTCGATTCCAAGATGGTGCTGCAAGCACAAAGAGATAAGCATGTAAATTGACTATAAGAACAGAAAGTCAAATCGAAATCTATGATATAAAAAAACCTGGCACATGTTAAAATGTGTCCATATGACATGGATTCCCCTGCAATGAAATGAAATTCGGTCAAACGGGTCATAATACAATCAAATTTCATTACAAAAAGAATGACCAACATCCTCTTAGTTTAAATCCTCAAAGCAAATTGAATTTCAATCTATGAAGGTCTTTCAAAAAGTACTGATCAAAAAATAAAATCTGGGACTGATGTGACACACAATAACATGACATGACAAGACAAAACATGGATGTCTCTATATTCCCCTTCCACAATTAGGGCAGAGACATAAAATTCTGTAAAAATTGGACATTTTGATACCCAGCTTTTCTACTGAGAACGTTAAAGAGACTTTGAAAATATTTTCAGTTAAATGTCAATTAAAAGGAATAGATCAATTCTCACACAGTTAACTATATAATTAATATTATTAATCAATTCTCACACAGTTAACTATATAATTAATGTCATACCGATCTTTCTATATTAGATGAATTCTCACACAAGTAACTAATATTTAGTGCCATACCATAGACCTTTAAAAATGGTACTAACAACTGCCTTGCTTGGCACTCTGCATTGAGAAGTTAGTGTTTGGATTGGTAGGTCTGTCAGGATAATGTGACTGGGTGGAACATCATGCAACATGTCTGTGATATGATACCCCAGTGCTGGACATTACTATAAATTGCCACACTACAGAGATCATGGCAATATGACTGATTTTTTTTAAAGCTACATTAAAAATCACCCACCCACCCACCCACACAAGTTTAGCGATAAAAAAAGTATAAATAACCCATACAGAGCACACTCCTGCCTGAAAAGTCAAATATGGAGGATTATTTTGCAACAGATTTTTGAATTGTACATGCCTAAAACCTCCATTTTTCTTTTTCTTATAAGATTTGATTGCAGTGTACATTTAAAAGTGAGGATCATACACATGTTATGCATGCAGGCACTAGAACAACGATTATACTAGTGTAGAGATAACTGTTGAGAATTTGTAATAGAATATGAATGAATAGTGATCTTATGGAAATTCAAGAAACTAATGCTCTTGGATTCCTTCTTGAAAGGTGAAAGTGAGATATATTTTGTAAATATTACATTATTCAAGTCAGAAAGAGAAGACACATTTCTATTTTTTTTAGTCAAATGTAAATACAACAACTTTTTAAAAAACCCAGTTCTTAGTAATTACTCCTATACCCTTTCAATGTAGGGGCCCAGAGTGGCTGAGTGGTCTAAAGCGCTTGCCGTTACGGATCACTGCCATCTCACCTCTGTCTGCATGGGTTCGAGTCCAAGATACGGCCAATGGGGGTATGTGAGAAAGCTTGCCAGTAGCTTCTCGGGGTTGGTGGTTCTTTCCGAGGGTCTTCCTGGGTTCTTCCTCCACCATTAATACTGGCCGCCATGTATAGCCTATCATGTGCTGAAAAATGGCGTTAAACCCTACAACTACAAAAAAAAACCTTTCAATATATCATCTTCTGCCACATTCTATTTGATATTTACAGCGATTATTTCTCAAACATTAATCAATAGAGGAAAGTTTAAATTCAACAGAGTAAAGGTTACAATGACAAGTTTTCAATTCAAATTTCTATACCACTGAAAGGGGACAACTTATTAATATTCTTCCTTTTCTTCTACCTGTCTCTGATTCAATAACTACAGAAAGTCAGCAATAATATAATCTAACTCTTCATTGATTTTAGCAATACACTGAATTCAACAAAACTAAATTTAAAAAGGAGAAGAGATTTTTCATTTACAAAAAATGTTCTGTAAACAGCTGGATAAAGTACGTACTAATAATTTTCTGTATATATTACATCTAAAGAGACATTTTTCTGAGATCGCTTACAACAAGGAATGAACCTGTCATAAGCAGCAAACTGTCAATTCCCCAAAGTGGCTATTTAACATGTCTGACTGCATGCACAAAGTTTTCAAGATGCCTCAGAAATGTAATTTAGTCATTACATTTTTAGAAAGTTCCACATTTTTGCCCACATAGACATCAAAAGCGGTTGCAAATTTTCAAAGAAACAGAAGAAATGAAAATGTGATTAAGTACCTCCTTAAATGCTGTGTAGACTGCTTTGAAAGCTGGTTGTTTATCACTATGCCAAACTCTACGACATCCATGAAGCACATAGGCCCCTGTTTTTTCTGCACTGTGACAAATGCTCATGTACATGCAATGGTCTGGTCTGTAATTCCATTCACAGGGATAAACATATAGTTGATCTGAAGCCAGAGAAATGTTTAACATGAAACCAATTTCACTGAATTTTCTGAGTAATAAGTTTGATAAAGTATAAATAGAAACAAAAACTACAGCAATCTATAATATCGTCAACTTATTCTAGGGAACTCTGCGATCCAGAAAACATTTGCACTCTAAACTTTTAAGCAACTGGCTCATTGGCATATTATTTGTGTGTTCATCTTATAATTTACATGGATAAAAAATACCAGCATTTATTTATTCGCCAAATATGTTCACAATATTTAATGCTAATTTGGACCGATCTTTCTGAAAATTCATACGTCACTGTAAGAAGAATTTAAAGTCTAAAAGACAAAATTCATACGTCACTGTAAGAAGAATTTAAAGTCTAAAAGACAAAATTCATACGTCACTGTAAGAAGAATTTAAAGTCTAAAAGACATAGATATAGAAAGAGTATACCTCTCTTTATAAGAAAACTCCATAGAATCACTCAGATGGTGAAAAAGTCCCAGTGGATGAGTTTTGCGACATATAAAACAAAATTTCTTCCAAGCACGAGCTTAATTGGTAACTGATCTAATACCCAATCCCCCTAAACAATAGATAATTCTTGTCTGACATCAGTATGCATAGAACATTTATGACTTTGGTTGCTCAAAACAAGCTTAGTGGAAGGGGGGTAGATTTATGATGTAGTGGCTATGATCAGGTAATACATTTATTTTAAATTATCTGATTGGATAATATCCGATGCCAATCTTAATTGTTAGAACCAAACATCAATTCTGTATGTAATCTAACAAGTATGCCCTTACTTACCATGAACATATCAAATGAAGAAAAAACATGCTGCATTTTTACCTGGATAAAAATGAAAATATATATTGATTAGGTCCTGATCTCCCCATGTAATTTTCAGCTTGTACTCTTTGTAATAGTTCATCATAGATTGTAACCAAGTTGAGGATCTCAGCCTGGTTAGATTCATCAACATCACTCCAGAATTTACTCCTGAAAAAAATTAATGATCAAAATACAAGTCTCATAATCATATTATATACAAATATGAATTTATACCTTAAAACTGACTACATGTGGCAAGTATCTATAAAAATGCAGCCTTAACACTGAAAAATTGCCATGGAATATGTCTGGAAGAGAGAATGTATATGCCCCTCAGTTTACACCGCTGCAAAATTATTTTTTATAATAGTAATTTTTCACTTGTTTGAGTATAATATTTAATACTTTTAAAAAGTTTGAAGCAAAACTAAATTTAACCACTTTAAAAAAATCTAATGGTATTTTCAACATTTGAAGAGCACAAGTTAAATAAACACATATATTACAGTAAAACTTGTTTTGGAAGACCACCCATTCTGCCATGAGTATCATTATGTTCCCAATTCATGTAAAATTAGTCCTCCTTTTTTGAAAACTGAATGTTTTGCACAAAATATATTTCCCTTACTTCAGTGACTAACCTTGACCTTTGCTCCTTTGAGAATAACATGACAGGCAACTTCTTCCATACTCTAAGTGCAAACCATTCACAAAATTGAATCCTGGTCTGTGATGTAAAAGTATGAATATTGCTCATAAATCATATTTTATTCTTCCTGTCAGTAACCTTGACCTTCTGTCACTGAAATTCATAGAATTCTTCCTTATCCCAAGTGCAAGTAATCCACAATGTTTTGGTAACTGTAAATGGTAGAAAATTTTAATTGCAAAACAGAAACTATTTTCCTTCAGAGTGATCTTGACCTTTAGTCAGAGTGATTTTGACCTTTGAAACCTGAAGTCAATAGGTTTCTTCTTACTCCAAGTCCAAGCCATCCAAAATTCAGTATAAAAGTTGAAACATTTTTTACTTTATACATTAGGACTGGCTATATTTTACTGGCAATCCATCATAGATTTTGCTATAAATTATCAGTAAATGGTGGATAATTCCTTGCTGATGTGCTTATGATATCACACAATGACTTCATTTAAATGAAGAACTGTTAATAATGAAATATCAAAACCAATATCCCTTAACCCAAGTTTAGAATTATGTTAAAAAAATCTACAAATTTAAATAGCATACCTAAGGCTCCATAATAAGGATGCCTTGCAAATCTATTATACCACCCTATGGCAGCATCCTCATGTTCTGGAGCCAGGGCAGCCAACTGTGTGGAATTGAAAGATTTAAAAAATCCCCAAATGTTATCAACTGGGGACAGGAACAATACATCTGTGTCCACATAGATCAGGGCATCCACATCTGTTAAGATTGACTGAAAGTAGACATAAAAATGCCCTCCTTAAATATGAAAACAAGAGAGAAAGCTATCAGAACCTTTGCAGTTATTCACCACTCTGATGCCCATAAACTTACAAGAGATCCATTGGAAGCATTGATACCAGATCAAATTACTGAATGTCTGAAGGGCATATCTAAAGATGCATCTGGTATGTGGCCAGGTAACTTCATACAGAACCAAAAATGCAAGCTCATACGTCAAAACACAAGCATTGAGATATAAGCAAGCATTTGCCCCCAAAAAATCATTTTGAAGTCCAGCGAACAGTGACCAAAAGAGTCACAAAAGCATATAAAATCAACGTGAAACTCATCAACAACTACAACTCAAGTAGATATTCAGTCCCTAAAAATGTTACTGATTAAGTCTAACCCTATGCGGACCAATGCACATGAATGGAACAATACTTATTTCAGCAACTAAGAACTGATGGCAACTTGAATCGAAATGAAATAATCTAACTTCCAAATGCAGTTTTTCAATATTTCAAAACTTTGTAACATTTCTAACTCTGTGTGTGTGTGTGTGTGTGTGTGTGTGTGTGTGTGTGTGTGTGAGAGAGAGAGAGAGAGAGAGAGAGAGAGAGAACACATTGTATCAAACTCAAGGCCCATAATGTTTCAAAAAGTGCACTACTAGTTAGTGTGGTTAAAGCAAGTAAATTTACAGGTATACAATGCTACATTAAACAGAAATACCTGTTTGACACAAGTAAAGTGAATCTTCTATTTTGTACAAACTCAGATAACCATCAAAATGCTAACTAGATTTACATACAGAAATGAACATACATATTGTTACAAGTCTATGCTCTTAAAATAAGTTACAGAAAGAGTGAAACACAACAAGTTTTGCCAAATTAAACAAGTAGTTTATTCCCTTGAATACAAAGTAAAAATGCATTAAAAAGGAACAAATGGTATTGTGAATTAAATCCTAAATAATCACAGAATTACAGAATCAAGTCCAAATAACTTAAAGTCCTGAATAAAATTCAGTAGAAGCCCAAATTAAATCCCAAACTGAAGGTGATGATGAGTCTGTGGTAGTTCATAGAGTGTTAATGTGCCAAAAGTCTATTGCTGAATCACAGTAATATAATTCCTGGTATGAATTGACTATAAATTCCAGTGAATGTCTCGATCCAAGAATTTTATCAGTGCAATTTTGTATTTCCAGTGAAAATAATTATTTGAAATCGACAATTTGAAGAAAATAGATTCCAGCCCAAAATAATACTGGACACAACATATAATACAACTTGATTGTTCTAGAACTTAAAAGCACAAATGAAAACCCCTCTCATTTACAAGATTATACAGTTCTCTACTTGACCTCAGGTCACAATCAGCATTTTCTATAAAAAAAAAATATTACCTAATGGAAAATAACCAAATGATCCTGATGTTTACAAAATAAAAATATTAATTATTAGAAACATATTACTAAAATTAAAATACTGAACCTGGACTGTCATGCACACCAGGTAATTTCCAATAATCTTGACCAAGCCCCAAATAAACATTATTTACTTCTATGAATAAAGATCCTGATATTAACTTTATACACAGAGAATATTTTAGCTTTGTATTAGTTGTTTACAGAATGTCATTTGTTAAAAATAATTTCTGACAATGTTAAGTCCAGCATTTATGATCGTTATGGTAGTCAACAAAAGAAACTCTTAAAAACTTTCAAGCTTAGACCTTAGCCCACAGATAAGCCAACCACCTCTACCTATCTTCCAGGTCTTTATTTTTTCCTAAATTATTTGGCTTATACACAAGATCATACAATATATATCCCAGCACTTCAGTCAGACATGCATATATCTGCACTTCTGACATGTTCTTATTAGCAGGTATTTGTTTAATGACAAATAACATATTTTCTCCCTTTTCTTTTGAGCAAAGAAAGATAAAAATATTTCTGCCACATCTGTGATTTTCATGTCATATTGTACTAGGTTGCATACATAAAAATAAGAAGCTGAATTCTCAAATTTCCTTTTTTAAAACTTATTTCCTAAAAATTGAGCAAAAGGAAACATTTACACCTTTATTCATTATCTACCATAATGTCACCAAAATTTAGCCTATACAATTCTATAAATGACATAAGATGAGAAGCAGTTAAAATGTGAATAAAACTGACCATATGTTTTTAGTTAAATATATTTCAGTGAAACCTGTTCATAAAGAATAATGAGACCATAAAAAATGTTTCTTTTATACGTAAGTGTCCTTTCCAACATTTAAAAAATAAGTTCATAATGTCCTTTATGAGCATGTACTCTTTATATGGTGGTGTCTCCTCTGATAAATCTGACTATTTGTCAGTTTGTAGAGCAGGTATTATTGTGGGTGCTTTTAAAACCCTACAACCTGTCGAACTTACCGGCATGAATAAGCGCTGTGAAGCACAGGGTTTGAAGAGTGTCTTCCATTCATCAGGCTTGGAGGTTCCTTCCATTGGAAATGATAGATTATAAATGTGGTATTGAAATCTTTTCCTGAATTCTGCTGGCCAGATATCCAGCTGGCATGAAAATGAAATAGTATAAATAGCTTTAGAAACACTTAAGAGTTTTAAATTATGGATATTTATTTTAAATACTTGCAGGCATGTAAAGTGTAAAATCTGAACAATTGACATTAAAATATATAACGTTTATCAACTGATTGAAAAAAATCATTACCTATCTTTGAGTTATGTCTCACTGAATATACAGTGAAAACTATCTTGACCACCCCTTTTGTAAGCCAACAAAAAATGGTCATTTAGGATCGGTGTAGGACAAAATCTCTTAAGGACAAAAGTCTGTCCCACCCAAACAAAATATCCCTATGATGAAATTCCTAAAGGACCCTTTCCAAGCAATATGAAAGACAGGACGCAAACCCTTCCCCAGTCTAAGTTTAGCCCTTTTAAAACCATCATCAATACAGGTAAAACCCATTATAACTCTATGCTTGGGATCCAATGAATAACATTGCAAAAATAAGCAGGATCGTGTTTAAAAATTTGTTTGCAAAACTTCCCATAGGAAATGTGCTATGAAATTTCAATGTCATCAATATGAACTAATCTCTTGGTCATATAATCTGCAAGAGATATGAATAATCAGCTTTTCTGAGAGCATATATTTAAGATCTTAGAAAGAGTGGTCGTCTTAAATTTAAAAATGGGAGCCATGATGCCATTGTGTTATAAGTAGAATTGCGTTATAACAAATTGTGTTATAACAGTTTTTAACTGTACATGTATACATCTTTGTGTGTCAGCTTGGGCCTTTTTAAAGTTTTGCGTCAGCTTCCCTTATTTTATAAAAGATAGATCTTGAGTGTGTGGGTTAGATATTAGATCCCAAAAAACAAACTCACAACTATTTAGTGAGTGGTTTATGGCCCAAGTGATTGCTCACTTGAATGAACTCAAATCACAGTTGTGTGTGTGTGTGTATGTATGTATGTATGTATGGTTCAAATAACGATGTTAATTCGTAATGTGTGTGTGTGTGTGTGTGTGTGTGTGTGTGTAATTTGGATTTTTAACATAGCTTGAACAATTTGTTCAGTCTTATCACTACGATATCTAAAAGTGTTGTAGTTTATAGTGATGTCTAGCACTGGGGCATCATGCCACAGACAGGGCATTGTATCCACCCAGTCACACTATCCTGACAACAGGTCAACCAGTCCTAACACTAATCTCTTAATGCTTAGCGCCAAGTGAGGCAGCTGTTAGTACTAGGGCTGTCAACGGGTACTCGGGTACCCGACCATATTGAAAAACTCTGGTATTTAAACATAAACGTGGGTACCCATAAAAAAAAAATATCGCCACACTCGCCAACACTATCAAAAAAAATCATATATCGTCAGCAGTACGCTTGTCTCAGTTACAGCTCCAGTCTATATTTAGGAGTAGGACCGCCCGTTATGCATCAGCGGCCCACTACTAAATCGTTACACACGAAACCACTTCAAACAGGTGTGACAGCTATGGCTTTAATTAGAAACCAGATCCCTGCTTAATATAAATAAACAATACATCAGAGAGTCTGTTTGGATTAATAAAATTCATTGGCATTGTGCAACAGGACAAACCGTTATCCCCGAGGCATTATATACCAAGGTTAAAACATAGCATTGTTCTACAGGTAATAAACCTCTTTGTAGACGATAACTATTGATTGTGGGTGCTAAATGATCGGTACATTGCGTGCTCTTTTAATGAAATCCAGATGGATACCTTTGATTTCCGAACACACATGTCAAAGAAATCCCACAATTTATATTATGAATAATTATCACCTAGACACCTTGAAATCTTCGTAATGCCTCAAAGTAATCTTTGAGCAGCTCGTTGTTTTTCTAGTCGACTAGCTCTGCTAATTTTGAAAGTTAGCCATCATACATATACCGATATTTCTACTTTCGATACTACGTTTTTGTTATAACTATCTTAAGAATTATAATTCCAAAATAATATCACTTCTGCAACTGCGTGGTCACATGGTATAACTGAGGCATAATAGCCTATTTGTTATTGCCATTTTAGAAGAGCTTCATGTGTCGAACAAAACAATTATAGCGACTCTTAGTAATATTATTTTTGTATTTAAATAAATATTTCTAAAAGAGTAATGGGCAAAGTTTTTAAAGTGTGGGCGCATGCTGAACGACTGAATGATAATAATGCTAATTGCAAGTTGTGTGAACTGGTGTTTTCTGCAAATGGTGGAAACACAAGTACTTTGCGGAAACATCTTGTTGGAACACATCGCATCGACGTTAATAAGAATGAGAGCGCAAATAGTATTCCGAGCATTGCTTCATTCTTGGTCGGAAAACCAAACTTATCAAAAGCCAGGACCTTACAAATTGATCGCAGAATTGCGGCCTTTATTGCACAAGATGGGAGGCCAATAAGTATTGTGGATGGAGGTTTTAAAAGCCTAATTCATTTTCTTGAGCCAGATTTAGACATTAAATCTAGAACAACGACAACTGCTTTAATAAAGGAATGATATGATGAAGGCATTCAAAAAATGTTGGTGAAATTGGAAAAGGCTTTATATGTAGCATTTACGACTGATTTGTGGACATCTTTGCAGAACACTGCATATATGTGTGTGACTGCTCATTGGATAAATCCTGTGTGGGAACTAGAATCGGCAATTTTGCAGACAAGAGAGACTCCGGAAAGACACACTGGGCAAAATATCAGTGTTCGTCTGAGTGATTGTGCCAATGAGTGGAACATTCCAATAAATAAAATAGCTGCTACAGTCCATGACAACGGATCTAATATGAATGCAGCCATGAACTTGCTGGATGACTGGCCAGATCAACTTTGCTTTGCGCATACGTTGCAATTGGCAATTAGCGCTGGTTTAAAAGTGAAATCCATAGCCAGAATGCTTGGTGCATCCAGGAGATTATCCTCACATTTCAAACGCAGTACAGTTGCAGCTCAGGCTTTGCGAGAAAAACAGAAAGCTCTTCAAAATAATGACACCACTATGGTTTCAGAAGTTATAATAGATTGTTTTAAAGGTGGAATTCGATCTGGATATGTTGGAACGCCTCGTCAAATTACGGTGGGCGATCGGTGCAGTTCTGTCTGACCCACAGGTAACAGTCTGCAGCATCGCTTCTACATATGAAATAACGGATGAAAACTGGTCATTGGCTGAAGCTCTCATATCAATACTAAAGCCTTTTAAGCAAGTTACTGTCATGTCATCTGGGCAAAAGTACCCATCTATCTCATCTGTGTATGTGCACTTGTACATAATAATGAAAAACATTTCCGATTTAAAACCAGATGACGCAGCTGCAATTAAAGAATGTAGGAAAGCAATCACAAATGAACTTCAAACCCGCTATTATCCAACCGGATACAGCGTGCTCAATGCAGCTAAGGCTGCAGTTGTCGATCCGCGTTATAAACTTTTAAAGTTTTTTAAAGAAGCACCACGACAGGAGACGTACGCTGCTGTCAGACTGGAGTTGATGGCAATAGTAATCCCGGATCCACTAACTGTGTCGCAAACTAATGATGCCATCACTGACAAAACGGATGAACCAGAATCGAAGAGACAGAGACTGGAAAATGTCGCAGAAAATAATATATTTGATGATCTCGCTTCTCTGTGTGCCGCAGATGACAACGCTTCATCAGTAGACGAATTGTCAACATATCTGTCGGGGACGCCACTTAATGTTAATGGTGACATTCTTCAGTATTGAAGAGACAATACACCACGTTATCCCAGGCTGGCTGCCCTTGCACGAAAGTATCTCTGTATTCCTGCAACGTCAGTTCCATCAGAAAGTGCATTTTCGATGGCTGGACACGTTATAAACAGGAAACGTGCATCGCTGTCACCAGAAATGGTCGATATGTTAGTTTTTCTGAACAGAAACTGGAAAATGTGTTGCGAACAATGATCATGTACTTGTTGACTATGACAGACTAGCATTATTGAGATTTGCTAAATTCTTTCTGAGTTTTTCTCATAAAAATAAAAACATTTACAAACATTATATTATCTAGTTTGAATTATTACTATTGTGTAGTGAATACAGTTTATGGTCTTCTCTCTCTCTCACTCTCTCACTCACACACACACAAAGACGGTTTTAACGCATTACTCTTGACATGTGGTAAAGCTGCTTTACATGCATGCGTGGGTAATTCAAATCTGCGGTCAAAAGCCGATGAATAAACGTGGTCTGTTCTAACAAGGACTTATACTTTAAAAAAAGGTGAGTGTTCTAAAGGATTTAACGCGGCTGATCACAGTGATCATTAAAATTTGGATTATACCTACCATCTGTGTACAAAGGTCATTCTAAATAAATTTATTAATAGCGTGCGGTCAGATCATTCGCAGCTACATCGGTGCAGACGCATCAGACCGAGTAGTGCATTACACGGTTAGCCTTTATCGCCAGACAAAATATTAAAGAAATGGGGATAACAATTAGTTGGTCTACGGTTGTACATGTCATTCATGTTCTAACAGGTACCCGTTAAATTTCGCAACGGGTACCCAGGTTTATTTTTCGTGATTTTTGACAGCCCTAGTTAGTACCATTTTTAAAAGTCTTTGGTATGACTCAGCCAAGGTTTGAAACGGCAACCTCCCACAAGTGGATGCTCTAAGCACTATGCCACAGCAGTCCACAGTTAATGAGTGACCAGGTGAATACTCAATTGAATGAACCATAGAAAAAAGGAAGCATACTATTAGACAATGTTATGTTGCCCTGGAAACATCCACTATTAAACCAACTCATACAGTGTAGGATATATTCTCATGTGAAAAGGTTGTATTTTGGATATATAAGATTAAAAGTGTTCATTGACAGTGCAGATTGTTTTTCCCAGCATGTTATTTAGTAAGCATAAAATATATATATATATATATATATATATATATATATATATATATATATATATTATAACACTTTAGTATATATAAAATGTAAAGTATATAATGATTAAGACTTTAGTATGTATAAAATGTACATATTTATAACACTTTAGTATGCATGAAATATATATATTTATAACACTTTAGTATGCATGAAATATATATATACAGTGGGACCCCACTATAACGCGGTAGTCAGGAGCCAAAGAAATCAACCGCGTTATAGACCGAACCATATTATAAGCAACCAGGTCAGTTAGCTGAAGAAAATGATGCATGTACTCCAACAAAGTGAGGGGGGGGGGTAATAAATGTGGGCGGTAAAATACGTGCTTCATCGGCACAATTACCATCTTAAATTGATGCATATTAAATGAGAAATACACCTTTAGTGAAGACATAAATAGTTTACTTTATTTAGAGAACCACGAATTGGTACATGTACGTGAATACTGTTTATATATACATGTCTAATGTATAGCATGAATAAGAGTATCAACACTGTGTACTCGCAGTTGAACCTCATCATATACGTTGAAATGTTGAATCCACAATACAAGTGATTCCATCGAAAATATGCATACACACAGCTTTAAATTATTCAATAATTTTGTCACAGGTCATATTGGTCTGAATTCAGTGGAAAAACATAGCACACTCACGTAATGAATGACGAAGCACATATACTTTTCAGTACGTCCCAAGTCGGTAAAAGTTTGCATTTTAAGCAGCCTTTTGTAGCTTTCGTATGCATAAACGTTTTCCAAACAAAAAGGAAACTTTCACGGCACAGTTAACATGTTCATGTCATGTTGAAAAATACAAAAACCCATCAGATTCCATCACTTTTATTTAAGTTTGATACTGACTAACTTTGAATAAAAGCTCTTTGTTTTTATTGAAAGATTGTAGTCGGCTTTCTTTGATGAGGGGTTCATGCGTTATTGAAGTCACCGCTAAAGGATGGCTTTGAAGAACCAAACAAATGCCCATTTCTTGTTGTGGCAGCAACATCAAATAAATGTATTGCATGACTGAGATGAATTTCTTTTCCATTTACTGAGTACCTTTTCATAATAATCGGTGCTTCAAACGTAATCTGGTTCCTTTGAAATTTCAGCAAACTATTTCATCTGGGTGCATTTTTAAAAATGAAGTGGCCATCATTTGGTAGATTGCGGTTACAGTTCCTCCTGCCTACTGAATAGACTACAAGATCTTTGTTTTTTTCATTTTTTTTATTTTTACATTTGTTGTAGCAGAGTGATGCTGCCTTGCACTCTTGCATCAGAAATTTAACAAAGGGTCAACATATGATAGAGACGCATGTGCTCTGATCTGATGACATGGATTATTTTAAAAAATGTGGGTGTTCTGAAGGATTTAATACTGAATGTAAAAAAGAGAATTTTACCTACCATCCAGATACAAATATCAGTCTAAGTAAATATATATTAATTACTAGCGAGCGGCCAAAAATCTGAAAAAGTTAGATTACAAGATAATGCTCTGTCCGGTTGATCTCCACTACCAGAAATGTCAACAACTAGAAAACCCCAAATATCTCAAAACATACAGTACTCATGCTCGACATTCGATATCAATCAGCATAAGCAGATTATTATGTAACAATACACTGTTAAGATGGTTTGTCAGTATAGGCAAAGAAATTGTTTATGTAACAATAGATAAATTTCAGTCCATTTTATATAAAGTTTGTGGTTACCTTTCATGGGGCCCTTGAATTTCTCCACTCCAAACCAACGGTTGTATGTACAAGTTTAAACAGCCAACAATGTTGATAATAAATAAGTCACCAGATGGTATATTTTGCCGCCAATAAGGAAAATAAAATCATAGTTTGCGACATTGGCGAAGCCCTACACAATCCTTAGAATAAACGTTTTGCACTTTATTTTTCGTATTTTCTGCTAGGTTGTGTACATGCATGTAGTGAAGAAAAGAAAAAAAAAACATGGTTATTGTTTGTGCAACAATTGTATACAGAATTAATTAAGACAATCACAAAGACGACTTACTGGCTTTACTCATGGATCAGTAACCAGTAACATTTCTGATAATGTTTATTTTGGCAAAACACTTCACAAAACTGGTGATATTGTTAAATTTTGGAAGCTACGCCACGATCGTATTATATTCGAATTCATACTAAAACTCATTTTCAAAATGATAATAAACGTTTTACACTATTTCTCGTATTAAAAAAAGAAAAATACACATACATATAATCAAAATTGCAGGGACCATACCACGATCGCATTAAATTCAACCTCATACACGATCTCTTCCCATAATTATAATCTTTAAACCCATAAATATTTTTTCTTGTGCGAATGAATATAAGAACTTTCGGGAGCCACGCCACGACCGCATTATAGTGGGGTCCCACTGTGTGTGTGTGTGTGTGTGTGTGTGTGTATATATATATATATATATATATATATATATATATATATATATATATATATAACTTTAGTATGCATGAAATGTATATATTTATAACACTTTAGTATGTATGAAATATAAAGTATATAATGATTAACTTTAGTATGTATGAAATGTATATATTTATAACACTTTAGGATGTATGAAATATATATATTTATAACACTTTAGTATGTATGAAATGTATGTATTTATTATACTTTAGTATATATAAAATGTAAAGTATATAATGATTAACACTTTAGTATGTATGAAATGTATATATATTTATAACACTTTAGTATGTATGAAATGTATATATATTTATAACACTTTAGTATGTATGAAATGTATGTATTTATTATACTTTAGTATATATAAAATGTAAAGTATATAATGATTAACACTTTAGTATGTATGAAATGTATATATATTTATAACACTTTAGTATGTATGAAATGTATATATATTTATAACACTTTAGTATGTATAAAATGTAAAGTATATAATGATTAACACCTTAGTATGTACAAAATGTATATAATTAAAACACTTAAAAATGTATAAAATGTAAATAATTATAAATATATAAAATGTAAATAATTATAAATATATAAAATGTAAATAATTATAAATATATAAAATGTAAATAATTATAACATGGCTTGTCTTTCATTTGCTCAATGGTATAGGAACTATTCTAAATATTTGTCATCAAGAAAATAAAACAGTAAAAATTTAATAATGTCAAGTTTCTCAATGTTCCCATATTCCATTAAATTGTATCAAATTTTATTGAGTATATTATAAAAGGATATTATCTGATTTTGGACTCAAAAGAACGACACAAATAATTAATAATTTTGCACTTATTGCTACTGCATCAGCTGAAATAATATTAGGAAAAATATTTCATAAAATTTGTGCATGTGAATTAAATCAATTCTGTTCTTCCTAATATTTGATAATCCTTAGACATTTTTCAGTACAAAAAATATTTTTAAAACAAACCAATAAATTATGATTTACCACCCCCTTATCGAGAAAGTGTGGTGCTTTGAAAATTAATTGGTTCATATTTCATTGCAACCATAACTTTGTGACCTAGCTAACCTATGAAAAGCATGAAAACTGGTACCCTACAAATGAAACTGAATTTACAGTATTACTGATTAGATAATTTAGTGGACAAAAATCCAGTGACATAATTGTTTTTTTTCTGCTTTGTCACTCTACTGACTTGCTCTAAGCACAGTACCATAAAGCAACTCGAACATAATTCCCATTGGATGGATCCATATTCTTGGAATGATATACAAACTTACAAATACCAATAATATTTAGTGGTGTTAAGTCTCTAACTCAAAAATGAAAAGTAAAATTTGTCAAACATTACCATGGGAGCAAGAATAGTGCATAGGAAAGAAGTGTAAACTGTAAAAAAAAAATGCTTTCATGGCAGCAAGAATTATAAATGGGGAAGTGTTGTAAAACATTAACAATGCAGTGGAACCCTGTTATAACATGCCTCTCGATAATGCAAATTCTGATATTATGTGCTTGTAGTATGGCTCTCGAAATTTCGCATATTTATTCGCACATGATTTTTTTTTAGTTCTTCTTCAAAGTACGTGAAATAGTGTATTAAGAATTTATTATCATTTTGGGGAAGAGATCGCATATGGAGAAGAGATCACCTATGAATTCGAATAAAATATGATCGTGGTGTGGTTCCTGAAATTTTAAATATATTTACATGTATTTTTCTTGTACCGGGAGATTTTTTTTAATTTTAAGTACAAAAAATAGTGGGTAAAATATGTTATCATTTTGGGAAATTGTTCACGCATGAATGTTAATATTATATGATCATGAGGCAGCTTCTTAAATTTAACAATTTCACCAAGTTCTTTAAGTGTTATGCCAAAATAAACATGATGTGGTCTTTGTGGTCGTCTTCAATTAATTCTGTATACAATCAATGCTCAATCAATAGCCGACGTGTGTTTCTTCTCAGACTGCACACACAACCAAGCAGAAGACAATGCGGTGGTTGATAAAAGCTTCTCACAGTTTACTAAACATAAAAAAATGAAAGCCGCCAACATGTTTTCTGGGCTTGGCAGTGTTATTAGACGCAATCAGTTGACCAGTAAATGATGTCTGCTTTACTAGCGGGAAATTGAGAGGGTATAAAATTGTACATGCAAACACACAATGGTGTTAATACTCTGTTCATGCTATATATAGGGCACTGAATAGACACAATGATCTTGGAAAAAATTATTGAATATATTAATTCTGTGCAATTTTCCAATGGAATTACATGAATTATAGATGAACTGTATGCCATGATGGCACGATATTAAACGATGTTGATACCCTATTCATTATATAACGTCCGTCGGGGTATTATCGATCAAAGTGTATTTTTGGAAAAAACAATAAAAATTAGTAAAACTTTTTAATGCAAAGTAATAACCTAGAAATACATTATCCATCCATTATTTTGAATAAGTCTTATTACTGCATTGCATTTAATATTCGTCCGACAATACTCAGATTTTTTACATTAGACATGAGTACACGTATATATGCCAATGCGGTGTTTGCTGAAAAAATTCAAATACAGTATAACCCCGCATTAATGCGATCCAATTTTTGGGACCACAATTATCACGTTATAGCAGGGTTCTACTGTACTTTCATATGGACAGGAACTATACATGGGGAATGGTTTTAAAACATTACCAATACTTTCATATGGGGAAGAATTGTGCACGGGGAACAGATGTAAAACTTTACCAATAATTCCAAGACAGCAACAATTATGCAAAGGGAAGATAAATTTTATTGGTTTGTTTACCTGATCTCTGAATTGTTGCTGTAGATCTTGCTCAGCAAAGATGTGAAAGATAAGCGGTGATGGTGAAAACAGTACAGCCGATTTTAACATGACAACTGACTCTTCTAACCGGTCACCACAGGCTACAACAGACAGGTGTATGCCATTCTTGAATGTCTCAGATGTCCTGTATAATTAAAAAGTGACCAGTGATTACAGAACTTTTGCAATGAATGTTATATCTTTCTTATCCCAAATTTTATCAACTCAAAAATTGACTAGCAAAATTTTGCCCACAACCTGTCAGACTTGAGACATTACCAACATCTCTCCATGTAATATGCAAGTACATGTACTCACAAAGATCATCAATCTAAGATAACAAATGATTGAAAGTTTGTGTGATGCTGATATTGTAATTAAATTAAAAATGATGGTTCAGAACCAGATGGAAGGTACTGGAAGCAATTAGTCCAAACGCAGAGAGCTCTGTTATGATGGACTATCTTTTTCTTTTTCATAATCACTAAAGAGTACTGGATATAAACTGCAGCTCAAAAAAATGCATTAATGGATAATGCATACAAGTTTTATTTATCATGTCAAAATAAATGTTATAAAAAAAGTTTCTGTTCATAATCTAGAAAGATTTAGTCATTGTTTCATAAACTAAAGCATTTGAAAGAATGACAACAATAATGACATTAAATGAATAATTACATCACGTATAATATCATCAAGTGCACTCATGTGGGAAAGGTATATTCAACTTGGCTTTCTCACATAGGCAAATTGTGCCACACACAATTAGCAGAATTCTCTCCAGGTTCATTACTGTACATGTCCCACTATGATATCACTTCAGCTTACTAACAAGCCATAAACTTGTGATGCTATGTTTTTATCTTTCCCACTCTCCTTATGAAATTAATGTGTTAAATTTAACATCATGTCATTTGATTCAAAGTCCTATTACTCCGTGACATTTGTTCTTGCCTCTTCTTTGGTACAGACTTAAGATGATCCATAATAGCTACTCATCCACTTAGCTGTTATCTTTCCTACCTTGTTTGCCCAAATACTTCTGCACAACCTTTGCGTTGGGTTTCATCATTGCACTGCCATAGTCATGTGATTGACCAGTGATGACTGAGTCTACTGTTAATGTGTATTATATATTTCTGAAATTTTCACCACTGTCTAAAAAAGCTGTACAAATTACCTTTTAAGTTAATTCTTGCAAAAAATGGACACACATCACCTTAAAAAAATTATAATTACCCAGCATTCAGGTAGCCTCATGTTGGCCTGGTTATGAAGATCTGAGATTGGTGTTATCCATTTGATGTCCCCAATGCAAGAGTATAAAAATGAAGGATGGGATTCAACACTGAATGAAATACTTTATATCCATTTGTGAAAATTGCTGGATCACATATCAAGTTTTCCATATTGCTAAATTTTGGTTCAGATCTACTGTGCTACCAACAGGTGAGATGGGTGGTGTTGGGTGGGAGGGTGTATTTTCTGTCATAATTACAAATGAGTTGTTTTTTCTTAGTAGTAGCAGTAGCTGTGATTGTTGTCATTCTTATTAATTTCCAGAAAATGTAATGAGTAATTCAAGTTGCATATTATCCATGAGTTGTATTTACCTATCAAGAGCAAAACAGTTTGATTAGTTGACTGCTTATGGGTACCACACTATTCATTCTTTATTTCTCCTTCCATCTATCCAAATAAATAATGGAGCAACTTTTATCTTTCAATTATACGTTTTAAGAACATGCAAATAAAAAGTATTGAATTATTCTAGAACTTGATTTATATTAGAAAATATTTCTCCTATAGTAACCAACTAGTTGGCATTTTTAATGTCT
The DNA here is from genome assembly GCA_030141615.1 of Unio pictorum. Classification (NCBI taxonomy): domain Eukaryota; kingdom Metazoa; phylum Mollusca; class Bivalvia; order Unionida; family Unionidae; genus Unio; species Unio pictorum. The sequence continues at coordinate 3,553,470 of JARLTB010000139.1, forward strand.
TAGGATTCTGGTAGTTTTGTATCTTTTCGAACATCCATTATGAATTTTATCTTCCTTTTTTTCTTCAGACTATGTAAGGTCAATTTCTACAATGAACAGAATCAAGAGCGTTTTGACTGAGATTGTACAAAGACACCATATGACAACCAAAAACAGAAAGACTTTAATTTAAATGTGGCACTGAAAATATTTGGGGAAGCAAAGAAATTAAATGATATCATTCATTTAAATTCCAAGACAAATGAGTGTGGAATAAATTTACACAAATAAAGATTACTATGTAAATATATAAACTTCTTTTATTTATCATGGATTTTTTTTAAATAATACTTTTATAACGTTTTTAAAAAACACTTTATGATGATAAAGATGGGGAGATCGCTGATACCAATAAGAGAAAAATCACTGATAATTTGCAAAGTCATACCTATTGCTTGGTTCAGCAGCACTGTCCTGTAGCTGAACAGCCTTCATAGCTTCAACATCTTTCTTTCCATTTGTATCCCCTTTGGAAGACTTCTCTGCCTCATGTGGTACATTTGACTCGTCTTTATTTACAGCATAAAACTTGAGATCTGAATCTTCTGATATTCTTCCAGTTTCTTGGCTGTCTATTGAATCTTTATCCTTTTGAATGACATAATACATATAAATAGCTATCACAACAATCACTGTAACACCAAACTTGAAAATCATTCTCCTTCGCCTTGACATTCAATCGGATTGCTTCTCATTTGGTAGGCAAATAATTGAAGTACATTCCTTGACAAATCTGTTAAGAAAAGCAAAGTTTAAAGTAAATATAACTTGTAACAAGAACCCTTTAATTGCAGACTATTTGCCACTGCACATATCACAACACATACATTTGTATGGCCTAGTGGTTAGAGCGTCCGCCGCGGAAGCGGGAGGTCGTGGGTTCGATCCCCGGCCGAGTCATACCAAAGACTTACAAAAATGGTACTAACAGCTGCCTCGCTTGACATTCAGCATTAAGAGGTTAGTGTTAGGACTGGTCGGCCTGGTGTCAGGATAATGTGACTAGGCGGGACATCATGCTACATGTCTGCGGCATGATGCCCCAGTGGTAGACATCACTATAAACTGCCTCACTGCAGACATCGTAGCGATATGACTGAAAATTTTTTAAAGCTACGTTAAAAATCCTAAACAAACAAACAAACAAACATTTGTAATTTGAGCAAACATCGTTTCCATGTTATAAATCATGTGCAAACAAAATCATTTTAAATTTTAAGATGAAGTACATTTTACAATGTCCAAAAACATGTAATAAAACTCATTATTACTGTGTACACTTGATTATAAATCAAATCAAAAATAAACAACAAGACCCAGATCTTCTGAAGCATGATGCATCATTAATAGGAGTACATTTTGTTCATAATTAATCCAACCGCTAGATAATATCAAGATCAAACTTGAATGTTGACAATCTCAGCCAGTCAGATTTAAAGCCACATCATTAACATGCACCATTTTAACTCAAAGTCACATTCAAAGAAGATCTTCATGACCTATTTACCAAGTTTTATCAACATTCTCTTAAAAATTGAGCCTCAAGAGAGGCAAAAATGTCAAATGCAAGATCACCTCATAAATATGGATCAGTACGAGTCATAATTAAAATCTTCCAACATTTTGACAAATATTAGCTTAATAACAAAAGTTGGATTAAAATCAGGCCAGAAACAGTATTTATTGTGATAAGATCAGTTAGATTTTGTATGGCAATACAAACTGGTTCAAAAGAGATTTAATCTATTTTGAGTTTCAATATTATTAAATGTTTTGCCTAACCAGATAAATGGTATTTATTTCAAATCAAAATGTATGAGACAAAAACTAAATCTATTACATTTTATCAGTATTCAAAATATATGGCTTATATGTGTGTGTGTGTATATATATATATATATATATATATATATATATATATATATATATATATATATGTGTGTGTGTGTGTGTGTGTGTGTAATAAAAATACACTTCTTATTGAATTATAGCATAAACATTAGGCAAGCAGGAAATTGTAAGTGGGGGGGGGGGGCATTATATGTATGACTGTAGTCTGAATATACATCTTCGTTTGTACCCACTACCTACTAAAAAGACAAAATGTACAAATGAGATAATAGATGTACAGAACTTAGTTTATTTATTGATTTATAATTTCAAACCTGATTATGGCCAGGTAGGACCGTAACACCGTCATCATCTGCACATTTAATTCCAAACGGATGTTTTCAGTGTAAAAGAATACCTGTTCACCAGTCATTTCCCTTCCTAGACAAGCCCATTTTGAACAAAGGGGTGTATGCACAACTACTCATGTATTACATAAAATGAAAACACCATATATCATCTTCTTCCAATATTTACAATGTCAAATCACACAAAGAAAAAGAATGACAAGTACAAATTTGCCTTTAACATAGATTGAACAAGGGGTGTGATTTCAATGTAAATATATGCAAATGATACAATCTGATTAAAATCAGATCTCCCTCCCTTGTCCTATGTGAAGATCTGATGACAATAAGGATCATGTTATATTGACCTTTAAATAGGCCAATGGAAAAAATGGTTTTAAAAAATCTGAAAGTGAATCAAATCATTAGGTACACATTCTTGATCTTTATCCACACTGTCTTGTCTGTAATGTCAAGATATAAGACTTCATTTTATTGGCTGATAAAATTAGGATTATAGTAAAAACACAAGGTTACCAGAATATGACCCAAATGCAGTCACTGTCAGATCTTCATGTAAAAGTGAAGATCTGATTTTAATCAGATTGGCAAAGGATATACCTCAAAACTCTCAACATTATCTGGCAGTTACCAAATAGGATAAACTCCATCACAATGTTGTTTGAGGAAATCAACTTGCCCATAGTGTAGGCAACATGGTGCTGTGTTAGTATGGAAAGTCTGTTAAGCCACAGGAGTCTGACGTTTTATCAATAAAGTACGGCGAAATGTCTGACAAAATGAAATACCCTTAACAATAATATATATATATATATATATATATATATATATATATATATATATATATATATATATATATATATAAATATATATATAATCAGCCTACCTTGCCTAATGTGACCGTACTTGTGAAAAAAAAAGGTTAATTCGCCAGTTGGATTCAGGACATCGTCATTTAAGAGCTATGCGTTGGTAAGCAACTGTCTTTTGAATGCATATGTGTAGTGTTTCAGTCTTCTTGTGATTCTGAAGCGATAAAAGACTCGTGAGAAAATGTCGAATCGAGCGAAGGGTTGTGTTCACGCTTGCATTCCTTGTGTTTATATATATATATTATTGTTAAGGGTATTTCATTTTGTCAGACATTTCGCCGTACTTTATTGATAAAACGTCAGACTCCTGTGGTTAAGCATGAAACAGGCAGATAATGTCAAACTTAGGGCCACCCTGGTTACATTCAGGCTAGAAATAATAAATCAATGAATTAATTGACTAAGTTCTGTGCACTTTTTATCACATTAAAAGTTTCTGTTATTGAAAGTGGTGGTGTTGGGGGGAGGAGTAGTCCTACCCGTAAGACGTATCACATGTTGATCTTGATTTGAGTGCTACGTCTTACGAGCCTAATGAAGCCATAGTGTAGTTAGTTCCGATGTCGTCGACATCGGAACGATAAATCAAAGTTTCAGGAATATCGAACATACTTGGCAACCTATATAGACACTCTTCCACTAATATATGTTTAATTAATTATACTTACTGCGCTGTTTTTATCCAAATGGAATCAATAGTTGACACTTGCAAACGGACGCATTTTTTGTTCACTTGACATACATTTGAATTTGCTGAAATGCGACAGTTGTCAAGGTATGCCGAAGTATGTTTAAGTTAGGTTCTAATCGGAAATATTCTTTGAACGAAACGAAATATTGCTTGCTGTTCAAATAGGCAATATAGAAATAATTTCGTTTCGTGAAAATAAAACAGCTTTATTGAAACTTACTTCGGCATTACTCAGCCACCATGGCATTGAAACGTGTTTCAAAGAAACATGAAAAATGCGTTCATTTCCTAGTGTCAGAGTTAGAGTCGATCACGATCAGACAGCAAAGTAAGTAAATCAATAACTCTTAAATATGTGGATAAATGTTGATACTCATTGCCAAGTATGAAAATTTCACCTCTTATTCTCTGTTCAGTATATTTAAAAACACTACACAGCGCTGCTCTTTAGGCAGTAAGACCCAGACGCGAGCAAACATAAATATCAGCGTCGGGGCTTACATTGTAGGACTAGGGGGAGGAGGTACAAACCAACATGAAGGTATGTATAGTCGGCCTATAAATCAGATTCAAACTACGTTGTGCAACAGTGTCAATATGAGATGCTAGTATTTGGACCACTGTTTCGCTGGCAAAGTGGTCAGAAATGAGCTACCTGAAAATAAGTATTAAGGCTGCATGACGTCAACTCCCACCAACACAACCACGCATGTCAGTGGGTCGATGTCTCACATTCTAGGACTCTAGACTAAACGTCATCACAACATATTTTCATTTTATGCTTCCGTCAATTTTTTATCATTAGTCTATTCATGTGTGATGTATTCGGCTTTTAAAATTATGCTTTTAAAATTCGATAAATTACGCTGTTATATTTCGACAATAGATCTTTTTAAGATCAAGCAATTGCCCTACAATCCAGTTACTATCGAAAATATGTTCCAATGGATTACGTTGCCTTTATAGTCGAAATGTATCAATTCCTTCGTATTCTCGTAAATACCAATACGATAAATAAACAACGTACGACTATTTTTTAAATAAAGAAACAGTTATTTGTTTGATGCTCTGAAGTGCATAAGAGATTTCATACGTTATTTATACACAGACAACTTTCAACGTTGTACGGCAGCCATGATGAACCGGGGATCACAATATTACCAGAATAAAGGTATTTGCATGAATATATACCGGAATAAAAGTAATTACCGGAATAATTGTTCTTTTTATATAGGAAACTGGAATTTTGTTCGAAACTCAAAATTCTGCAGCAAATTGTGACATATATATTTAATGCAAATTACATATTGATTACAATAGGTACAGTCTGAAGACTTGCTTTAAAAGAAAGAAGTAACATTTAGAGCATTGGACGGGGACATTTAATTACATGGAAAAATTATATGCTGCAATTAAAACTAAAAACAAAACAAAAATAAATTGTTCAGAAAAGTGTGGTGATATTATATTTATGTGTCTGTTCAGTTTAATTTAATTGGCATCCAATTTCGTTTCGAGCCTAGTGTTCAGTAATGCCGTTCGATGAGGTGGCCCACACAAAACGATTTCTTAGATTGAGTACCAATTAGACAATTAATTGAGAGACACTTGCGTGCTAGTTGTTTGTTGTTTTTTCCCCCTGTCCAAATTTGCTTTGTATAGAAGTCGATAAAAAAAAAAGATTTTTACATTTTGCCACTAACATTTTGCAAAACAAAATTATGGCCAAACACCTGATAATTTGATGAAATATAGTATGAATTTGTTAAATCAAGTACACAATAATACAAATTCTGCGACGTGTATAATACAGAAAGAAAATAAAAGCTGGTATTATTGATTTTCAAGGAAGACAATATGCAAATAAAAATGCACAAGATATATATTTAAAAAAATATACTGTTATACGACATTGATGTCAGCCACTCCACTATCGTAATTACCACAAGCACAAGAAAAACTGTACCTCTCATTTCAAATATTAAACAACATAAATTATCGACGTTGAAAGGAATATAATATTGGACAGAGATATCAATGCATTCTTTCAAAATTGAAGAAAGAAAAAAAAATCATTATGATTATTTAAATAAATTAATATTGAGTGCATATCATTGACACGTTCTGCTTATAAAAGGTATTTACAACAAGTTAATCTCAATTAAAAATAATTTAGTTTTTTTAAATGTAAAAATGGCAATACTTTGTCAAAATTTTATACAAATATTTTTGACAGCATCATCTGTCATTTTCCGTTGTGCTTTTTGTCACTGATGGATCCAGAAAATGCAGAGGTAATGGCTTTCAACATAGACTTTTCATAATCACTTCAGGTCCCTTGTGCTCACGGCGTGTAACTGAAATTTTAACTGCATAAAGAAACAAGAGCAATTTTAAAAGTTACCGTCGCTATTTATAAACATTGGACTTATGAAAAGTGACATAACTTAAATCTGTCCTCATCACTGTTAATTCGTTTGTAGCATGTATAAGGTACATGCATTCCACGCAAGTTAAACATCTTGTTTCCAATAAATTTCTGTCAGGTATAGCATAACTTTTATTTTATTTTTAAAAGTCCAACAGTTGTTCATCATTGTTCAAAATTACACAAGGTAGCTTACCAATTTTTTATATAAAAAAAACAGACAAATTAATGCTTTTGAGCCACTAACCTTCGCAAACAAGAAATGTGATCCGTGCGTACAACAATCTGTTTTCTTATATTACTGTATTTCTTGTCATATGTATGTTTCTTACAAGAGACCAAAACCACCATCAGGCAATTCCTCGATTTCGTTCATCATGTCAGGATGCAGACGGACTAATTATATCTTTGGATTAGCATTCCCATTAGGATAAATCCCAGGAAATTCCCAAATATATTCAAGGAGAGTAGCATATGAATCCGATGACAACCACAGTGTGGCATGGTAACGCTAAGTGATGACAAAGTTCTCCTCATATGGTTGAAAAGGTAAAAGAACGTGAACTTTGTTAACTTCCATACAACGCATTGTTTTGAAACAAGGTACTGCTTTAACTTCCCATCAGGCAAAATTAGAAAGTGCGTTTTATGCGAGACAACCCCTGTAACTCTCCTACACATCGCAATTAACAAAGAACATAGGTGTGACTTTTTATTATATTGCGTTGTGACTATTTTTTTCGATGTAGAAAACGTTTTCCTTACAACCATTAACAATTTACTAAGTGAGGTTTTGCTACATTGCAGAATACGAAAAGCGACGCTCGTTTTCACAAATATCCGATTGAGTATCTGATTTATGGCTTATCGGCTAAATTGGACTGCTAATTTAATTCATCGGGAGTCTGATTAATTTATGACTGACAGTTCGCCATCATTATCGCTGCAACGCGATACTCCATATCGTAGTCATAGGAGGTTACTTTAGTGTTGGGTAGGCATTCAATGTCCATCACATATGGAATAATATGGCTAGATTATAAGATTTCTTAAACAATATAATATACTGACTTTCCGTGCTCTTTATCAAAAGATTCACACTAATTTGTTGTGCTTTTATTACAATCATTAACTCTATTAATGTATCATGTTGCTCATATGTATTTGAAAAATCATTCATCTTTTGAACCTCTTTAAGTAAAATAATGGTTTAATATTTTCTGGGACATAAAAGTGCATCATTATTGTTCAGGCAATGTGATTCCCACATTATGTATGCTCATACATCTGGTTTTAAATGCACTTCAATCAGCGAAGTTTTCAATATTATGATATATTCCGTGGTGATTGTTTAATATAAAAGGAAACAATAATCCTATTGGGGTATGCTTGTCAATCAGTTTTGTTTGTTTATTTATGATTTTTAACATAACTTTACCAATTTTTCAGTCATATCGCTACGATGTCTGCAGTGAGGCAGTTTATAGTGATGTCTAGCACTGGGGCATCATGCTGCAGTCATGTAGCATGATGTCCCACCCAGTCACATTATCCTGACACCAGGCCAAACAGTCCTAAACACCTGCCTCTTAATGCTGAGCGCCAAGCGAGGTGTAAGTCTTTGGTATCACTCGGCTGGGGATTCAACCCATGACCTCTCGCTTCCGCGGCGAATGCTCTAACCAGTAGGCCACCGGAGCTGTCTTTTCAATCAGTATTTCTTTTAAATTATAAGCACGTCACAAATATAATTGATTGTACATTGATTTCTTACAGTCAGCAGACACGTTTGGTCAGTTTCAATCACGGCAGTTTGAATTTCAAATGAGCCCCTATTGTGCCAAATGTCAGCTTAGAAGGCTTCAAGGTTGTTTCAAACAAAATACATCTCAGAGATTTATGGGTGCCTCATAATTATAATTGAAAGAATCAGTATAGTAGATTGACTTTCATTTCATGTAAAACCTACCTAAGCTTAATGTTTCCTAAATTATAAAGAAAAATATTTTGCACGTATCATAAAATGCTGCAATAGCATTGATGAAAAAAAAAAAAAATAAATGCACACCCCTCATATATTGTCAATGTGACCCATAATATCCCACCTCATAATTTATTTTGAATCAATTGAATAGTGCATCATATACACATCCACACATGATCGTGTGTATGTTAATCATATAATAGTCCCAAAATAATAATTATGGATCTCAAATACTGATTAGCACTTCCATTAACAATAATAATAATTTGAATTGCTTTCACATTAACGTTGTTGATTTGAGTTTATTGTATCAAGACAAGGAATGCCCAGTTCTGCTTTGAAACTGATAGTCATGTCAGAATAAGCAAGAAATCACAATTTATTCCTTGTGAATTAAAGACACAGATAAATAGGTTATTGTAGTTTTCTTATACAGACAGTACTGTTACTACAGTCATAAAACACATGCGGCTATACTCGTTTGTGTGTATATATATATATATATATATATATATATATATATATATATATATATATATATATATATATATATAGAGGGTCACTTAATTTACCTTTCTGGGTAAAAGTTTTCATGAATATTATTATAAAGATAGGTTTAAAAAAATAAATCACAATAAATACGTTTATGAGAAATTAGGCTTATGACCCACCCCACCCCAAAAAAAAAGGAACAAAGTGAAACATCCATTCTTAGTGGTTTTAAGATTTAACCATTTGTTAATCTTCTTCCCACACCCTACCCTGTCAAAACTTTTATTAGCAAATGGAATGAACTAATTTCTCATTTATATGAAAGTGAAATGTAGATAAAATTAAGAGAAATTCTGTTTGATAATATTTACGATGGATTATTTAGCAATAATGGATATTAAAAAATTAACATCAGCTTTAAAAAACAACTTGGATAAATAGATTTCTCACAATGTCAAATCAAAAACACTGCCATATTATGAGATATAAATACTGTAGTTAAAATATCAAAAGGACATGAAAAATGATTCATTGGCTTGGAGACTTTAGAAAGAAATGTACTTCAAACAGAAGACCCCATGGAAACAAACTCTGAACTCATTAATAAGAGTAAACAAGGTACAAACAGTAATTTAGTGTGGCACTATGGCAGTCAAATGGCACTAATATCACTATAGGAATTTAACATTAAGCTGCCATTATTAAAATGTGACAGTATGGTGCTTGTGGGAATATAATGTTAAAATGACCACAGGATTAACATTAATATGGTATTATGGGAATACAACAAAATTTACCATTTAGAAATGTATTTACAAAGCAATAATGGGAAATTTAATTCTAAAAAATGCCCATTGGATTTACATTAGATGGCACTATGATGGTTATAGGAAATGTAACAGTAACAGTGTTCCACAAGGTTAGCATTAGATGCCTTACATGATGGGCCATAATACTATAACCCTGCCAAAGGGTATGTTTACACATACACACTCCCCTGAAAAGAGTAAAATTGCTTACACATGAACACAGATTTTTACTATATTTTATGAGTTACAGTATTACCCATGACCAACTTAGAAGAGCCATGCCTTCCAATATATTTTGAATACTCTAACATTCACATTTGTTTGACATCAACCATTTTCTTAAAGACTTTATCCTGACAAGATCTCAGATGAGTTTGATGGACTTGGACCACATTTTACTTGTTCTGTGGTTTGATCTCATATGAGTTTGATGAACCATATTTTATTTGTTCTGATCTTTTATCTCAGATGAGTTTGATGGACTTGGACCATATTTTATTTGTTCTGGGCTTTGATCTCAGATGATTTTCATGGACTCGGACCATATTTTACTTGTTCTGGGGTTTGATTATCTTCTTGGATGGCTTGGGAAAACTAGCAGTCATATTTTTATTTTAAATCGTACAGATCTTACAGTTTTATATATTGAATCACATCATAGACAATACCAATTTCAAGAATGATTTTGGTGACATCTTACTTATTTATTTCCTGTGACTAACTCTGTACTACACCAGTAAAAGGTTCTCAGTATCTTTCAGTGAGAAGTAATGAGGGCCAGTACCCATGCTGGAGGTAACTTCTCTCTTAAATTGTAAAAAAGAAAATTAAATTGAACATTCAACACTTGTATGTTTCATATATTGTACAAAACTTATTTTGTAAGAAAATAGTATATTAAAATCCATTTGTTCTGATATAATTTTGTATATTGAAATATGGACTGCATTCAGTAAGAAAACATTCTGCAATTGTTTCGGATAAAGATGAATTTCTATTAAAGGGATGGAATTCAGTTTCAGCTGTACACTTTTCCCCACATTATCCTCTGTCAAATCTTTGCAAATTCTTCAGTGATTGAGATTTGTCTGCTTTTCATGATATAAACTACAGTATAGCTATTGACCACTGGTCAACCCAATGGTGTGATCCAATGAATGTCATAAAGCTACACCTATTGGAAAAAAAATCATACTAACCTATATTGTGATATTTTTGGACCCAACATGCTCTTTTCTTCACCCATCTTTTCATACCTGGCCTCTATGGTAAAAATCTATAGTTATCAAATATGTTCGACTGAAAGTTTCTTGATAACAGTTGAGGTGCAAGGCATCAACATTCTAGACTGAATAGGCTTTGGTTTAACTAAATATTAAATTTTAGAATACAAATATTTGAGTAAATAAACCTGCATAACCACCACAACATAACCAATGAAGTTTTCAGGATTGGTTTATTTATTACGTAAGATGACAAACTCCATAAAGAACAATTTGCATATAGAACAAAAAGTATGCAATTACACTCATTAATAATTTTTAAGAGTAGTTATAGATGCATGAGGAACTGCTGTGACTCAGTGGTTAGCATGACAGATACATGATCAGCCTGAGTTGACCACTAATGTATCTATGGACAACGCACTTAATTCAAATTGCATCAGCACATAACCTTTCATGTGCTGATGTACTTTAAAGACCAATAAATGAACTAATAAAAAAAAACGTAAAAGGTTTAGTGTGGATGAACAGAGAACAAACTGATCGAGTGCACAGTGTACATGTCACAATGGGTCACAGTTCATTCAGCCACTGAGTGCTTTTTCGAAGGACTCTCATAAACTTCCCAAACATTTCAAGTATTTCTTTTCTAATAAAAATAAAATTTTCTCTTTATGTTACTTTGTTTATCAAAACAATGGGTTAGTCTGTTTTATGTGACTTCTGTATATAAAACTAGTTTTAAAAAATCTTTGTTTTCTTATTTATGAATGCCCTTGGGTAACACTGAAGATACTACCTATTAATTAGGTAATAATTGCACATATACTATGTATATATGCATGTTCAGGTGAGTGTGAGTGAGAAAAAGGAAAGAAAGTGATGATACACAATGCTGTACTTACAAAATATATTTGTATGTGTGCTCATTTGTATCTGGGTCTAAAGGTACATTAACTAGTCAACTAATGATGTTACACCCTCTTTAAATCAAGTTATTATTATTATTATTATTATTATTATTATTATTATTATTATTATTATTATTATGTACTAGTTATCAAACCATGCATTTCTTTGGAAATAATTAATGCTGTAAACAGAAATCTGCATGACAATTAAATGTTTAATGTATACAAAAAGCATTCTCTGTATGGAATTAGAACTTCCAATTCAAACCAATATGGCACCTTAATATATCAACAATAGTGCATACAAAATGATGTTACAGTATAATGTTTACTGAAGAGATTAGATTGCAAAAATGGAGATATTTATTATCATATCTGCTATCCAAATTAATGTAATCATGAGCACCATAATATTATATTTTAATGGTGTAAATGTTGTGAACTCAATACATCAAACTGACATAAGCCATGACCCAGCCTTATACCTATATAAATAATTATTGATTTTGTCCAAGCCCTGCTTTCATATTAGTGAGTTTGGATTACTCATTAACCCAAAGCAAATACTGTTAATTCATTATTTGCTTAGGGAGGTGGGCACTGGTTATGTGTGTGCATGTATTTCACAATTATTTTTTATTTTTTGGGTTCCTACATAATGAACAGTGATTAATCTATGAATATTTTTACTACATGAATTCAGGCACATTCTGCCTTCATAAAAGATTACTGCATCATATACTGCAAGACTGCAGAAAGCTATTTCAGACAAAGTACAAAGGTGGAAATCTGTATCCAAAAATGCCACCAAAACAAAATGTAGTTTTGTTGCTAAAAAAAACTGAGGTTTATTCATGATGTCACAGAATTAGGCGAAAATTAAATTTATTTTCTTCTTGAATTACAAACTAATTTCAACCATTTTTTTTTGTTTCGTCGTACATGCAATACCTGGGGTGAATAAGTGGTTTTCTCCAAGGTAAGCAGCGTGTAACGATTTGCATGTGCCTGACTTTGAATTACATGAAATCCGGAACATTAGATTCACAGGGTGCACGGTAATCTTGCCGTGATTTCAGCTCACCTATTTGAGGGTATATAAGGCAGAATATTTATGATCAATATTACGGGACCAAAAGTATCTAATCACAGGATAGATAGCTCGTCTTTCAATCTCCAGCCAAAGGGGTGAGTGTTAAATTTATATTTCGTTTTATTGTGAATTTTATTCAGTTTATCATTTCATATAATGATGCCTTTATTACAATGCAGATTTTAAACATGGAATATTTGGAATTACTAGTCACTATTAGACTTTAAATGCAATAGCGTAATCTAAGGTTTAGATTATTTTTTGAGACAACTATTATTAGTCTGGTTTCTTTATTGTAGCTGATAACGCATCTGATAACGTCTGATAACATCTCTGATAGCATCTCTGATAACGTCTTTGAGATCGTAGCTGAAATTGTAGATGATTTGTTGCGGAACATCTCTGATAACATCGGCTGATAACGTCTCTGAGATCGTAGCTGAAATTGTAGATGATTTATTGCGGAACATCTCTGATAACATCTCTGATATCGCAGCTGAAATTGTTGCTGATTTATTGTGCAATCGAATTGAAGTATCTGACTGTCTGTCTGTTAGATTGTCTGTCCGTCTACATCTGTCGTGACGTGTAAATATCCGGAAATCTAGAAGTCCGAGTGTCGGAGCTGTCTAGAGTTGTAAACATCCGGGGTGGCATCTAGGGTATTGAGGAACGTTAGTTCTAGTAGATGCTGTATGCTGTCTGTACGTATAACTGTGGTGGATCCGTGAAGGGCAAGTGACCGATAAAAGTATTGAGTCAACAGGGTTGAGACACGTGTGTGTTGCAATTGTAGTACAATTGAATACAGTGTTGTATTTACATGGTTACTTCAAATCACAATAGTATTTCAAGGCATTGCATGAATCTCAATAAAAGCTAGCAACTTGATTAAATACATGTATATGTTCGTGCTAGTTGTCGCAATCCATACGTGCGATAGTATAGTTTGATGTTTGTGTTTATTATCGTAATTTATACTTGCGTTAATATAACTTTTGTAAAGGTTCCTTGGATCTGTGTATAGTCCAAGAGATCCCTTTGTATCTGTGTTTTATTTTGTATTAATATTTCATTTATTTATGTATTGTGAATGGTTGTGATTGTAATTGTGGGTTGAACGCATGAGTTGTTGTGTTGATACATCATTATTTTTCATTAATAATTTATTTCATAAATTTATATTTTCTTTCACATATTGTGTTTGTGTTGTTCATTTAATCCACCATCCTCTCGGTAACAATTCTGTTACACATGAGATTATCTAAAAATGCAGATATCCTCAAAACTGAAAAATAATGAAACACATGCATAATAATACCTCTCACATGCATAATAATACCTCTCACATGCAAGGAATTTTAAATAATACAAAGAGCAACAAGACTTTTTGGTTTTTTTTTATTTAACTAAAAATACAAATTGACACCACATATATATTCAATATTCTTAAATTGTAATGTAGTTTCTTTTTAAAAGTGAAAATCTGTATTGTACACTTTTAGTACATACTAAGAGAAAAGTAATCATCTTCATTCTTATTCAGTATATTTAATGGAAGCTAATAAAACAAAAATGTCAGTGAGTCCAGTTTTTCAAAATCTTGTCTAGTGCTGTATGACAACATGGGTTTTACAGTTAGCATTGTGGTGCTATGTGTTACATGACAATAAACTGACGGAACTACTTACTATTCTAGGACCCAGATTAATTTACTGAAGTAATGTCCAGGCCATATGTCATTGCACACGTAACAGAGTAGCTGTTGTTGTTCGAGTGGGACTTTGACATGTAGATGATACAGCAGGAATTTTTAGCAAAGAATAAATTGAAATAATTTTGCAGCACAGAGCAAGGTAACAAATAAATCCCAATAAAAGTAACTGTCTTATGTATTCGCTTATAAATTGTATCCAACTGCAAATAACATAAGACACTTATCAAATATGCTGTCAGATCAGGGACTATGTTGTCAGATCAGGGACTATGCTGTCAGATCAGGGACTATGTTGTTTGTTCTGCTTATTACTCTAAAGATTCTCATAGACTCAAATCAGCTAGTATGGTATGAGATGAGAGATCTTGGTCTGTGTAGCTGTTATTAAAGTAGTATATATGGGGCTTTAAATTTTATAGCTGATCAAGATCAGTAACTGCTAAAATATAATCGGTCAAAATTTAAATCCTATTTCTGACCAAAATTACAATATTTTATTATGCATTAATTATGATAATATGGACATAATCTGTATAATTTTGATTGAATTTCAAAAGGGTGCCACTAAAATATGTCTTAAAATGCTTTTATAAGAAAATCTTTGATGTTAAAGGAGCTGATATGCTAATATGAGTTAATAGTCGATAGGTCATCTGTGATACATCTGCTACTGTACAACCAGTAGTCTAGTCTTGGTTCATTTTTCCTGTAGTCTACATATAATCATGTACATCTGAGGTTTCAGGGTCATTTTCCTGAACTTGTGAATTACAATTAGTATCAAAATGTTTGGAAACCAATTATACTGTATTTCTGTATTCAAACAAGTTTTCAAAGTGTTTAAAAAAATCAACAATTTAAAAATCAACAATTTAAAAATATTTTGACAAAAAGAATTTTAGTAATCGTTTTAGTAATCCATAAACTTAAAACCACCTGAAGAAATTAAACTTCACTTTTCTATCTTTCAAACTGATCAAGTAGCAGTTTGTTTATAATCTGAATATGAAAATGACAGCTTTTTTGGAGAGGTAAATGACAGTCTTTGATATTGTGTCACAGAACTGATGACCTTACATTTGGTGGCATATCATTATAGAGACAAGTCCAGTTTTTTCTTCAGGTGTTTCAAATTTATAAGGAATGGTTCATTCCTTCATTTGTGTGGCTGAAAAATTAACTATTTTAACTGGAAAATGCCCCCACAATCATTCAAAACTGCTCTCTAATGTCCAAGCCAGCTTTGTCATTTACAGGTCATGATTTCAAATGGTTAAATGTATTAGAATGTCTTCTTTTTAACTAATAAATCTTAAATTTATAAAGAAATGGTAATGTAGCAAGCATTCTCTTCACTAAATCAATCTGCACTTACTAATGAAAATGAAAAATGACAATCAGTTCTCTACATGCCGTCTACTGACTGCCATTTCAACTCTGTCAACGTGCATTTGAGTCTCAGACTCGACCAATGTGGGTATGTGAGAAAGCTTGATGGTAGCTTCTCGTGGGTCGGTGGTTCTTCCCTGGGTTCTTCCTCCACTATTAATACTGGCCGCCATGTATAGCCTATCTTTTACTGAAAATTGCATTAAATTCTATAACAAAAATTACAACAGCAGCAGTCTACTGATAACCAATAATAGTGACTAAAATGACTAAATGAGGAAAAATCATAAAACTAAATTTTAGTTTGTTTTTCCCACCTGAAAAAAGAATCAAATATACCTATTTTGGAACTTCAATAAAGAAACCTAATAAAAAATACAGTTAAAACAATTGCTGACCAGCAGAGTAATGAACTCTTTCATTAACAACTTTGTGAAAAATTCATGTGGTAATCTTTAAGTGCTAAAATCTTATTTAAAGTTCTGTCTTTTCGGTTCTTGATTCCCTTTCAGATTCTGCAGACATTTCATCTATTTTATCATACTGACCATTCCAATGATAAGATGCTAGCAAAGCTACATTTTTAGCACTTATAATACTCATTTCCATGGCAGAGGCCGCCATTTCTATCCCACTAATATGATAAAGCCGTTCATTCAATATAAATGATGGTAAATTAATGGATGAGGGATAGTTGGGGTACGCCATCCAATTTATCAATCGTAAATCATTCTGTATTGGGCAAATCTTATTAATTTCATCCTCTGTTGGAACTCTGTTTGAAAAAAGTTTATAAACAGCTTTATCATTTTTTAACTCTTCTTTACGAGGTTCAACAGGTTTTTGTTTTGAAAAAGAATTAAAGAATAGCTTGTCATTAATCGTAAGTATATCATGAGGTAGATCATTAACATTATGGTATCCAAAGAACGTGGCATTTGGTTGTCCTTGTATGAATGTTGCAACTGTTAAATGAAAATCATAATCTATGGGTTCGATTTCTTTTTGAAAATTAATGAACTCGATATTTGTAATTCCTTTGTAAATTGGAGTGGCAAGTACAATGATGTCGTACTCTTTCATTTCTAGCTTTTCTTGATCTGTAGATGAGGTGTAGTGAATGGTGTACATTGGTGTATCATCTGAAAGTAGAGTCACGGTGCGAACTACTCCATGTATCAAATTGGCCTTTGATTTTTCCAACAGGCCTTGTGGTACCTTTTGGTTGCCTCCGATAACATTCCACAGCCCTGGTTCAATGCCAGCCATTGACACAGCACCTGAAGTATTATATAAAATATGCATTACATCTTTATGTCACATCTGTTATGTTGAAATATTGACATTAGAACTTGAAGTATATTGAACATTTAGATCATTTGGAACTACCAAAATTACAATAATACATCAATGCATAGATGCCAACTCTCACGATGTTGACGTGAATTTCACAACTTTTTCAGTGATTCAGTTCCACTCTGCATGCATAAAATTCATTAATTCCCCAATTCTCAAGCATTTAAAATGCTTAATAAATTAACCGATTTCCTGTTAAGCACTAGTCGTGATATAAGCAGTTGTCAAACGGTCCAATACTACTAGTTGCAATATGAGCGAACTATAGCTGATTTATATAGTTGGCCCGGTAGCAAGCATTTTAGTGTAGTTTAATCTACATACATAAGAATAGTTTTACAAATGTGTTTTAGAGAAAATGGGGCCGAACCAGAATTTTGTTCCGCGCATGCGCTGCCAATATTGATTTGAATAACCATTCGCCAACGCATCTTGAAGATGTCTTCATCATCAAGGAAAAAGTCTAGAGTTTCCTCTGACCCTTGTTACTCCATTTTTCTTTGGAAATTCATTTATTGTCCATATCATGTGACTATATGACCTCGATGACATACAGGTTGCAAGATCTGTATAGTCATGTGACTCGGACTGAAAATGGCCAATTCCATGTCTTTACTGTCAGTGGATTAAAGACATGATGAATGTTATGCTGACGATTTTTGAGAAATTAAATATATTTCTTTCAATTTCATGCAGGTATATCTCAATGAAAGATTGATAAAGTTTGCTGGGCCGGCTAGTAAGTGGCTGCCCCATGCTGACAATAAATGGTGTCGGTGAATTCCAATTTTTTGATAGGGAATGGACTCTGACCCTACACCCCAATATAAAAAAAGGAAACTTGGAATAAGAAAAAAAAAAATATATTACACAAAAAGTGAAATTAGTTTGATATATACCAAACACTTGCCTTGCATTCAGCCATCAAAGACAGATATACATCATGCTCTTTGCATGCAGTGTGCCACATATATTAGCATTGTGTATGATGGCAGAAACGATGTGAGGAAGCCCATTAAGGTTGGAAAAAATAATTAATTCACAGCAGACTTCATCTCTGGAATATTTTAAGCTGTCGCCGGAAGAAGTCCAAGGTACCGTACCAATTCTGCAGCATTGTTTGTGAGTTTTCTCACATAATCTACCTTTACCAGCTGGAGACCATGCTAAAGATTTGTTCCGACAAATATTCCCGAACTCAAGAATCACTTCACGAATTCATGTCAAAATTCTCTAATTTTTATCCCTATTTTCACTAACTGGGAGCATGGAGGGCTGGCAGCAATGAGTATGGGAAAAAAATTTAGTCCAGATAATCAGGTTGCCAGATTGTAAAATTTTTGTCCACAAGCAGAATTGTGAACAAAAGTATCTGTATTCTAATCATGCATGTGCCAGTTGGTGATTTATTTTCTAATAAGTCATTATATCACTGAGAGTAGCATCATGGCTTGTACAGGCCTAAGGGAGTTGTTTAACAAGAACTTTAAATGGAGTTTTCAATGACTTTCAGATATTTTTAATTTTGAAAAAGGATGTTTTACTTATTGAATCTGAACTTTCTCCACATTACAGTGGGACCCCGCTATAACCCGAATTCGGATATAACCCGGTCGTGGCATGGCTCCCGAAATTTCGGGTAATTTATTACAGGTATTTTTCTCAAAGACCAAAAAAAAAAAAAATTAAGTATGAAAAAAAAAATTAAGAGTTTAATTATCATTCTCATATTCGTCGAAACAGTGCGAAAAAGAACGTGTAGAAAATGTATTATCAAATTTCTCCTAGTTTTGTGCCAAAATAAACGTCGGAAATACAAACCAATTGCTGGGCCTACTGAGAACTTTGATCTTTGTTTATTGTTGAAAAATTACAGCTCATAAGTGTCAATATTATAATTACTGATTCCTGAGTAATGAAGCCATCGTGTCTACTTTGTGTTTGTCTTGAATGCATTCCGAATACAATCGTTGCTCAAAATAATCTCCGATATATGTTCTCTTAATTTCATACACAACTAAGCAACAGCCAATGCGGTGGTTGATAAAAGATTCTCACCAGAATGTATAAATCAATTAATTTAAGTACATTGTTTATCATCAAAGTGAACTGCCGAGCTAAACAGTGACATAATCAGTGGTTAAGCCAGTTCTGCCTGCTGTATTTATTAGAGTACATCAAAAGAACATGACGCAATAACTGGGAGGCAAGTTCAAAGGACTTTGACTAGCAGCTTGGGTAGGAAAATGTGCTGAAATTTACAATGACTGAATTCAGAGACACAGAGATCCTGAGATGTACATGTATTTATTATAAGAACACACTTTAGCTTCCATTATTTAATCTATGGACATGTACTATTTCATCATTCATTACGTACACCCGTTACGTAATTTTTGGTTTTTTTTTCCTTTTCATTGAATTCAGTCATATAATGATCTGTGACAAAATTATTGAATATTTTACATCTGTGTGTGGATATTTTCGATGGAAATATTTGTATTATGGATTCAATGTATGTTACAAGATTCGCTGGTGAGTACACGGTGTTGATACTCTTTTCATGCAATAGATTATACATGTATACATAAATTAGGCACGTGTATGTATCAATGCATGGTTCTCTGAATAAAGTAATATATTATATCTGCAATTTCTGTTACCACAGCAAATGTTTTTCTCATTTAATATATATTGATCAAAAATGGTAATTGTGCCATGCATTTTCGCACCCGTCTTTATGTACCCCCCCCCCAATTAAATCCAAAAATGTGTTGGTATTGAAAATGGTTGCTTATAACACGGTTCGGTTCATAGCCCGGTCGGATTCTATGGCTCCCAACTACCGTGTTATAGCGGGGTCCCACTGTACTTTCTTTATTTCAGCATAAATTGATACAAAGGTATAAGAAAAACACATTACAAATAAACACATGATTACATAAAAGATAATCTACTCCACCTGGTAACTAATCGTGTCATGTGTTGCTTGATTCACCTAAATTTATAACATTTAATTGTGTGTGTGTGTGAATATGAAGAATACAAATTAAAATGGTATAGGCGACATTCAAAAAAAAAAAATTCCAATTTTTTTATACAAATTCAAGTTTTACCAAGGCTATCCCCCAAAATCAAGATTTTCAAGGTTGTACAACTACTTAATGCCTCTGATCAGACCATAATATGTCTTAATCAGCTAGTGCATACTGTATGACAAATTGTCATTGCTGTACTCTTTTTGAAAGAATCAAAAGTAACTTTATCTCAATGCATCTCATTTTCTCCACCTCTCTCCTAATTACTACAATGACTGTAAATATTGGGACACTGTAAATCATGGAACATTCTAAAATTATTTTTAAAAGATTTTTTTATGACCTAGAAATGTTGGGACACAATATTAAAACAATTTTTTCATGTGCAAAAGATTTGGGACATTATAATTAATCAATGTATTTTCTTGATTGTAACGGCCTTTGATAATAAAAAAAAAGAAAAATCGACCGTGGTTGTTAAAGGACTATAATCTATAGTATTACATGGAAATTTTGTAAATTGATATAATTTGTTTTAAAAGTTAATAAATATATTGAATTTTCCCACTGCCTTATTATAATATCTACCAAATGAATGAACAACGAAGTGTTTGGTTCAAAGCTTGCATTTAGTGAACATGTTTACATCATGGCATCTACACAGATACATTGAAGCTTTTGACTTGCACTGAATGACGTACATCCCTTTGATCTGAATTATAAGTACCATTTGCACTTAACTTGCATAATATCTCCAAAATACAATAATGCTTTGAAAATAACCATAATACATAAAAATTTTTAGACACAGTTAACTCTGAATACATGAAAATTCACTGAAGCTTTAAAAACCTATCTTTAAATGCCCATTCACTGGAGCATAAATTTGTTCCATGTTGGTGTCATGATCAGCACATTAGTTTCATTTATAGATGCATGTGTGTTGTACTAAGTTTAAAAAAATTATGGCACTGTTGTAAAATAATCTGCATAATTTATGTTTGTACTGTACTTTACAAAGCTTTATAAAAAGAGCAAGATCCAATAAAATATTATAATTACAATTTATTTGTATACATACATGTATGTATATCGCACAATACTACAATGCAAAAGCCTGGCTGTATAGTGTTGGCAAAAGGATAACTTCCCAAATATGTAAAGGAAACAAGTGCATCAAGTTTAGGAAGATAAAATCTTCCAAAACAATATAAAAACAATGCATGACAATAGGAAAAATAAACATTAAATTATTTAAAAGATATATAAAACTGCAAAAAGTATACATAAAAAACTAAATTCTTAGAAAAAAAAGATCAAAATGTGTTATAAAAAGTACACAGAAGCATCTCTATGTCAAATGTGAGAATTTGAGGCTGAAATTTGAACTGGTTCTGACACACATAAATACCGATTCTTTTGGTTGCAACTAGTTTGTTCATACTTTCTTATTATCTTCATTACTTCGTGAAAGTTCCTGTAGATTATATGGATTCCTGTTCAAAAAAGAAATTGTTGAAGAAGAAGAAAGAAAAAAAAAAGAGAGGGGGGGGCTGTTATGATTAAATTTACTCTTTACATGTCTATATAATACACATTTTTTTGCAAATATTTGGGTGTCCTTTATGAAGTTTCACTCTGACTTGTATATAGCAGCCACCTGTATAAAAAGCTACTTCTGTCTGGGTCTGAAGGTGTCTAAGAAAACTTTCTATACGTATTGCATTCCACTTTCTCATAAGATGCTGGCAACCAATTCAAATGCTTTTACAAATGTTAACACTATAGCCATTTACATTTACAACAGTAATATCTTCTGTTATACTGTTGCAATTACTTTGTACTTTTAATATGTAGCTGGCTCTTAATGACATAAAAAGAAGGCTGTTGGTATGTATATTTAATTGTTTGTTAGATTTAAATTTGTTATTCCATTACATGCTAATGTAACATTGTTTACTGGATTTGATATTGTCCAGAATTGAAACATTGAAATTAGTTGCTGACCTTTAAAATCATTGACAGTTTTGGTAAACAACTTTCTAAAATTATCTTTCTCAGAGTAAGAATCATTAAGTTGAGGGTCAATCCGAACTACATGAAAAAAAGCATGTATCAATTGTTAAACGCTGGCTATTACAGACATTATCGCATTCCATCTTGAATTTCATCTGTTCATTGATAGGACTTGTGATTTTGAATTCTTGGATTTAATATGTAAAACTAAGTTCAATTTTCTCATTTTTCACAAGGCTTGTTGTCTTCACTCCTTTCTGTTACTTATTTTAAGATGTTACGTGTATTTGATTTGGGTCATTTATTTTTAATTGTTTGTTTGTCAGATTCAAATTTGACATTTTAAGTTTAAGATTCATTCATTGGTAGATGACCTGTACTTAATAAATAAACACCAGGTGTTGACCTCATTTCTGACCTTGCTTCAGAGTTGTAAACAAGCTTTTAAAATGACTGGTTGATTCCAAGGACATTATGGAACTTTGTTATAAACATCTTTCTATTTTTAGTTGGGTTATATGGTGTGTACGAGATTTTTTTGAACGTAAATTTGTTCTAAAAGATTCTAGAAGATCATGTGACCTCTTTCTTGTTTACGTAAAAACAGGTATACAAATTATGTTTTGGAGTGAACTATTTAGTAGAAGTTGGGATGTTAGAATATTAAGTTGAGTTGTTTTGAGTTATTTTAAATTACCTTGTATTGAAAATTATTTCAATTCTTTTGGATCAAGAGGATTTATTTTGTTATTTATCTGGAAAATAATTGTGCTCATTGAATTTCATTACCAAGAACTGACTTCATCACGTGACATTATCTTCCATCTTGGATGCTTCACTAAGATTCAAACTTGGAATTATTTGGACATTTTATTACCAGGACTTTTGCAATTTCTCTAGTGGATTATATTTTGAATTATTTTTGGATTAATTTTGGAATTGATTCTTAAAACTGTAAGTTTATTTTTCTTTTCTGGAAAATATTTGTGCTCAATAAATTGTTTATTAAGTTTTTACAAGCTTGTTATTTTCACTCTTTCTATGTTACTGTTTATTCGAGCCTAAGCACGTAACAAAGAGCATAGACTTGTAACGCTGTACGCAAGTATTGGAACGTTTTAATTTTATTTTGTTCTGTATTTTAACCAGGGCTTGAATGATTTCCCAGATATGCATTGACAGTTTGATTATTAGCAGCAAATGTTTTTATAAGGATATCAATTTGTTAACTAACCTCTTCCCTCCTCACTGCTTTGTAACACAAAGTATATCTAATAAGAGCAAAAACAAATTTTATATAAACTCCCTTTTCTTAAAAAACGAGATTTAAACACAGATGGAATCGCTTTAATAATTCCATCCCAGTTGTGGTCAAATACTATATATGCCCTGTTATCTGTTTGTTTTTTTCATTTTAATGCCATTTTCAACAGATGATATACAAGGCAGCCTGATATTTGGTGGTAGAAGAACATGGGAAGAACCACCAACCCATAGGAAGTTACTGGCAGGCTTTCTCACAAACACCTCACTGGTTATGCCAAATTTTCTAATCATTTATATCCTATATTTAATTGCATCTTACCAACAAGTCCATGCACATCAGTGGTCTGTCCATAGTTAACCCTCATGGCTCCCATCACAATTTCATCAATGAATTTGTCAGAGAACCCTTCCTCCTTCAACAAGGTCTTGATGGATTTCTTAGTCCAGCTGACTAGAGTTTCATCCATTGCACTGAGAAGATCTTCTACAGTTGAAAAAGCATGACCATCTGCCTGTATCTGATACAATCTGTAGAAAAAGGGATAATAGCATGTCTTGTCATTAGGCGTGGAATGATACACATGTGCCATGTATTGATACGATTTACAATACACCACCAATGGTATGATGCATACCAATAAAACACATAAATGTGAACATCTTTCTATTTTTGGAAGGTAGGTGGTGCGTTTTTTATGCTGACATACTGGTAAGAGATTCTAATTCCAGTCTGCAATTTACACAGACATATATTTTTCATATATTGATATGCAATTCGCATTGATGACAAGAAAACATTACTTTCAAACAGACTTCCTGTTGGCTATCAGTGAGTTTTATTCAAATATTTTAGGCCGGATAAGGCTGGCTCAATTTAACTCACTTTTGCCACCAGACCCTTTATTTTTCACTGCATTAACGCTTTAAAAACATCTTATTACCAATTTCATGTCTCATTTAAACTTGGAAGATGTTATGATGTTATCTTCAAAACAAAAGAAATAATGCAATTTCCTCATGCAAATAAAAGTTCGCATAGAACAAATCCATGTATAGAAACAAGGATGAATCTATCTCATTGTACTTTCTGCAGATGCAAAAGACTGCTGCAGCCAGTTATTTTGTTTTTGTAGGTGAAGAATGTAAACTATTAACAATAATCAGTCATATTAAAAAAAAAAAAATTAAAACTGACACAAGGTGATAAGCTTGAGCGATTAGAATTCAGCCTCCATAATCATTATGTGATAATCATATGTATTCCATTGGCACCTTCCATCACTGGTTAAATATCTCTGCATAAAAAAAATGATATTTTAAATTTGTTCCTTGTGTACAATTTAAGAGATATACTGCCAGGATTTTATCTAAAGCAAAGATCTCTACCTTTGACAGTGAAATAAGACGGAATTAAAAAATGTAGGGAAAGAGAAAACACTGATAGTTCTATATTTACCTAACATTTCCTTACGTCTCTCCTTTGTTTTGCTCACTTTATAAGAGCTCAAATAAAAAGTCTTTAAAAGATGTCACCTGTAGTTGCATAAACATTAATCTCTTAACTGTTTCTGAGCATACTCTATTCTTTATCTGTATTTGAATATTGTACAGTGTATCCGTCTGACGAGGCTTATACATAGCTACTGATCTTTACAACAGTTTTTGTACAATTTTTCAGAGCTCACATATATTTTTTGGATACATCTGTTCCAAAAAAGGATTTTTCGCTATCAAATATAAAATCTGTCAAAGTTTCACTATTTTCTGTCAGTGATTTACTAAACCAGTCAGATTTCTTATCTGTTCCATAATAGGATTTTTCGCTATCAAATATAAAATCTGTCAAAGTTTCACTATTTTCAGTCAGTGATTTACTAAACCAGTCAGATTTCTTATCAGGATTTTTCGCTATCAAATATAAAATCTGTCAAAGTTTCACTATTTTCAGTCAGTGATTTACTAAACCAGTCAGATTTCTTATCTGTTCCATAATGCTGCTTAAGGGTTTTTAGCCCCTCAATGTCACTGTCTGCTTGTTCTGACATAAATATTCAAACAAATAGCTTTACTTCATTATTTTTTCATAGTTTAGCAAAATTTATTCAGTTTATCTAAACCCTGATAGGGATATATGGTTTTGCAGGGATTGAGGAAAGAAATAATAATTGCATTCTACTTTCACATTGGCTGTATTTTAATTAGACTGTGTTCTGCCCTTTATATATTTACCTTTGAAATACCACTAAAAGGAAGATTGACCATCTAATTTTGTCAATCCAACAAGTACATTTGACTCATATTTAACACTATTTTGGGGCTAAAATCTCTTACTGGTATCTCCATTAACATTTTCACAGCTCCAATAATCTGATATGCTTTACAAATATTGTCATCATCACTAACATCAGCCGTTATTTGCTGAAAAAAATCATGATCGTAGATGAACCATGCCAACTATCAGATGCTTTGGGTTTTCTTGGCAGCTTAAGCATGCATCTAACTTCCTACATGGAAAAATCTAACTATGGCAAAATGCTTGCTTCATTACACAAAGTGCCAATCAAATTTAGTACAACAGCCATTCATGTCAAGCCTGAAGAAGCCAGATGAGTAAACAGTTGCCTGCCTGAAAAACAGATGTCACAAGAAGAACAGTTAAATAACATTTGTATACTTTACCAAGCACATTTCCGCACATGGGATTTTCAACTAATTTGTGAGAGTTCTCATATATCACCGTTCTTCAAGTGTGTGAATCTGTACAAACTTTGCACAATCCACACAATCGTGCACCCTGGCAGCATATCTTTTTAAGTACTTTACAAATCAATGATGTTTGCGCAAAGTTTCTCTGTTGCTTTGCCAATAGTTCCTGCAGAACACGCAGGGAATAAGCTACATTAATTTCTGATTGGTAGATATTATTAATCCTGGACCAGAACAGGCATAAACCACCAATGAAAATTCAATGAACATATTTCACCATGTGAAGTTTTCCAATTGACATAAGCAAACAAGATACAATTCAACATTAAAGCTTCACATAAAAGCGGTTATTAAATGATGAGTAAAGTACTTCATTGTACATGTGGAACACATTTGGATTGTATCAATTATGCTGTACATGCTGTTGCATTAAGATATTTAGCATGTAATTACGAGATGACATTATGAACCATGTCACTTTATGCGAATTTCAGACATTGAGCACAAGTATTCTCAAAGGTCTTTTTGCTTTTACTAATAAAAGCAAATGGTGTTCCAGATGAATTCTAAATTTAAAGAATAACAAGGAAACTAATAATCATTCA
This sequence comes from Unio pictorum, assembly GCA_030141615.1. NCBI lineage: Eukaryota > Metazoa > Mollusca > Bivalvia > Unionida > Unionidae > Unio > Unio pictorum. The sequence continues at coordinate 3,580,303 of JARLTB010000139.1, forward strand.
TGAAGACTAACATAACATGCATATGGTAAGTATCATTTTGTATCGATTCTCCGTCTCTTGTCTCAGTATTTGTTTGATTACAACAAAAAGTACTGATGCATTGTTATATCAAATTGTTTCACCCCTACTTGTCATCAGACAATATTCTGATGTATTTAACGGTCAGTATCTTTACAGCAAATTCTAACACAAGAAACAACGACTCCAAAGTATGAATACAATCAGAATGCTCAGTTCTCCCCTTATTATAATTTATAGATCTTCTATTGTGACTATATTTTACAACATACCTCCATATGACAGACCATACCAATCCTTCTAATTTTACATAATACTTATACATGTGATATAACTCATCCAAAAAGGATTAACTTAATTCTTCTAATATACCACCCAACTAATGTCAAATTGAAAAAAGGCAGAATTTTGGTAAACATCTTTACTAACAATTCTATTGTTAGTAATTGTTAAGATGTACACAAGTATCTATTTATAGATCCTATGCAATTTTGTGTTGTTTAACTTGTTCAGCCCCAATCATGTCAATATGTGTGCGTGATCTGGTTTCTGCATTCATTGGCCGATTTGATTCTTCCTTTTGTTGCTTTGAATGTGTGTTAGAAACAACATCTCTGATTAATTACAAATAGGGTTTTTCCCAGTATCAGACCAATATTAACCAATCATAAATGATTTTACTTTTCTTTGTGCAAATTTGAATTGTTAAGAAACTTATATGTTACACAACTATGTCGCCTCATGACCATAACTTTAAATAAGAGTCCCTTCAAGAGACTGTTACTCGACTAGGCAAAGAGAATTTCCAGTAATTCTAGACATGACCATTTCTTCCTTTTAACCTCTGAGTGTTAAAACACTCTGATATTCTTCAGAAATAACCAGATTTTCAAATTATATGCAGCAGTGGACATGTAGGAGATCAGATTGGCATCATTATCATTTAGGATACAGTGGACATGTTTGAAAGTCTTTTGGTGAAAACCCATTAGCACAACCATTCATTTTTAGGTAACAGAAACAAGATTTTCATGACAGCCATCATCACAGCCATATTGGATGTATGATTGGCATTTTAATTTAAGATCAACAAAACAGTATCATTCATTGAAAACCCTATGATGACCATTCATTCATAGGTAATAGAGACAAGATTTTCATGATGCCATCATCACAGTCATATTTAATGTTTAAACAGTTTAAACAAGATTTTCATGATGGCCACATACTGAATAACAAATCAGCATCATTTTAATTTAAGATCAACAAAACATTGAAAGCTGTCATTCATGAAAAACCCCATGATTATATCACCATTCATTCAGGAAAATTAGTGACAACAAGATTTTCAAGATGGTCACCTAAGAAGCTATATTACACAAGATTTTCAAAATGGCTGCCATAGTGACTATAGTGAATTGCAGCAATACTTTCATTTAAAACTAACTAGATATCATACAAAGTCTTTTGGTGAAAATCATACAAAGGTTTTCAAGATGAATGTCATGGTGGTCATATTAAAAACATCAGATCAGCAACATTTTCATTTAGTATTAACCTGACACAAAAAGAAGTCATTGGAAGACTTCTGGGGAAAACATATACTGATATGATGATCAATTCACAAGGTCAGATTAACACCAGTCATTCTGGACCATTTCTAATTAGTCTTCACCAGTCATTCTAGACCATTTCTAATTAGTCTTCAACAGTCATTCTGCACCATTTCTAATTAGTCTTCACCAGTCATTCTGAACCATTTCTAATTAGTCTTCCGGTGAAAACCCCATATCGAAAGGACTTTCCATTTAAGAGTAGCAATAATACAATTTTCAAGTTGGCTACCATGGTGACCATACTGGATGTAAGATTTTCATTTAATACCAACCAGATAACAAATGAAGTCTTCTGGTGAAAACCCAATATTGACTTGACTTTCCATCTAGAAGGAATACCAATATTGTTTTCAATACTCCCACTGAGGCAGCCTTATTCGATATCAGCTCAGTACTTTTATTGAAGCCAAAACTAAATATCATAAGAAGCTTTCTGATGAAACCCCATGATTTTCTGCTAAGGAGAACTGATAAACAAGATTTTCAAAACAGCGCCACTTTTGTCAAAAAAGTCTTTTTGTGACTTTTTAACCAATTTGTGCTAACAGATTGATAGACAACAGATAAAAGTCTATGACTGGTAGTGTTAAAGTTTTCTGACATTTACAAAACCTAAAAAATGTTACAGAAATATACATTATCTTTTTATTTCTACAAAAAGCTCAAATTATTTAACTGTATTATTACTGTAAGCTACTTACTTTTGCATAGGCTCCAAAACTTTTTCTTTCACCCAATTTCTGATATTTATGATGTCCAAGCCATAACGCCAGACAAGCTTCATGAGGGTTATTACAGACCAGTCACTGGTTGAAAACAGCATCTCATCTCCGTTAAACAGTCCAAAAGTACCAGAATCTGGTTTTGTATCCATACCAAGCCCTGGTTAAAAGAAAAGGAACATCATTGCTGATTTTATTAGATTAAATGTAACAAATCTGACATCACTGTTTGTACTTTACAGTAGGAGTCTTGCCTCTAAGTTTGTAGAGTATTCATACAGTACCAGAGTATTGTTCAAGAACTTCAAAACGTTTTCAAGGTGCATGAAGGTTTTTGAAAATGAAAATTGAACTTGTTCCATTCCTTACTTTGCTTATCATTGCATTCCTTACTTTGCTTATCATTGCATTCCTTACTTTGCTTATCACTGCATTCCTTACTTTGCTTATCATTGCATTAATCAACATGACAGTGAAAAAGAAAATGGTATAACGAGTGCACCAGTACTGCCAAATTCATATCTACCGGTTCTCATCCTGTTTGATCCACTTACATTTTATCCAATATTATTTATTTATGTAATTTTGAAAAATACAGATACCAAAACAGTCTTAATTTTAAAATTATGTTTTACTCAATGTTAATGTTTTATATTACTTCAGAAATATTCAATTTTCAACATGTTCAAGGTTTAAAGGCAAACCAGGTGCAGAAAAAAAAAAAAACTGTTGATCCAGGTGAATCCATCAGTGAGCAAAAATCAAACAGCAACTAATTATTATCAGCTACTGGTTTCACTTTAAGTTCACTTATCTTCAAACAAAAAATGAATATAATTGGTTTCGTTTAGTGTTTCCAGGCACAGCAATGTAACAATATAACAAGACAGTGGATTTATCTGTTCATTATTGTAAATCCAATATTTTAAAATTCAATTATCTGGTAAAATTGGACACCCAAAAGATTCCATTTCAGGAGAATTCAACTGCAAATCTTGGATAAGTAAATATTATTAGCAGTCTAGAAATGAGATTAAAAGTTTTTTTTTTCTTTTGTAACTTTGTTATAACGTATTTTGACAAGAACTGCTTGACAAAAATATATAATGATATAACAACCAAGATAATCTGAGTCTTTGAGAGAATGAAGTTTGCACAACAAATTCTGTGTTACGTTGAATGTGTTATATTGGTCTTATTTTTACACACATTTCACAGAATTTTAACATTTATATTTTATCTTGTGCTTGATTTATTAATTTTGGAATGTTTATCTTCCTACATTTTGATGCAATATATTTAATATATTTTTGAACATTTGTTGCAACTACACAAACACTGTTTTGCTGATGAGTTTTAAAGCCCTATCAAAAACATACATAACAAATTAAAGTTATAAAAATTTGGGAATTAGAGCTTCAACTTGAGTATTCAGCCAATGATACTTAAAGAATACTGGTTGATGGGTAATTATTTCAATTACACTTGCTCCAATTTATTATCATTGTTTCACTGATATGACAAGAGCAAACAAAAGAAAATATTACAAATTGAAGAGAAGAAAAAGAAAAAAATGTGACAAAAACAAAACAAATTATATATATATATATATATATATATATATATATATATATATATATATATACACATATATATATATATATGCATACACACAACACATTAATAACCACCAACATGTACAAATTATATTGTGTTAAAACAAGAGCTCAGAAAGAAAAAAAAACAAAGTGTACAATGTGATAAAAATTCACTCAAATATATAATATTTAGCACCTGTATTAAGAACCCTACAATATTTGAAGTTCCTATCTGGATAGAAAACTTCAACATTCTGATAAACTTGAAACTGACAACCCTATAATTTTTTGTCTTTCCTATATACTCCATAAACATGGGAAGAAACTCTTGCCCATTGCATTCACTTGGCAATAACGTCATCGTTTTGTTTAAGAAGGTTTGAGCAAGCTTATTTTTCTAACATTAATGAGCTCAGGGAATTCATTCAAAGGGAGAAATCACTTCACATACACAACACAAATCATAATTTGGTTAATCAAAATCTTTTAGTTTTTTTATACTAAACTGAAGAAAAAAAAAGTCCTCAAGTAAATGACACTTCTGAATACTTTTCAAATAGTGCAAAGAAAAAATGTGGACATTTATTTTGCAACTCTGTGAATATATATCTTAATCAAAATGTGTCAATACAGTGCTCCCCCTCTAATATGGCCACCCCTTCTTCACCGGAAGAGTGGCCTTATAAGATGGGTGGCCTTTCCAGAGGGGGATTACATTTTTTGTGAGAAGTATTTGTAATGTATGTAGTAAAAAAGCTATATACTTCATATATTTTTGTACTAAAATGCTGGCCGATGGTCGCGTTAAAGGGATGGCCATTCTTGAGGAGTACTTTTGAATACAAACTCATTTGTGCCGTTCAAGAGGGTGACTACTGTATTTCAAATTACTGGAAAAATAAATGCTGAAAATTTTGCAATATAAAATAAAGTAGATTTTTTTAAAAACAAATCACTGAAGTTTGGACCCAAAAAATCAACTAACACAAATTTGTCCCAAACAACAGGAAACATCAAATATAAGAAATAAAGATTTACATAACAATCATCAAATTTGTCAAAGGTGATTAACTGGTAGAGAAATTGATTATAATCTGAAAGCTTATCTTCTGGTTGCTGGAAAATATTCAATATTTATTCTTGAATCATTAAATTTTAAAACCAGAACACATATTCAGTCATTGCTCAAGTCTGATTCTTCCAATTCCATAAAATAAAATGGATGAATTGGTAACCAGCTAACCCAATTACATAATGAACCAAAGCCTTACGTGACTTGCATCAGGTCATGTGGTAGTGTCACCTGCAAAGGTAAACAACTGATTGCATTTTTATTTATCGTTGATTTTATCCTGAAAATCATTGTGATGAAATGACCACAGGCCTTCCTAACATGTATTATTTATACAATTCAACAAAAAAAAAATTTCAAAGAAAAGGAAAATTTCAAAATTCTGAGAAAATGTCACAACAAGGTTGTTTCATTTGTGTTGTGACAATGAATTTCTTTCTAGAATTTGTCAATAATTTTGTTTACAAAAACATTTTTGTAAAGGCAAAACATAAAGAATGTTGCATACAAATTTCCTTCTTTTGATTAGTCAAAGAGAATATATTTATTATTATAACTCTTATCTACCAAGTAAAAGGTTTGAAACTTGAAGGAAGATATTGATGATATTTGAGGCTCTACTATACAAAAAAAATAATTACTTCTTATTAAATGCAGAGTAGGGAAAACAATCTCTGATATTATGGAGCAACAAGGTTTTCAAGTTATCAACTTAGGTTGCCATATATGATGTAAGATTGGTAACAATTTGATTATGGACAAACTGAATACAATTTAACGATTTTCAGCAAAAACACCACATTGATATGACCATCTACTCAGATTTTCAATGTTTTTTGTGGCAATCATATCTGTGGTCAAATCAACATGTTTTGTTAATGACTAATTTGGTATTATAATTAATCTGCTGGTGAAAACCCAATGTAAATATAACTTTCCATTTAGTATCAGAAGCAACAAAAGCTGCCATGATGGCCATATTGGATTTCAGACATTTACCATTTTAACTTAGTACCAACTAGTCTTTAAATGAAACTCACAAACTGATGTGACTTTAATTCAGGATATTTACAAGATGACTGCCACAGCAGCAATAATGTATGTCAGGTTTTCATTCAGGACCAATTAGACTTCATAAAAAAGACTTGAATGAATACTGACGTGACCATCTATTCTGGTGGAGTAGTATTTAGATTTTCAAGACCTCTGCTGTGACAGTCATACTGGATATCCAACTGGAACCCCAGGTCCAATATGACTCCCTGTTCAGGAATAGTGACAACAAGATTTTCAAGATGGCTTCTATGGCAACCAAAATGGACTTCTGGTTAATATCATTTTCATTTAAGACCAAATAAACCTCCAAGATGTATTTTAGTGTAAACTTCAAGCCAGTTTGACCATCCATTCAAAACAAGTACTGATAACAAAATTTTCAAGTTGACAGCTCAGGCGACTACCGGATGTCTGAGCTGCAACTTGTTCATTTAGGACTAACTAGGCCTTGTGATGAATCTGTGTGTAAAGTTTCATGACAACCCTCCAAGTAGTTCAGGAATATCAGTAACAAACTTGTGCTAATAGACGGATGAAAGTCAGAAAACATGCCAATTATTCTGGTCTTCAGTACAATGGAAAACACACCATAAATCAGTTTGGAATTCTGGTTAAAGGTATTTGTTTCTGCCATATTGCCTGTCTAATCACGCTGTTTGCGAAACAATTATTAACATGCTGCTTAAAAATTCCCAAACAAATATCTTTATTTTAAAAATATTTACAGATATATTTTACCTTCAAACTGACTATGTTTAGAAATAATTTCATTATTAACCCATTTTCATTAAATGCTGCAATACAATTTACATTACTGTGAATATAGCACACCTAACATGTTAGTAAAGTTGACCATGTACATGTTTTGTGGGTGAATGATAGATCCTCCTGCATTATAATAATGGTCATCAATGTTGATAACAGCCAGTCTACCCCCAACAGCTTTCCTCTCAAAAATATCAATCTGTGCAGAATCGCCAAATAACTCCCGCAGAAAATAGGCAGCCGATGTTCCACCAACTCCTGCTCCAACAATGCCTGAACAAAAAAAGGAAAAATATGTCACAAATGATATATATATATATATATATATATATATATATATATATATATATATATATATATCTGTGTGTGTGTGTGTGTGTCAGTCACTGATGGATTTTAAGGAAACTGGCTTGAAAAAAAAACAAGCCTGAGTTATGAAACACAACAAATAACTACACATAGGCCCAACTTGATTCGATAACCCGTTCTAGCCCGGATTGTACGCACCGCCCGTTCTGTACTTGATTCATAGTAAGTAGATACCCCCGTGCGACCGTTTGTCACCTGTGCTAAACACTCCGGCCTATTTTAAACCAAGATGGCGACAGCAGAAGAAGACACGTGACATACACATTGCTATCTCCGCCATTTTCGCCGTATTTTTCTTCCTTGATTGGATCACCCGGTCAATACGCCGAATCACGTGATAGTATCATCACGGTCCTCCGGTCGGGCGATAGAATCAAGTTGGGCCTTAGTTTTTTAAAATAATTTTTCATATTGCTTCATATACTTAAATTGTAATACACTGCATTTTTGGTTTTTGCTTTCGTATAAATACAATATTTTTTACAAATCCCTGAAAGATTTAGTGAGAGAGCAAGGTAGACTGCACAGGTACTTAAATCACAAAGATGCTCAAATTGTAGCATACATGTACTTAATGATACTTGTGTGTTTATCCCATATATGAACAGTATACCTATACAGATGGCAAGAGAGAGAGAAAGATAGCATCTTATGAAATTATGAAAACAAATGTGAATCAAATAATATCTAAACAATACACATTATTACATGTACATAGTTACATATCTTAAAACAATACATTTGCAACCCTATATATGAAGTGTTGTAATGAAGCTGTAAAGTGTGTGGTCATATTAAGAAAACCTGATTAAAAAACAGTGGCACATGTGGAACCAAGTTTGCTCTTAAAAATATACCAATTTAAATTGAGATAGAATCTTGTTCATCCATATATCTACTTGAATGCTTCAGTACATTGTCAATGAATAGCTAGGATATTATTTTATTGGCAACAATGAAATTAAGCATTATTTTGGTCATATGACTTCATGAGAACATTAGAAATGATTACATTGTAATTAATTCTGACGGACAGAAGAACATTGGTTAAATCAATGCAATTACAAACAGTATAAACAGTTAATCAAATGCCTCTGGAACAAGTTAATTTATATATTTTTCCACCTTTCACCAAAAACTGAAGTAATCAAAAGGCAAGACAATTATATGTTGTTGTTGTAGGGTTTAACGCCATTTTTCAGCACACGATAGGCTATACATGGTGGCCAGTATTAACCCGGGCAAACCCACGGAAAGAACCACCGACCCACGAGAAGCAACTGGGACACTTTCTCACATACCAACATTAGCCGAATCTTAGACTCAAACCCACGCAGACAGAGGTGAGATGGCAGTGATCCATAATGGAGAGCGCTTTAGACCACTCGGGTCCCCACAATTATATGTATCAGGGTTCTTCACAGGATTTTGAAAGTTGCATCCCAGAACTCCAGCCATGAAAAAGAAGTCCAAGCCATAAAAAGAAGAGTTCCAATTCACACAATTTCCTTGCTATAAGTCTGAACATCATGCATGTGTGGTAAATATATAGGTCATTAGACCCAAATTCTTCAGATGCATACTCTTGGGTTTTGACATGAATTTAAATGTGACTTATTTCGGATGCATATTCCAAGCATCATGTGCTTTTATGGTGCATGTTCATTTTAGCCTGAGCATCAGTAGTAGTAGTAGTGTTTAATGCCATTTTTCAGCACACGATAGGCCATACATGGCGGCCAGTATTAATGGTGGAGGAAGAACCCAGGAAAACCCTTGGAAAGAATCACCGACCCACATGAATCAACTGGCAAGCTTTCTCACATACCCACATTGGCTGAATCTTAGACTCAAACCCAAGCAGACAGAGGTGAGATGGCAGTGATATGTAACGGAGAATGCTTTAGGCCACTCAGGGCCACTGAATGAGTATCAGTCATAATTGCATTAATTCAAGTATAATTTCTCACTAAGCATGTGCTGTCCACCAAAAATTACTGTATATGCCAGACTACTGTCTACGCCATATCAATACAATAATGCAGCAGCTATTTAAATCAAAATGAATTTAACAAGCTATTTAAATCAAAATGAATTTAACAAGCTATTTAAATCAAAATGAATTTAACAGGTCACTATTATCATGCTTAGATATACATAACTCAATCAAGGTTAGATTTCTTCAAGAAAGCAGGAATCAAATATGACTTAAGTTTTTATCAAATATTGGTGTCGATAGCCTATTAAGTTATCATCAATTAGACAAAACTGGAAAAATATGGCAGCTTGTGAAGCAAGTTGTGCAAGTGAATTGGATAAACTTTTATTGCTTTATTTGTGATCAATCTGCATCAACTGGCAAAGCATTACAAATTTGTTTCACTTAATTTACTGCATCATTCGGCAAGAATTTAAGGAAATTATTTGCAGTGATTAATTTTGTACTTAAAAAACAAAATTACAAGAGGAAATATTTTTTTTATACTTGATGCATTTGTGAACTGTTCAATTACAATGTTTCAATTTTGGAAACAAATTTCAAGAGATGTTCATTCTTGCCCCAAGGCTTCAAAGAAACAGTTGCTAGAAGCTTCTCGTGGGTCAGTGGTTCTTCCTCCACCAATAATATTGGCCGCCATGTATAGCCTATCGTGGGCTGAAAAATGGCATTAAACCCTACAACAACAACCAAAGAATGCATTAAAAATGTTGTGAAAGATTGAAATACCGTAGGACTTGGTGTATGGATAATATAAAACCAAATTCATTTACCACTGATGGTAGTTCCAATCTCAAATGTGCATGCAGCATGCTTAATTAGAAAGAGAAACAAAAAATCAGTATTGACCATGTCTGTCTTACTGTCTGCAAGTGTTTCTAAGAAAATACTGTCAAGTGTTTTTCTTTATTCAACACAAGACAAGAAATCCTAAACATCAGTTTGTTCAAACAATCCCAGCTTTGAGCCCAAGACTATAAAAAGCTAATGACTCTTGAGATTTCAGATTTCAGTTTTGCCTCTTGAGATTTTCATTTATGCTCCTGAGATTATGTGATCATGGGGTAAAATGACTCTTCACCTTTAAAATCTATTGAGAACCTGTCTGATTTCTAATATTCTCATTCATTATTAGAAAAGACAATTCATAATGACTGATGTTACAGCAATTCTCAATGCCTCTATATAACTATTCTTCAATTCTGTTTGCAGAAAGGAGTAAATATGGGGAAAAGATTACAGTTTTTTGTATATTAATTGACTTAATTAGCTTACTTCTTTTCAAATAAACATATCTGCCAAGACACCAGAGGACTAAATAAAGGAACATATATACTTATTTATAATATCATCTTGAATAATATACAGCATGTTTTAGTCACTTTTATCTTAGACAAACTTCAATAAATTTTTTCGCTTCAAGCTTAGGATCAAAGTCATTAAGTTTAAGGTCTCCCTCCATAGCCCTTAAACATTCTACTCAGTTTGTTGTTTTAACTACACATTCCTTTTTTCTTATTACAATTTTGTGGTGAGAAATGAGCAACCTCACTTACAAGCCAGTGTCAACATAGGTGAAACCAGCAACACTTCAATTCAAACAGCAGTTTAAAAGTCGGGAAACAAGCCAGAGTAACTCCTGCACAATGTCAAGCATGCATCAGTGACTTTACAACCATCCTCCATTTTACAACCATCCTGTCTTCCTCCATTCTATGACTTTTGACTCCACATAACTCTCCACCACAAAGTAATCCAGGTTCTGTTAGGGATCTATTCCATAATTTGGTTAAACTGCAGCATTGCACTTGCCACCAAATAATGTAAACTTGCAATTGGAAGAAACATATTCGATATTGGACTTAACATAGAAAATCTAATTTCTCTGACAAACAAATAAATTGTGGCACTTTTATTCTAAAGATGGTATATAACAAATGGAAGTGTTCCAAAATTAGTGTAAGGATTTAAAAGGATGAAATTGTGCTTAACAATGCCCATCAAAAAACTCGCACGTAATTTGTCTTTAGATCAAAAATATAAAATAAATATAAGGCATCAACAAGCCAATTAACACAAGGTTTTCAAGAGACACATACCCTATGGTTCTGAAGCATGGAATTTAAAAATTACACATTTTTGATGCAAAGAAATTTGGACTTGTTTATCTTTTCGACACACATTTGGGCTGGAAATCAATCTTAATTACCCTTCATTTGCTTCCTGCTTAGTTTCTTACCAAGAGTGAGCTGTCCATAAAAAAATACTGTAGGAGGAACTGATTGACATCTGCTCAGCAATAGTTTAAACTTTGATGGCCAATATCGCGACAATGGAAGATATACATAACTGGGTTATCTAACAGTTCACTTAAGTCAGGTATAGATTCATCTGACTTGTTGTTTTGATATTATGTTTGAAGATTATGAGAGAAAAAGACAAAACATCTATGACATGAATGGACTGCCTTTTGATCAAATATCACCATTGGTATGTTTGGACATCAAATGATAATCAACTGGTCAGAACTGGAGCATATCATTATGGCGGCTAGCAAAGCTGGTTGTCAATGAAACTAGACCAACATAAATTGTTTTATTGGCAAATTGCTCTAAGTTTAGAATCATTTATGACTTCACTAGATTCATTTCTGATTTGGTATCGGCATTATGTTTGATTATGCTTTAAATTAAAATCAGTTAAACAAAATTGGTACTTGGAACAAATTGCCATCAATAATTGCGGAAGCTCCTGAATTTTTAACTTGCAAGCAGGAGCTATCCAAATTCACATTCTACTGAATTAGTCAGCTTCAGATAATATCAAGTGATTCTCAGGGCTATGCTGGTTGAGGTTCCATATTTCATGGCTGCTACGGTATCCGGATTGGTCTGGGTTTGAATGGACAAAAATGTACACTGACTGATAATGACTGACTGATACTCGTTTACTTATTTCTGTGGTTTGCAATAGTTTGGTTATTTGTTTTGGTCAAGTATTTGTCCACTGGTATGTCCACTAGATAATTCATAACCTTGCACAATATATCAGCAGGGCCTTGAACTGATCTGGACCTGCTGGTCAACCCTGTCTATGGTGGTGGAATACGTTACGACTGTTCTGGCCGATTTGGTGAAGAGGATCTTAAAGGAAAATTAACAGGATTTGAAGTACTATGCGTATGAGATTTGCTCTGGAAAAGAATTCTTCAACTATTAAAACACAAGACATGTGTTGATAATCAGCATAGTCACACTCATCTGTTAATGTCTCATCAGATAGCCGACGGATGGATCCACAAAGACCTACTTTATTCAGAACTTTCCTCTCGCAAAAGGTCGATCGGACAGCCAAATCTCTGCTTCAGGGATGCCTGCAAGCATGACATAAAAGCCCATGACATTGATGTCAACACCGATGTTAACACCTGGGAAAAGCTTGCTCTAGACTGGCCCAGCGGGCGTCATGCTCTTATCACTGGTTTGAAAGCTGGCAAGGACGAGGTACGCTTGCTAATTGATGAAAAGCGATCTTGGAGGAAGAAGAAGAACCTCCAACACAAACCAGATTCAACTTCCATGTGCAGCAAGGACTGCCACTCCCGTATTGGGCTACATAGCCACTACAAACGCTGCACAACCACCAACCAGAAAATGTCATCTCTCATGGGCGCACTTCCATCGTCTCTCGAGACTAACGGATGCCAGCAAAGTAAATCAACCACCAGCCCCAAACACTGAACTGATCTTGACCTGCTGGTCAAGCCTGTCTATGGTAGTGGTTTACGTTACGACTATTCTGGGCGATTTGATCAAGATCTTTACGGAAAATTAACAGGATTTAAAGCAGTAAAGATTTACTCTGAAAACGAATTTTTCAGCTATTAAAACACAAGACATATTTATGCGTTGATAATCAGCAACGAAAGATGTAGCATGAAATACGATTTTCGGATTATGAAGATGCTTGCGACTACCGCGAAATTAAGAACGGGAAGCCATGCATTGATGCAACGTAAAACATACAATGAACACTATTTAATTATTACCTATTCTAGGGACTCCTTCACTGTCACCAATTCTAAAAAAGCCTAAAATAATCAGGCACACTAAAGACCAATTGCGAATCATAGCTTCTGCGTGTTATATAACAATATTAAGGGACCACTTGGAAACACCTGTCTACTTCGATCAATGTAACTCGATTCTCTGATATACGGTATAACAGTACCAAATTGTACAACCCCCAGGTGGGCGGAGCTTAAGGTGTATGTAGGGCATTCAGAAATAAACAACAGTACAAGCTGTGATTGGTGCATTATGAAAGAGTTGTACTTTCTGTTAGGCCAAAAAAAAAAAGTGTTAAGCTTCTTGGTAACATGTGAGATTATGTTAATTCATATCTATATCATAGTTTTATTTTTTCTGATTTGTTTTAAAATGTGGTTCACATGGCTAAAAATGTACCTTTTGTGACTAGATAACTCTTACCCCTGTCTAGTTCGAGCAGAGTTATCTCTCTTAAATGCAATGGATTACCTGGTTTTGTCTCTGTCAAGTTCACAATCTAACATTGATCTCTGTGACAGTTTGTGACATGGATGCTGAGGTAGGATAGAAAGTTTGTTTATTTCACAAAACATTGATATTAAGGTCTATGGAAAAACAGCCGGTACCGTGATACCTCATGTGCATTTGTAAGACAGGTGACCGGTCTAAAGTCCAAAGATAGAACTCAGGTCATAAATATTCCTTCCCGTGCAGTCATCATCATCATCATCATCATCATCATCATCATCATCATGAATCTCTTGACCTAGTGTGGTCGTTGAGGCACTGTGCTGCTGAACATCTGACCAGTTACATTCACTAGTCTCGATTATGTGCCAATGCCTGTGTCTCTGCAAAACTTATCCTGGTCTATTCTGTGATGTTGTCTGTCCACTTTTTCCACTGTCTATCTCTCCTTCTGCCACCCGGGACGCTGCCCTGCAGTACTGTTGTGGATAGACTGTTGGCTCTTGTGATATGGTCATACCATTTCAGCTTTCTCTTTTTGACAGAGGTGAGGACATCTTCATAATGGCCTACTTTGTGTCTGATGGTGTTACGCACGTCTTCATTTGTGATGTAGTCCATGTAAGAGATGCCAAGGATGGTTATGTAGCATTTCATTTCAAGTGACTGGATCCTTCTGTATAATTCTGTTGTCATGGTACAGGCCGCACATGAATACAAAAATATTGAGATGACTAGTGCTCTCAATAGTCTGATTTTAGTTTTCAGACATAGTTTTGTCTTTCCAGATGGGTCTTAACTTTGACATAGCTGCCGTTGTTTGTGCTGCTCGTGACAAAATTTCTGCTCTTGATCCCTTTTTGGTGAGTTTGGACCAAGATATTTGAACTGGTCCACTGTTTCCAGTTTCTGTCCTCTGACTTTAATCTTGGCTGGTATTTGTTTGCCACTATTTGTCATCAGCTTTGTCTTCTCTGCGCTTATCTCAATATCAAATCTAAACGACGTTTCATCCAGGTTCTTCACTAAGGTGGCAAGCTCGTCTTCACTGCCTGCCAGCCCATCAATGTCGTATGCAAAGCGGATGTTGGTGATGTTACCCCCACCAATTCTGACTGTTCCACATTAGTTTTCCAGGGATTCGCTCATGATGCGCTCTAAATAGATGTGGAAAAGCGCGGGTGACAGTAGACAACCTTGACGTACTCCAACTGTTGTCTTGAATCAGTCCCCACAGAACCTTGAGCAATTACTGCACTGGTAACCTTGACACAGCTGGAAATTGCCCTTTTGTTTTTTTTTTTTTTGGGGGGGGAAGGGGAGTGTTCTAATAATTGACTGGGTCCACTGTGCTGGCCATTCACCTGTCTGCCAGATCTAGCTGCAGATTTTAGTTAGTAGCTCTATCACCGATACCCCCTCCTCCATTCTTAATACGTTCAGCAGGGATGTTATCTACTCCAGCTGCCTTCCAATTATTCAGCGCTCTTACTGCTGAATCCACCTATGCTTTGAGAATGGGGAAATCATCATTATTTGTGGAGTTTGGAACTTCAAGCACCTCTTGGTATCCTGTGGACGGACGGTTGTAGAATTCTTTACAATACTCAGCTCCTCTTTCTGCAATGTCACTTGCTTCTGTGAGGCATTTTCCATTTTCATCTTGAATGGTACTGACTCTTGGTTGCTTCTATCTGGTGAGGTCTTTCACAATTTGGAATGCTTTTTTGCTGTTATTCTTTATCAGACTGCTCTCTATTTCTGTGCACTTTTGTCCAATCCAATTTTCTTTTGCTTTTTTCCATTTTTTTTCTTTATCTGATATTCTTGTTGATTCATCGGTATTCCATTGCCCCTGTTGTGTGTCTGGTGTTCTTGAGGTCTCTTCGGGCATCACACAGATTCAGACTCTCTTCTGTAACCCAGGTTGTTTTATATTGGCGATGGAGGCCAATGATGTCCTTGGCAGGTGTTGTCATGAGTGTGTTGAAAGTGTCTGTCATCACATTAACATATACATCACAAGGAGTGGAGCAAATTTTCCCCCAATTGTGGCTTGGAATGACTTGCAGATGTTAGGGTCCTTCACTTGTTCGTGTTGAACTTGAGTCTCAGTTTCTTTGGCTTGTTAATTTTCTTCAGCCTCACTCGGAAGTTCATAATCACGAGGTCGTGATCACTCCCAGCAGCAGCACCTGGGAACGTATTTGTTTTTGCTCTGTTGATGCCAGATCGGTAATGGTTTTGAACCAGTAGGTAGTTGATTTGGTTATTATGGGTTCCATTTGGTGCGTGCCATGTCCAGCATCGTGAAGCTTTATAGTGGCCCAGGGTTTTGGCTAGTACCAAGTTGTTGTAGCTTGCGAACTCGAGCAGCTGTCTCTCTCTCTTTCATTGGTAAGCTTATTGCAAGAAGGTCCACAATGATCATCCCAGCCTTTTAGAGTATCTTTGCCAATTTTGGCATTCCAGTCTCCTTGGATGACCAGTGCCATGAAATAAATTGTGATCTGAGTCCAACGATACTTTTCGGCGACAAATTTGAATTGTGCCATAATTTGGAATCCCGAATTGTTACACTCATTCTGGAATAATTGCAAGTCCATGCAAAGCTATTCTAGCTCCTCTCTCCTTTTTACTTACCATGTTTATAATACCCTGGGGTTTGTTGTAAAACTCCTCTATTTCTTCATCATGATGATCAGTAGTTGGAGCATATACATGGGTAACTGTGATGTTAAAGGGAGATGCTTTCAGACAAATGAAGATGATTCTGCTAGATATAGGGTGGCATTCAAGCACAGATCCCTTGATGGCTTTGTTTGCAAGGAAGCCTACTCCATTTATTGACTTGGCCAACTCTCCAATATAGTAGAATATATGCCAATCTTCAGTTTGGTATTCTCTTAGGGTTTTCTATCTGACTTCACAGAGTCCCAGAATGTACCATGTGTAGTGTTCCATCTCAGTGTCAATTCTTGGAGTCTTACACCGCCAGACACATTCAAGTAGGCAAAACCGGATTTTTTAGTATCAGAAGAAAAAAACACCCATATATGTTGCTATTGCGAGGCTGGAACTTTTCCAGGTTGAAAATACCCCGGCGAAACAATTCAGAACAACGAATCGCTCCTGGGACAACCCATATATTCCTTGCTTCTGCGCTATAAACGTCGTACGTTTCCTAATCGTATGACTGTAGTGTCTATCTTGTTTACGTCATGGGTCAACGAGGCAAATTACGATCTCTCTCGTATGCGTTGTCATTGAAAACTTATCCATTACGATGGTGCTTGTTCATTTGTAATGTAAGCTCTCTTGAAAGTTATTAGCATTTTTTGGTTACAAGTCGTGTACTGCTTGGCTTTACGTTATCTGTATGCACTATCCACTAGACGAGTGTTCTCGTTTGATTTTTTTTTGTCTAGCCTGGGTGAGTTTTTGCTAAATAATTTACATATTCTTGCATGATTTGTCTACGGACTCATAAAATTGTGTTTACGTTATATCATTCTAATTCACATGAACTATACTGTGAATTGCGCTATATTTAGACTTGGCGGGATATAAATGGGTGAAAAGTGAAATGCGGCATCCTGTGAGGGAAGAGCAGCATCCTCTCTTTTTCCATTAAGACATAGAGCGACATACTCTATTGTTCAGAAGAGGAAAGAGTGAGTTGGACCCACTCGTGTGGAAGAACAGCACCCTCTTCCTAACCTTCCAATCATGTATCATAAAGAGAAGAGGTCGCATTATAACGGTCTCCTCCAAAAATACTGATCAGTTCATTTTCTGAATCAAATGTAATCTTTGTTCAACGATCTTCTCGATCTGCTGACGGAGCAAACGATCTCTCTGCAAGTGAAAGTTTGCGGTTAAAGTTGACAAGAGCATCATTCAGCTTATGGGAAATCAACTTTTATGGCGCATGACATCAAAATGAAAAATCCTTTGTGGTTGTTGTGGCATAAAACATGTAAATCCTAGATGTTCATCTGAAAACGCAGTGACTGAATTTCATCTATTTCATTTCGAAGGGGAACAGTGCTCGGTTTCTGCGATTAAGGGCTATTTAGCAGCTCTTTCAACACTAAGATTTTCGCAAGGCACGGCTATGAGGAGATTTTCATTTAACAGAGCCGATTAAGCATTTCGAGTTATTAAGCCCATTTTTGCGCTCTCTATTGCGAAAATATAATCTTTCTGGCGTCTTAAGGTCTCCAGATAAATAACCCTTTGTACATTTGAGAAAATCTTCGTTCCAGAACCTTACCGCGATGACTGATTTTCTTTAGCTCTCCTATGCGTCCACGAGACGAATGAACGAATTCCATGCCTAACCATGGAGCAGTTCTCGGGTTCACTGGATATTACGAGTCGTCTTCTCTTCTTTGCCAACCAGGTTTATTTTAGCGAAAACAATCTTCCATCTGTTGTTCCACTCACAGTCGAGATCATCAGTCACAGTCTTATCTGTATTAGGGATGGTAATGGGTCAAAACGGACCGGTACCAAAAAGGCCCGGGTCAAAAAGACCCGGTCCAAAAAAGGCCAGTAACGGGTCAGAAAGGACGTGGACGGAAACGGCCTGGGTCAGAAAGGACCTGGACGGAATAGCTCGGGTTAAAAAGGACCGTTTACAAGATCGATTAATAATAATAATAATAATAATAATAATAATAATAATAATAATAATAATAGTAGTAGTAGTAGGAAGAAGAAGAAAGAAGACAGCTTTTCTACAATACCCATATCTATTCACATATAGGTCAATGACATTTTCACATGTATTGCTAAACCAATGAGCTATCAAAACTGAAGCACTGGTTAGCAATGATTAACACCTAGAAAAAATAAACTACGGATAGCAAACAGCAGCATTTTGCCGATTACGCAAATTGTAGTAACGATATTACAAAAGTATAAGCGATCACCATATACTTTTCACACTTCCTTTACCTGTTTTTGTCTAAGATTTATTTAATACCTCAGCAAACTTTGATAATCACAATTATGGCGCAAATACAAGTCTCTACAATCACAACTCTTTCCCATGCTTCCGGTCTCAATAGCGCTTGACGTGTTATACGATTTTAACAGGTTTTTTTTTTTTAACGATTACCGAGACACTCCTTACTAAACTACCCCAGGCGATTATATGTAAACTTCCAGCAGCAGAGAGGGTGGACAGACTAATTCGAAACGTCACCCTTTTTTGATTACCAAATCGACTAATGGTGACTAACATAGAAGTCAGTTCAATGACTACACCTAGATTGTCCCAAACAAATGTTGTAGTCCACCCTCTCTGTTGCTCTCACCATGTGTTAAATTGTCAATCTGAGGATAAAAAAATCTTGTACATAGATCAAACAAAATGAATAATTGGACAAACGATCAGTCTGAGATATTTTTTTAACTTTGAGTAATATTCTTCATCGGTGCTGCTACAAATTAGCTAAATATTTATCGATACATGTAATTAAATCATTATATATCTATCAATAAAAATATGTCAAATATCGGAGAAGCATATACTACTAGATTAGCTCGAGAACGCCAGGAAGCAATCAAACAATATATTCCTTTGAGAGATTCGCTTCGAACTTTAAGAACGCCAGGAGTCACAAGATGATTACGTAGAAGGTACAGAAAGATTATTTAAACCTATTACTGCAACAACTGAGAAAGTTGTATGAGGAGATATCACTGATCCAGAAAAAAAGAAACCTCTTCTTGGGACAGTAGAAGAAACCGCTAGGGCAACGCAAAAGATTTTACAAGATCTTGAAGCTAGAATAGCTGCCGCACAACCTAAACAAGATATTGATAAAATTTACACTGAAATAGCTGATGTGAAAGAAAAACTTGCATCTATACCTAAAGCAAAAGGAGATGTTGAATTGATTAGTAAATTTAAGGAAGGTGTTATTGAAGATATAAAAAATGTTAAGGAAGAAGATTTTCCTCGTTTTGCATATAATAGTCTTTATCGAAAATCTGAAATTTTAAAACCTAAACACGCTAAAATAAAATATGATAACTATTTTAAATGGCTATATCGTGTGTACTACAATAAAATTCAGGCTATAAGTGATGACCCAGTATATATTGAATATATTAACGATATACGTAGATTTTATTTAGAAGAAACTCAACAGCAAAAACAACAACCTCCCCAGTATCAACTACCTCCACTTTTGCAACAAATAGAACAACAACCTCCTCAGTATCAACTTCCTCCACTTCTGCAGCAAATAGAACAAAGGATGATGTTGGAACATAAAAATTTTAGAAGTGATCAAATAAAAGAAAAGGAGAAACAACCAAGGAAGGGGGTGGAACAAACAATAGTAATGGTAAAACAAATGGACAAGAGGGAGAGGGAACAAAAGGTAGCCAAACGACAGAAGAGATTACGCTCTTCACTAGGTACGGAAATGGATCCTGGTGATGACTCTTCTGGCGCTACTACAGGAAGTGGTTTGGGAAATAATCATATCACTTGCCCTGACAACGTCATCGCTGACGTGGATAAACTAGAAATTCTCATAGGAGGAAAATGCGCTGGAAATACTTCTCATGAAATTATCAACGAAATCTCTGATATCTGTCGTCGATTATTTACCGGTGGTATCATGGACATCAATACCTATCGGGAATTTATCGATGAAATTACAGATGACTAAATCCCTTGACACATAATTTTGATCATGGTGAGTGATTAAATAAAATGATTGTACACAATACGTATCGTAGACCAAGAATGCTCAGAGTAGTAATTTCACGATTACCAGTTTATGAAATAACCTATGGAGATGGACTTGGTGATGTTGTTCGGGGTTTATTTACCAGGATAGCCCCAAAAGGAATGCCAATTGCAAAACAATTATCAATGAAAGCTATCGATGTTATTCGCGAGAAAGCTCCTGGCGCAATCGGTGATCTTGCCGGTAAAGCGTTTTCTGCAGTCAAGGACAGAATTTTTCGGTTTTCACGACGAAAAAAAAAAACAACTGAAATTACCATCTACTGAAGTTATGCCTGCGAATGAAAGTAAAAAAATTAATCAGGCCGCAACCCAAACATTAATGGATCTGGGGGATGCATCGTTAAAAGAAAAAGAAGATAACATAACCGCTAGTCTGATTGCAGGAAGTGGTCTTCGTTGATAATTACAATTTAGATCATAGTAATTACAATAAAATGTCTAAGCGTAAAATTGATACAGCGTTAGATATGGGTGAACCAGTTCGTAAAAATGATTCCCTGCGCGATTATCAATATTATTCGTACGATGCAGTACAACCAAATCAACGTGGAAGAATAGAATTACAAGTACAAGATACAGGTCGGTATTTCTTACCCGCTGAGGCATTAATCGAAGTTGAAGGTCGACTTATAAAAGTAGACGATACAAATTATGAAGCTGATACTACAATTGCTTTTGTCAATAATGGCATTATGGCATTATTCAGTAGTGCTACATACACCATCGATGGAAAACATATCGAATCATGTCTGCAACATGTTGATGTTGCTACGACGATACTTGGTGTAGTAAGATACTCTGATGACTATTCAAGATCAGCTGGTCCATCGATGATGTTTGCAAAGGATATAACCGATCATGCAGATCACACAGATTTAACTACTGGTAATGTAAGAACCGCAGATGGACTCGCAGACGTAAATGCGGTATTATCAAGAAATAACAATTTCAACTTTGGATTTGCAGCACGTAAGTCAATGTAGAACGCTAATGGAGAATTTTCATGTGTAATTCCGTTATCTCGTATTTTGGGATTTTGCAGAGATTTTAGAAAGGTTATATTTGGTGCTAAACACACTATAGTACTTGTCAGAAAAGACTCAGACAATGATGCAGTCTGGCGAGCAGATGGGGTTCTTGATGAAGCTAATAAAATAGCAAAATTATCATTGTGGATGCCGGTAATGGTTCCATCTATCACAGAAGAAATTTAATTACTTTCTTTCATGAATCAAGGAGGTAAATCTCAGCTACCGTGGAAAACAATGACTACAGATAGTACTCAAGGTAATGGTGCTGGTCAATTTACATGGCATATATCAGCACAACAAGGGGTTTCAGCACCACGAGATATTTTTATGGTATTTCAGGCAAATGCACGAGTAAATAATCAGAAAAAAAGTACGATGATATTTGACACACTTGATGTTGCCGAGGTTAGTTTAAGAATAAATGGACATCAAGAACCTGCTGAGGATATAAAGTTGAATTTTGAACATAATACTGTTTCACGTGCATATCATAGTTTAATGTCATTTATGGGGCGTGACCTAAATGTAGATACCGGTTTGCAAAGATCACAAAAAGATTTTACGACATTATATCCGATCTATTACATATCACTGGAACATTTAGATTTATACAGACAATCTGTTGTTGATATACCTTTTCGAGCTAATGTAGGTATTTTGCAAAACCGGCTGCGTTAGGTGCTGTTGGAACCGCCGATGGAATGGCATTAAAGAAAGCAACAGGAAAAGGGTATAAAAAAGGGACGCGGTCTCAGACTTCGGGGAACTTATCTAGTAAAGGGACTGAGACTTCCAGGAATATAATACCGATGTCAAATTTTGATATGATAAATGCTGCTAAATGATTAAAAATAAAACATCTTAGAGGAGTGTTTATGCGCGATCAATTACCGAAAAAACCACATCACGTTGAAACCGGTATCATCAATCTCGATTCGAATTCCGGCCCAGAAGCTCACTGGGTTGCATATGCGATTGATCCTCGCGGAATTGTTTATTTTGATTCGTACGGACTATCCCCACCTGTTGAGTTTTTAAATTATATTAATCAATTGCCTGCCAGAATTGGTATTCAACGTTACCGACACAGACAATGACAGACCCACCGATATGTGGTCGTGAATTCATCGCTGTACATGATGAGATATCAAAATCAACTAAATAACCTCATGAAGTTGTACATGAATACGCAAATAATTGTTGGACAGGTATTTAAAATTGTACACATATATAATGGTCGATATTTACGGAAGATCTTTGATCAGAAAAACCGAGAAAGGAATCGATAAATATTTCGACGCATCAAAATATGCAACACGAGATGACCCTGCTGATATTATGAACCTAGCTGGGGTTGACCGAGATGAAGTTGTTATTTTTCAGGACAAACACGATGTTTTGAAAACAAGTACTCTTAAGTGGAATGATATAGTTCGTAGGGTTCTTGGCGCTGTTATGGATAATATTCCGGTATTTACCGACAGCGGAAAAATACGAGATTCAGGTATATTGATAGAATATAGGAGTGAGATAATAAAACATGTTCAAAACGATTATCAACGTCAGGTGGTGTATTAACAGGAGAACATTCCATGAACGGAAATAAAATAACCGTCCTAAGAGATCCAACATCAGATGAAGATGCGGCAACAAAAAGATACGTTGACACTGTTGATGGTAAATTATCTACGTTAAAAACCGAACATGATGCCGTTAGTGGCACATTATCCACGTTACAAACCGAATACGAACTTCACATAAACGATAACAATACCGTAGACGGAAAATTATGTACGCTGAGAGCCGAGTATGACGTTCACGTAGGTGCGTTTACAAATCTCCGTAGAAATTTCAGAAAGATCGATGAAATTGCAGATGGGTTCTCCCGAAAACCATTAATCTTTGATGCGAAACTTTCTGACATTAAAACATCAATCGATACGATTAAGAGAACACAAGAAGATATTGTAAGTGATGCTCGTGATATTATTAATAAAATTGATCTCCTTGAAAAATATCAGGGTAAAATTCTCCACAGGCGGATTAACAACGTCGTATACACAATATCATCAGGATCAACAACATGGTCTCAACAAAATAAAGCTATCAAACATACCGCGGAAGTACAGACTGTCTGTGTTTAGTAGTGCAAAATTCGAGATATTTACCACGTATCCATGACTTCACTCAACGGATAAGTTCTCTGGAACCGTATCTGTCATACTAAACCGTGGAGACGAGGAAACATTTATCCTGGTTGCATCCGACAAAACATTAACTGCAGCAACGATCTGGCGGTGTCTAGAATTTGTTGCCGAAGCACCTCATTTGATTACAGCGTAAATAATATGGACTACAGATACAATCAACCGCGTAAATGGCAAGATAAATTGAAATCTATCGTCGATATTTTTACACGATAAAAGTAAAAAAAATATCATTGATATAATTGTATACGCGGTCTCCGCGGTTGTTGCTGGAGCCGGTCTTTTATTATCCGCGGTAACAATGACATCACCTGCGGTCATAACGATCTATGTTTCAGCGTCAACTGCGATCGCTAAAGTTTTTAATATTATCGCAACAAAAATATCGACGTGCACGAATGAAAAATTATCCGATTATGCGGTGAAGTTACACGCGGCAATGGCGTCGTATTCTAAACTGTTTCAGTTAATATCTAAAAGCTTCAACGATACTTCAATATCCGATTCTGAGTTCCCATTAATGACTAAAATATTCTCCGAAGCAATGACTGTGATAGAATCTACACCCATTAAAGTTACAGATAAATAGATAAATGTCAGCACAAGAACTATTGCAACAAATTGCCACGAACAAAACACTGGTTTTCAATGATATCAGTGAGCACAACCAATCCTGAATTCAGTATTAATTTTCCAACTCCAATTTTAGCAAGGAAGATTGCACTTGCACAACTGCGAGTATATCATAGTTGGCCAAATATCAGATCTGAAGCGTTTGGTGGATTACCTCCAAATAATTCGCTTGTACTTGCAAACACAAATAAACCGGATGGAACCCCAGATTTCTTTGTTGTTTATATCCCTACAGGTAGTTATCAGATTGAACAGATCAATGATGAATTCCAGCGCAGAATAAAATCAACAATAAAAAAAGAATCAAAAATAACTATTACTGTTCACGAACCAACATTATCATCTGTGATTGAAGTAAAATCTCCGAATACGTCGTACATATTAATCGATCATCGATAAAAAACTGTTCTGGGATGGCCTGATAAAAATCCACCACATCCTGATGATGTTCTCAGCTTTAACAATAATCCAGATGCTGAAGGTAGACATATTTCACCAGATATTGTAAATATAACCTCAACGATTGCAGTCAATCTTGTATGCGATGTAATTGATGGTAGTTATCAAACAGATCTTGGGATATCGAATCAAGCTCAACAAGGATACGTTCTTTACACATTTACTCCAATGGTTCCTCCTGGATCCTTGATCGTGCAGGAACCAATCAATCCGGTATTTCTACGCACGCATAATCGATACTTGCCAAGAATTAATTTTAAACTCACCGACCAGAGTGGACACTTGATTGATTTACGTGGCGAGGTTTTACTGATAAACCTCAATGTAAAATCGTAAACTATTTTTTATCGTAAACGACGTTTTGATTTTGATTCACGAATTAATCGGATAAATATTACATATGTTCCAGCACGTTAAGGTTTTTATACACGACAAGGAAGCTCTTGGAAATGCAATCGAATTAATATTTACACAGTCTTCATTCAACATCGTTAATATAGTCATTAATGAGTTCGGTGACGAAGATTTTTTACTGACGCAAGAACAGTTAGATAGATTGCGGCGAGAACATATTTCTATGATCACGTGTGACCGAGATCGTGCATTCCTGCATTAACATTATGAACTTAAAAAATATTATATAGTTCTGAATAAAAATCAGTAAAACAGAATATTTCTTTACAGATTTGATGCATTTCTTCTTTTTTTAATCCATTTAAGTCAATTTTATCGCACAAAATCTGACACATTTCTGATTTTTGTAATGTAAAACTCCGAGCCATTCTCTAAATGATTTATCGATAAATCGGTAATTTCATCTTTTTTCGGTCTGGTTTTATTTTGTATATTCTCGTAGAAATATATCCGATTGTAGTTGATTTATGAACAAGACATGGAAAATTTACCGATTTATCGATGAATCATTTAGAGAATCGCTCGGGGTTTTAGCCTACAAATATTACAATTTTGATAGATTTTTCTATGATATTTCGACTAAAATGGGTTTTAAAAAAAAGATGAAATGCATCAAAAACTACAAATCCGAATAAAAAAAAAGTATATTATAACAGAATTAAAAAAATATAACAGAATAAAAAAATATAACAGAATAAAAAAGGATATTATAACAGAATAAAAAAGGATATTATAACAGAATAAAACAAAATATAACAGAATGAAAAAGGATATTATAACAAAATAAAACTATAGAACTGTAGAGGAATTAATCCAAGCTGTCATCGGTAAGAGCGTTTTCATTTATAATCTTTTTTAGTTGTCTCGCGCGTATGTTAATAATTTTGTTTGTTTCATATTCGTGAGATGGTTTCGATTTGATATGTTCTACTGCGATAGAAAGTGGTACAAATAGCAGCAGAGTGGGTGAACAGACCAACTTTTTAGGCGTTAGATAGACTTCCTTCTCGTTAATATTTACTAGAAAGGTTTATTTGACAAACTGAGGCTTCCTAGTAAATATTTAATAGAGGGGTCGATTCATCAAACTAAGGCTTCCTTGTAGGGGTCCATTTGGCAAAAACAAAAACACGCCATGATTGTTGGAATTCACCCCCTCTGCTGCTATGGTTAACAGTTGTTTTTACGAGATTCAGTAAATGATTTTAACCAAATATTTTATCAAGTCCGACACGATATTGCGTTCGAGGATCTGCTAAATTAATCGTCACGAATCCATTTTGGATTGACTGAGCGCCACTAATGAAATTTCTAAATTGATTATAATCCATATCACCGCAGCACCAAGTTTGCCAAATATTTCTAAGAGAATGAGTATCAACACCGTTAAACGCACATAACAAATTGCAGTTATCTCTGATCACCTTCGGAATTTGTGTGTACCGTTGAGTGACATATATCACGTCGGTGTTTTTATGCCTGCCTCTGGAAAATATCCTAGCGGGATTCTTTTGATTGTCCAGCATGATAACGTCGTATACAACTAAATTGTTAATATCTCCATTAATATCATCAATGCTCGGTGCTTCATCGATATCGGTTATAAACTCAATAATACCCTCGCCGGATTTTTCTACCGCGCTGTCGTTAAAATCTTTTAATACATTGTAATATCGCTGATCGTCTACACTAGGAGCTATCAAATACAACTTGTCCCATTTCATCCATCTCGTTATTAAATTAAGTAGAAGCTGTGTCTTGCCACTTCCAGATGGTCCGATTATAATCATTCTAATTGAATTCGGCAACATCGCATGGTGTTTAATAGGTTCCCGTCGTCGGGTAGCTGAATAATCTTACATTCATGTTATTATATATAAATTATGGATCTATATTGTGTGAAATGTAAGGCGCGTACTGGCACAAACGACTTGACGACAATTACAACTAAAAATAACCGATCAGCACTTTCCGGTAAATGCTAAACTCCAGGGAACACCATGGGTAAAGTATCCAGGAGAAAAACACCTTCCAGGGTATAGTTATTGTGGACCCGGAACCAGACTCGATATCAGACTCGATGATCAAAACCAACCCCGACTGGGTGAATATCCAATAAACGCCATTGATAAGGCGTGTCATGCTCATGATGTTGCTTATAAAAGCAGCAATCTGCAACACAGACATCTCGCAGATGTGAAATTGATTCACGTGTTGAATTCTATCACTGATAAATCTTTTAAAGAAAAATTGGCTTCATGGTTAGTAAAATCAGCGATGAAAGGTAAATTGATGTTAGGTGCTGGTAATTAATAACAACATGGAATCTATTTACTATTCTCCAAGCGGATACTGGCGGGGTAAAGCAGCAATTGGGAAACTCGCTAGCGCCAGGAAAGGTGAAATATACCACTGCGGCTAATTGGTTATCCAAACAAGCGATATGGCAAATTTATCTACCGCCGCCTAAACGAGTTAACTACTCGCATTTTGATGTGACCGTTCCTAATGAAGTTCATCAAGCTGATATATTATTTCTGCCGCATGATGGTGGTTACAAATACGCGCTAACCATAGTTGATGTTGCGAGTCGACAAAAATAAGCAGAACCGCTAGCGACGAAATCATCAACTGAAGTGGCTTCTGCGTTTGAAAGGATTTATCGAAGAGGTCCTCTGCGCTGGCCAAATCTATTACAAATTGATCCTGGCAAGGAATTTCAATGTGCGGTTCTATCAACGTTGAAGAATCATAATACGACGAGGGCATACTGCACTACATCGCGATCAGGCAATTGTTGAACGATTTAATTGGACGCTTGCTGAGCGGTTATTTGGATATCAATACGCGAAGGAATTTATTCAACATAAACGATCTCGTGAATGGGTTAAGAGATTACCAGCTGTGATTACTGCGTTGAATAACGAGATTACTCGAACAATCAACATGAAACCTAACAACACCATTAAAAAGAAGTATATAACCGTACAACCGCAAAAAGATTTTTCAAAAGAACCAATTCTCGGTAATGTCACTGTGAGGTATTTATATGAACCAGGAGAGCTCGAAAGTGGCAAAAAAGGGCTACTGATCCTATTTGGAGTGTCACCGCGCATAAAATATCCGACATAACACGATCTACGGGTAGACCAGCAATCTATAGACTGGATTCAACTGCTCCTCAGCGAGGATTTACTCGACAACAACTACAAGTGATGCCCGAGGATACACAATTACCACCGCGTGGTCTTAACTAGCATCTCTTCGTCTGTTGCACTCAAGACAAGTCAGCATCACATTATCCCTGGTATGGCCTACGCTGCTATCTTTTTTTCTACGGTAAATTGTCGAGGATCCGACCAGCACCAACGCATTATACAATTGCAACTCGCGCAGTGATTATTCTGTTGTTGCTTCAGTGTAGTTGTTAATTCAGCATCAATATAAAATTCTCTATTATTTTTTTATCCTGTTGTTTATAACCAGATAGTTTTTGTTCTGATTATGTCCTTAGTGATGAAATCACCAGTGACAGTATCACTTATTGTAGTGTCGTTATCTTTTAAAACAACTCTTCGAAGCTGATTTATTCTTCGTACTCTGGACACTGCGAGATAAATTAAATTCGACCACTCGATTTGATTATCCACTATCCAAACAATTGTACCGGGTATAGTCAATCCTTGTAAAGAATGTATCGTCGCTGCGAATCCTAGCGTCCACGGGGATTTTACAAGCGCGTAATGCATCTTCGACGACGCTGATATCAAACAACACAATATCATTTAACACTAAATTCTGCTTTTCACGCTGTCCTGGAATATCAGCTTCAATATTTTGTTTTCGTGTATCCGAAGGCCTATAACACAACGGTACTGGAAGTATTGTAAATTTTTCTTTATGCAATTCGAATAACTTCATCTGAATTGTATCTCTGACTATTTTTCTACTTGCGATTATCAAATCGATTGGTCTCCACGCCTCCCAAAAATCATTAATGGGAGTTTCGGAAATTATTTTACGCGCTATCTCACATTGGATTCTATCCGGTTGTAATCTGATTAGTTTCTTGAACTCGCGTAATTGTTCATCAAGTGCTCTATGATCGGTGTTAATTTCTTCGTAATAGTCTACGAAATTCTTTAGCCAATCATGCGGGGATAAACCGACAAATAGTGGTGGTTGGCTGGGATCGCCGCACATGACGACCTTTGTATTCGCGTGCAATAACCACTCGAGAAACTTTTGTAATACATCTAACAACACCGTGCATATCTCATCCCAAATTATGACGCCGGGGATAGATTTCTCACCCATTCGATCAGGAGTCCATTCGTCGCCTTTCCTTCGAAAGAAACTACGATAAGTACAAGCATTAACCTCTCGTTATTTCATCTCTCTGGCAAGTCTGTGTGTCGGTGTTAACACAATCATGTTTGATTTGCCACGAAATAATTCAATCGCACGAGTCGTTTTTCCTGACCCGCCACAACCGTTTAAATAAACTGTTTTATATCTACATACAGGATCAGATATCTGCGGTGCATTAGATAGTTTCTGATATTTTATCGCCACACAAATATTTATCCTCAATCGTAACATCTGCTGATTTTGAATAATCACAAGGTATTTCCCGCTTAATTCTCCATGATCCACAACTCTCGTCGGAATTAATGAATTCAGCTACTGCATTGCTGTGTTTCGCGTCTATGTAAAATAAATCAGTGGCGACTCTAACTGCGGTGTCAGGAAATTTATTTATCATCGAAAATAAATTGATAGAAGCATAAGCTAGCATACATGCCCTCAAATGTGTATACTGAAGACTGTGTCCATCGCTGTAAGTAACAATTCTACCTAATTTGGTTCCATCGGACAAGAAAGCGTCTTTACGATCCACGTATATACCCTTAGATGTTACATCCGCGATTATTCAGCATCATCTATAATCAACCGTGAAGAATATCTTGTATTGTCGTATTTTCCACCTTGAGTGAACTTACCAATTATTCTTCTACCAAGATCTTTTGCATCTTTGTTTCTGATTTCATATAACAGTTTGGACCAATTCATGATATATCCTTCGAGATCGGGAAACTGTTTTCGTTGTTCACTGATTATACTATCTATATCAGGTTGTGGTGGTAACCAGACTTCAGTCTATGCTCAATATGATATAATTGCTTCACTGACAACCAGCGATATCAGCATGCTACAATCGGTCATATAACGTAACAGCACTATTTGCATCCAATGTTTTTCCGACATATGTCTACCAGTCCAGACATAACAACACGGATGAAATCCTTTAGCCAATTCAAATGATACCACACAAGCGAATCCGGTTAAATCAAAATGTGGCAGTGGTCCATTAATCGCAACACGTGCCATCTCCTGGGTGGGATTTCCAAATCGCTTGAAGTATTTAGCGCATTCTCCGTACCCGAGAAAACTCCCTGGGTAACACGCGACTATATCAACCGAAATAATGGTTTCGGGTTTATAGTTTGTATTCCATAATCCGCCGTGATTATATTCAATGCAGCTTAATTTGATGTCTGTGAGAAATTCAGCTCGCGTTGGTCCACGAGTTTCTCTTTCTCGCAAAATGAGCTGCAACCGACGGAATTGTAAAGCAACTTGTTAATAATTGTTCGTCGTCGAAATTCTTCGAGAAACTATTAGCTAGTTTTTTCATCTTGTCATGGAGGGCTTCAGTACGGTATAATTCTCCATTGGGTCTAACAAACTGATCGAATCCACCCTCTGGGTTTTCAGCACTGTTAAGTAACCACACTGACACCGGATCGTTTTTACTTAACTGGTAAATTGCATCGAACAATTTTTCGTCAGAGAATTATGGAGCGTAAAACTCCCGGGGTATATATTTTATTGTTCGTGTTCGCGGGAATATTGTTACTGCAGATGTCCACGCGTGTTCATTATGATCAATAATTTTGATTGGAGCTCCTCTCGATTTATATTTCAGTTCGTATAATACTTCTCCTGTTATTGTCGTTACCGATATTGGAAATTTTAGTATTCGTTCTAACTCTGCTACATTTTGAATTGTCGCCCCACGCTGTTTCACTGTTAGTCCCCACTCGGTTATTTTTTTTTTGCGTCTTAGATCAGTCAATTTGTTTCCACGTAGAAAATTTGTGAAGTGTTCTATTATTCGTTCTGCTACACAATTCATTCTTGACGAAGTCGATGACGAAGTCATCAATGACAGTTTCATGGTTTTTAGTTTTTCAATACTCGGTTTATCATTTAACGGATATATCCCATAAACAACTGCTGTTACAGGATAAGATTTCTCGTAGTATGGTTTATCAATTCCAGTCAGAATTCCTGGTTTTGAATCTTGACTCACAGTGACAGTTCTTTTATCCTTCAAGACAGGTTCAAATTTATCCCTGATAATCCAATCTCCAGTGTCTGAACGAATAATGAATTTTACTCTAAAAAAATACTTTTTCCGCGTAAGATGTGAAATTATCTTGGCTGCGTTTTCGTCATTCATGGTAGCATCAACGCTACCATCAATTCAAAATGTTGACCAACAATGATCACGCTTGAATTCATTAAAACAATCGCTGATTTTACTTATCATGGTTCTATCACTTATTAGACTCTTTGGTTTATCGGAGACTTTATCGAGATTAAATTTAGCATTTTTCCAGGGTTTAATTTTCGATAATCTCTCGAACTCCTTCATACTATAATTAAGACAAGTATTTAAATAGAGAATTTATTATATAATGAATCATTGCAAATGGCTTATGATTGGATCAGTAACCCCGTGTAACAAATCATGCAGAAATGAGTTCTGTGGGTATCATATGCAAAGCGTTCGGCGCGAAAGCCTTGGTCTAATTCCATGTATAAGATGTGGGGTAGGGGTGAGAGGAATATCACAATTATGTCTCAGTTGTGGTGGTAAGAGATACAGAGAGTTGAAGCGTTACTATGATAAGAGAATCAAAGATTCCACTAAGAACTCCATTAATGACTCTGACAGCGTCAATGACAAAGTTATAAAAACTCCTCAAGACTACATCGGAAGATTTCCAAGTAATATAATAATTCAACCAAACAATGAATTAAACAAACAATAGTGCAGTATATAAATGAACCAATAATTCCGACCACACCCCCTGATTCCAAACTATGAAGCTTCCCGTGATGGTATTATCAGACACCGTAGATTGAAAAAGTCAGTCGGTTTTGACATTGGTGTGGGATATTTGATGTTTGGCTCTGGGAAGAAGAAATATTACTGCCATCGTTTCGTGTATGAATGTCATAACGGATTGATCAGGAATGGTTTTGGTATCGATCACATTGATCCCAATCCGCATAATAACAAATTGGATAATCTAGAAGCTATTTCTCAAAGTGAGAATTTAAAACGAGGAAAGACTGGTACTTATAAATCAATTGAGAAAAGACCCGTAAAATCATTTAATACAGTAACTAACGAAGAAATTATATTCCAATCAATGTTTGAAGCCGGTAGATATTTTGATATTTGTAGAGCCTCAATACGAAACGTTGCAGAAAATATAACCAAAATGGCGATTTCAAAAAAAGACCGGGCAAAAAATACAGTTCGTTTATGTCTAATCATGTTTTGCATTATTCTATATACCACCAAGGGAGATAACTCGTGTGGGTATATTTACGGCTTATGAAAGAGTTATAGATCTCAATGGGTTTTTCCGATTATTTCTCAGTGGAAATATAATATATTTTATAAGAAAACGAATAAAATATGTAGTATTTTACAAATAATTGTATTTTTTTTTTTGGGGGGGGTCTTTCTTTTAAGTATTTGGTTTTGTTTCATACACGAAGGTATATGGATTCGTTCGTGGCTTTGTGTCGATCCATTGACGTCATCACACCTGTTCGTTTTTTATTTAGAACTGCTGTTATATGAATTCCAAGAACTGCTATGATATAAATTCCAAGAAATGTTATGATATGAATTCCAAAACTTGTTATGATACAAATTCCAAGAACTGTTATGATATAAATCCCAAGAACTGTTATGATATAAATTCCAAGAACTGCTATGATATGAATTCCAAGAATTATTATGATATGAATTCCAAGAACTGTTATGAATTCCAAGAACTGTTATGATATGAATTCCAAGAACTATTATGATATGAATTCCAAGAACTGATGTTATATGAATTCCAAGAACTATTATATGAATTCCAAGAACTGATGTTATATGAATTCCAGAACTGTTATGATATGAATTCCAAGAACTGTTATGATATAAATTCCAAGAACTGTTATGATATGAATTCGAAGAACTGCTATGATATAAATTCTAAGAACTGTTATGATATTAATTCCAAGAACTGCTGTTATATGATCCTTCAGTAATTTCAAGAACTGCTATGATATGAATATGAATTCCAAGAACTGATGTGATATAAATTCCAAGAACTGCTATGATATAAATTCCAAGAACTGATGATATATGAATTCCAAGAACTATTATGATATAAATTCCAAGAACTGTTATGATATAAATTCCAAGAACTATTATGATATAAATGCTTTTTTTTGTCTGATTTTGGTATATTTTTGTCTGATTTTGATACTTTTTTGTCTGATTTTAAGTGGTGTAGGTCGGGTCAAATGGTCGATTTTTCATGTTAATTCTCGTAGACTTTTCCACCTAAAATTATTTTTATGATGTTTTAGGCAAAAAACTGACTAAAATCAAGCAATGATGACTAAAAAATGACCAAAAAACGACAAAAACGACCAAAAATGACTGTTGGTGTCAGTCGGGTCAAATGGTCGATTTTGCATGGGATTTCCCGTAGACTTTTCCACGAAAATTATTTTCGGGTGAGAAAATTACTGAATTTAGATTGAAATCTCTTCGTACATAAATTGGAAAATTGTTTACGATTTCAATAATGGTAAATGAAGCATTAACCACTCGATTAACTCGTGAGCGACTAGATGCGATTAAAAAGTTTATACCAATCTGCGATTCTGTCAGGAATAAACTACAAGCTAGACACAGTTTACAAACGGATTTTGCTGCGTGATTTGAAGAGTTGTTTAAACCAATAACCACAGCAACGAAGGGGGTAGAGCGTGCTATATGGGGGAATGAACCCGAGACAGGGGAAAAAAGAAAAGAAAAACCTCTTATTGGTGAACTTGAAAAAATAGCACGAAGATCCAAACAAACAAAAAAATCTTTAAAAACACTTCCTGGTGATATAATAACTGCTGAAAGACGACAAGAACAACAAGAACAACAAGAACGAGAACAACAAGAACAACGAGAACGAGAACTTCTTGAAGAACTTGAAGAAGAACTTGCTAGTAGACCACCACTTCTCGCAACACCTGAACAACTTGAACAACAAGGTTCTGTTGCAATAGAAGAATATCCACCTGAAAAGATATTTACTGATAATGCGTTAATTGAAATTAGAAAAATCGAATGAGACCCTGAATTAATAAAATTTACTAAAGACAATTTTAAAAAAAATATAAGAGATAATTATTTAAAAGACGACAAGTCTAGAAAATTTATAAAAAAACTTTGACACCTGGGCGAATAAAGTGTTTTTAGCAAACCGCGGTAAAACTAGAATCACAAAAGATATAAGTCCTGATTTTAATGTTTTTCTAGCTGCAGTAAAGAGTGGCCCACTACCACCAGAGTATACAGAAGACCCAATCCCAGGTGAAATTCAAATAATGGCAGAAGGTGATTCTGAAAAAGGTGCAACTGGTATAACTAAAAAATCAACCGGGAAGGGATTTTCTCAGAGCGGTCCAAGTGGGGTATCAGGCAGTGGTCTAATTCGATGTCCTGGTAATGTTCTTGGTGATATAGCACGATCAAAGGTTCTCATCGGAGGGAAACGAGCCGGAAATAACTCACCGGAAATAATTAATGAAGCAGCTGATATCTGCATGCGGTTATTTCAAGGTGGCATCATGAACATTGCAACATATCGAGATTTCATTGATGACTTAGTTGAAAGTCCTACAGGTTATTACAGCGACTGAAAATCTCTTGGATTTTTCATTAAATAAATATCATTTAAATAAGATGATCATACACTACAACCATGATAAACCAATCAGTGTCTATGTAGTAAACTCGCGGTTTCCAGTTTATAGAACATACTATGGTGATGGTCTCGGTAATACCATTGCAGGGTTATTTGCAAGAATGGCTCCAAAAGTGGCGCCGCTAGCAAAACAACTATCAATGAAAGCCATTGATGTTATTCGTGATAAGGGTATTAGCGCTGTTGGAGATGCTGCCGGGAAAGCATTTTCGGCCGCTCGGGATAAACTAACATCGCTAGTTCGACGGCGAAAGAAACCGGGACCGTTACCATCTACAGCAGAAATGCCCGCGAGTGTTAGTAAAATAATAAATAACGCAGTGGATCAGAAACTATCGTCGTTGATGACTAACACCCAAGATAACATAACCGCAAATATGATAGCGGGAAGTGGCTTAAAAAAACCACGACGACGTCGATGATTTAGACGCTGATAAATCAAGGAGATATATATAATGTTCAAACCGTCACCTGAACAACGTTTGATATGGAAGCCCCAGTGCGTAAAGATGATTCTGTACGCGATTATCAATTGTATGCCTATCACGCAATACAATCAGATCTTCGATCAAGAATTGAACTTCAAGTTCATGATACCAGTAAATACTTTTTGCCTTGTGAAGCATTTATCGAAGTGGAAGGAGAACTCGTAACAAATGTTGCAGATAATGCACCATACGCAGATGACCTACTTATCCGAGTGGGATTTGTCAATAATGGGATCATGGCGTTATTTACTAGCGCTATATATCTCATTGATGGAAAAGAAATTGAAACCATTGAGAATGATGTTGATGTTGCTACAACAATAATAGGGTTAGCAAGATATTCTGACGATTATACAAGATCGGCAGGTCCATCTATGATGTTCGCTAAAGATATTACTGATCACCCTAATCACTCTCCATATATTAAAATACAGACACCACGAGCTACTGCATCTGATCCACAACCAACAGCTGATTCTTATGAACACAGAGATAGACCAGCAGCCGCCTTTGATATTGTCGGAAGTGCTAATCCCGATTACAATCTAGGATATGCAACGCGCAAAGCAATGCTACAAGGAGCGCGTCGACAATTCTCATGCGCGATTCCACTGCATCATATATTTGGATTCTGCAGAAATGTCCGAAAAGTCATCTATGGAGCAAAGCAAACAGTAGTACTCGTGCAAAAGGGTACTGATGATAATGCAATCTGGCGTGGTGCTGATGTTGCTGCCAGTAAAGTTAAATTATCAAAACTATCACTGTGGATGCCTGTGTTGACTCCATCAATTACCAAGGAACAGCGACTACTATCATTTATGGACCAAGGAGGAAAGTCGTTGATAAGTTGTTTATCAGTGAGTACAGATACTATAGATTCTGATATTACTGGTACATTTACATGGCACCTGGCAGCGCGACAAGGTGTTTCAAGTCCACGTCATATATCTGTTGCGCTACAGGATAGAACGCGATTAGAAAATCAAGCACGTAGCCATATGATATTTGATAAATTAGATGTTAGAGAAGTCTCGCTGAGAATAAACGGTCAACAGGAACCATCCGAGGATATACAACTTGATTACGACGACAATCATATTGCACGCGTGTATCATCGTCTGTTGACATATATGGCGCGCGATCAAAATGTTGATACTGGTCAACAAATATCACAGTTGGATTTTAAAAACCTATATCCGATTTATTATTTTTCGCTGGAACATCTTGATTTAACAAGACAATCCGTCGTTGATATACACTTTAGTGCCAATGTAAAGCGTCCGACTAATGCGGCGGGTGATGTTGTTCTTATCCCGAATTATAGAGCGGTTGCTGTCATTCTCAGCGACAAATCAATGCTACTCGAAGGTATTGGCGGAAGAATGAGAGTGATAGATGCACCAGTAGAAAACATGTAGTGTTTTCCAAAACATGTAACAATTAGATCAATCTGCTATTGCATAATGAAATACAGTTATATTAGTGTTGCGTTAACTCCCGGTCAACTCAAGAAATTGCAATCAGAATCAGCTAAAAAATGTTAATATAACCTCAGTGATAGCATTGAATTTAGTATGTGATGTTATCGAAGGTAGCTATCAAATAAATCTCGAGCGATCAAATCAAGCTCAGCAGGAATATATTTTATATTCATTTGCACCAACAGCTCCTCCAGGATTTTTAATAATCGAGGATCCAACTAATCCAGTCTATATACGATGTCATAATGATTCACTAACGAGAATTATTTTCAGACTCACTGACCAGTCTAATAATCTAATTGATTTACAAGGTGAGGTTCTACAAATTAGTCTGTTTGTGAAATCGTAAGGACTTTCATCGTAGTGATTTTCATCGTAAAACAATTGTTAACGATAGCAGCAGAGGGGGTGAATTCCAACAATCATGGCGTCTTTTTTTTTTTTTGCCAAATGCACCCCTACAAGGAAGCCTTAGTTTGATGAATCGAACCCTCTATTAAATATTTACTAGGAAGCCTCAGCTTGTCAAATAAACCTTTCTAGTAAATATTA
Organism: Unio pictorum; assembly: GCA_030141615.1. NCBI lineage: Eukaryota > Metazoa > Mollusca > Bivalvia > Unionida > Unionidae > Unio > Unio pictorum. The sequence goes on from JARLTB010000139.1 coordinate 3,618,205, forward strand.
ACGAGAAGGTAGTCTATCTAACGCCTAAAAAGTTGGTCTGTTCACCCCTCTGCTGCTCAAATTTATCTACATCTGTATCTTTTACCATTGACAAGGACTGGAACATTATAGATTGTATGTTCTTTATCAGCCTATACTCCGTTGAAAGTGTATAACCACCTTCAAGATTTCGTTGTTGGATTGACTCGAAATCACAAATTATTTTTTCTGGATCGAGTTGTATATTTATATTTTCATTTTTTTTATTATTTTACTGCAGATATTATAGCATTAATATTTTCGATGTTCATATATATATAAGTATATATATATATATATATATATATATATATATATATATATATATATATATATATATATATATATATATATATATATATATATATATATATATATATATATATATATATATATATATATATAATTTTAAAAAATATGACCTTTAACCTCTAAGTTCGAGTGTTCTAGCAGGCTCAAGGCATATTATTGACAGCACAACGTTTAACCCCAAGGTCACCACTGTGCCCTTGCAGGTCTAAGGCATATTAAGCACAACACAACCTTTGAACCCCAAGGTCACTACCGTGCCCTTGCAGGTCTAAGGCATATTAAGCACAGCACAACCTTTAACCCCAAGGTCACCACCGTGCCCTTTCAGGTTTAAGGCATATTATTGACAGCACAACCTTTGAACTCCAAGGTCACCACCGTGCCCTTGCAGGTTTATGGCACATGGAACATATAATCTTAATTAAGGACAGCACAACATGAAAAACACAACATTAATATAATACGAATTGCGTAATACGATCACCTCTCTACAGATTATGTACACCCACCCACCCTGGATATCAAACCCGGGTGAGTAAAATGATCGCCCACCATGATTCGAATCATGGTGAGATGTGTGTACATAATTTCGATTTTTGAATTTAGAATTTTGATATTTTTGAATTTTGATTTCAAATTTTTGATGAATTTCGAGGACCTCGGTGAATGTTTTACTGTTCCATCAGTTGCAGCTCATTTTGCTAGAGAGAAAAATTCCTGGAAACCAACTCGGTTTGATCTTGTTGATGATATAATATTAGGTTGTATTGAATATGGTCACGGTGGACTGTGGAACCGTAAATTTTCGCGTAAAGATGTTATCTCGGTTAATATGGTTGCATGTTATCCGGGAAGTTTTCTGGGATACGGAGAGTGTTCTGGGTATTTTAAAAGATTCGGTCACCCCACACACGAGATGACGCCAGTATCAATAAATGGACCATTATCGGATTTTGATATTACTGGATTCGCTTGTATTGAATCATTCGAGTATACAGAAAACTTTCATCGGATCTGTTATGTTTGATTCGGTAGACATTTTTCAGAAAGAAAGTGGGCTCCAACAGTACTGTTACGATATATGCTCGATTGTTTCATGTTCACGTCGTTGATTGTCAGTGATTATATCATACCGAATGCAGATCGAAGTTTAGTTACCACAAGAAAAGAAATATTCTGATGAAGAAAATCCTGATAAAACCGACTTTGAAAATAAAATTGCAAAAGATCTTGACAGGAAAATAATAGATAAATTTACCCAAAGAGGATCATACGATCATAAACGACATTGTACAAGATTGATCATGGACGATGCTGAATTTATTTTTATAATCGCTGATACAACGAAAAAAGTACATTTAGAAGTATGGATACAGCTTTCTTATCAAATGGAAATAAGCTAGGTACAATTGTGAATTATATTGACGGTGAATCATTTAAGATCTTCGATACTCGCGTACGTTTCGATTAATCTGTTATCCATGATAAATAAAATTCCAGAGTTTGCTGTCAAAGTAGCTACCGATTCGTTTTATATCAGTAAAAAATATTCAAGATTACTATACCAACTAAATATCATCGATCATGCACCATGGGGTGAATGGAGAATAAAGAAAAAGAGAATATACTCGATTATTCTGAATCAGCAGATGTTCCAATCAAAGATATTTACCGTAGAAGTAGACGGATATTAAAACCATCATCTGCACCATCAATATACGATCCCGTAGCTAGACACAAAACAATTTATCTCAATGGACCTGGAGGATCAGGAAAGACGACACGTGTGATTGAACTATTTCAGAATTCAGATATGATCGTTTTGACACCTACACACAGACTTGCGCGAGAAATGACCCAACGAGGAACACGGTCATGTACTTATCACACCTTTTACCGATGGAGCGGAGACGCATGGAATCCCAATCGAATGGGAGATAAATATATTCCGAAGATCATAGTTTGGGATGAAATATGTACCGTATCGCTGGAAAATCTAAAAATATTTGTTGATTGGTTGTTGAAGAAAAACACTGCTGTAATAATGTGTGGCGATCATGGTCAACCACCACCCTTTGTTGGACCGTCTCCACACGAATGGCTAAAGAGATCAGTTGACTATTACGAAGAAATAGTTGACGATCATAGAGCACTTGATTCAACATTGAGGGAGTTTTACAAATTAAAATTCAGTGTGAGGTTATGCGTAATATGCGTAATATAATCTCAGAAACCTTTTTGAACGACTTTTGGTATACGTGGAGACCAAATAATCTGATAGTTTGAAGTAGAAAGCTAGTTCGTGACACACTTCAACAAAGATTATTTCTGCTACATAAAGAAAATTTCTCAGAGTTGCCGGTACCATTATGTTATCGCCCAGCAGATACGCGACGACAGAATATTCTCGTTGACATACCAGGACAGACGGAGAAAAAAATCTCGTGTTGAATGATATTGTTTTAGTTGATGTCAATGTTGTTGATAGCCCGATATCGGATTAAACGCTAGGATACGCAATGACAATACATTCATTACAAGGATTAACTATTTCTGATACAGTTGTCTGGATTGTGGACGATTATATCGAGTGGTCGAATTTAGTTTATCTTGCGGTGTCTCGCGTCAGGAAAATATCTCAGCTACGTAGGATTGTCGTGGTTACCTCAGAAACCACTGGCAATGTTGACAATGATATAGTAATGAAACAATTAGATGGCTATAAACAATGTGATAAAGAAAATAAAGGCGACTTCGATCTGGACGTGCAATTTATAATAACATTGAAACAACAACAGGATAATCACTGTGCAAGCTGTAATTGTATAATGCTGTGGCAATACTCGAGTAAAAATCCAAGACAATTTACCGTAGATAGAAAAGATAACAGTCTAGGTCATACATGTGATAATGTGATGTTAACTTATCTTGAATGTAATCGGCGTAGAGGTGCTAGTTAAGTGAATGTGGTGGTAATTGTGTATCTTCGGGAATTACCTGTAATTGTTCACGTGTGAATCCACGTTGAGGAGCAGTTGAATCTAATCTGTAGATTGCAGGTCTACCTGTGGATCGTACCACGCTGGATATCCTGTGTGTAGTAATACTCCAAATAGGATCTGTCGCTCTCTTTTTTCCTCCTTCAAGTTCACCTCGTTCGTATAAATACCTGACGATGACATTACCTAATATTGGCTTCGGTGGAACATTATGCAGTATTGGTATATATTTCCTTGTAATCGCATTAATAGGTTTCATGGCAGTTGTTCGAGTAACCTCATTGTTTAATGCAGCTATCACACTTGGTAATCTTGCAACCCATTCACGAGATCTTGTATCCTGAATGAATTTCTTAGCGTATTGATATCCAAATAATCTTTCAGCAAGTGTTCAATTAAATCGTTCTACGATCGCTTGATCACGATGAATCTCGGTATGTCCTGGTCGTATTTTAACAATTTGTAGCTTCATTAATGATGATACTGCACCAAGAAATTCTTTCCCAGGATCAACTTGTAATAGTTGTGGCCATCGCAAAGGTCCTCGTCGATAAATTCGTTCGAAGGTAGATGCAACTTCAGTAGCTGTTTTAGTTGATAGTGGTTCTGCTTCTTTATATCTACTTGAAACATCAACAACGGTTAATGCGTATTTAAATGTTACTCTACGTATATGATCATGAGGTAAAAACAAAATATCAGCCTGATAAACTTCATTAGGAACGTTAACATCAAAATGTGCGTAATCATTCGTTTAGGCGCTGGTAGATAAATTTGCCATATTACTTGTCGTGCTAACCACGCTGCGGCGGTAGAACGTGGTACATTTGCTGCATTAGCGAGTTTATCGATTGCTGCTCTACCTTTCCAGTATCCTCTTGTGCTGTAATAAATTGATTGCATTATAATCAATTACCCAGCACCTATTGCTAATTTGGTTTTTATCGCAGATTTCACTAACCAATTGGCTAATCCTTCCTTGAGATTTTTATTTTTTATGGAATTCAATGCATGAATCAATTTCACATCTGTGATATGTCGCTGTTCTAGATCTTTACTTTTATAAGCTACATCATGAACGTGACACGCTTTATCGATTGCATTTACCGGATATTCACCGGATTTTGGTTGATCTTGTTCATCAAGTCTGATATCAAGTCGAGTGCCAGGACCGCAGTAATTATATCCTGGAAGATGTTGTTCTCCGGGATATTTAGCCCACGGAGTTCCTGGAAATTTTGACATTAATGTTGCAATGTCACCACCGGTTTTATTTGGTAAAAAGAAACATTTCTTTCTGCCACATGCGTAACATTTTCCACTGTATGCTATTCTTTTATTTTTTGTTGTAACCGTAGATAAATCAGTAGTTGGAGTTTTAACCTTACAGCGTAAACAATATAAATCCATGGTATAATATTATATCATGGATATAATTGATTTTTCAGCGACACGAAAACGAGAACAGGTAAAACATCATCCAGCGTTACCAAATTCGATCAGAATGATACTAATAAGCCCGTCTGGATCTGGTAAAACACAACTATTACTTAATCTGGTAATGAGATGGTTGAAATGGAATAAATTGTATTTAGTTGCACCATCTGTAGATGATCAGAGATGCTACGAAGTACTTAAGGAATTTAATGAAAACGCACGATTGCTGAGCGGTGATGATATTATTGATTTTATAACCGATATTGAAATAGGAAATATTCATAGGACCTGGTGTAGCGCAGAGATGGACATAAATAAATTCAGAGATTTCTTTTCACGTGCGCAAGCAACACCGTATGGTTTTATCACATTAAATCTGCATGATCCCAGGACAAGATATCGTGTAGGTATCGATAAAATATTTGGCTAATTTGTAGCAGCAGATTGACAAAATAAAGATATCCTCTAACTAAATTAAATAGATACTATTTAATATAAGAAAAATTGTACATGGCTACGTCAAGGAAGCACAGATAAATGTAATAAAAAATGTCGTGGAGAATACTGCAAGAAACATAAAATATATCCTATCAAAAAATCCACATGTCCTTGACATTGTGTTGGATGCAATGTTGGCGTTCGAGGACAATATAAGATTTGTAATGAATGTGGTGGAGATAAATACAGAACTTTCATGGCGTATTACCGTCGTAGGATCGAGGAAGGGGTATTGATACCTAGAAAAGAGACCCCTCCAACCGAGGAAGAATATTACTCAAAGTTTAAAAAGAAATCTCAGATTGATCATTTGTCTAAATTATTTATTTTGTTTGATCTATGTACAAGATTTTTTTATTCTCAGATTGACAATTTAACACATGGAAAGAGTAGCAGAGAGGGTGGACTACAACATTTGTTTGGGACAGTCTAGGTGTCATTGAACTGACTTCTATGTTAGCCACAATTAGTAGATTTGGTAATCAAAAAAGGGTGACGTTTCGAATTAGTCTGTCCACCCTCTCTGCTGCTCTTCCTATAGGTCCAGAAAATATATATTCCCATGGGAATGCGCACGCGCAGCAACAAATACTAAGATAATTACAACATGTAATACCTATATAAACGGCAAAGTCTTTACATTTGACACAGCTTCGGATGCGTTTGGATTTATTTGTATGCTAACTTCGGGTGTCTTTCTTGAACATTCGGTCACGAATTCAACTGCTTTGTAGAAATCACCAAGCACAAGTTTTGCACTGAAATGTTCGCTACTGCAAAGTGATGCTAACGGATAACAATAAAGTAACTTAGTAAGTAGTAATATCGACTATTTTGGTCACACAAGTTTATTTTTTATTTGGGCTACAATTACAGTGTAACACACATACACCTATATCAATCAGTGTTTTCTTGTGTCACTGCATGTGGTTCCGCGAGCAATCTAAACACTCCGAAGGGTTCTGTTCTAATAAAAAGGTTGAAAAAAACTGTTCTAGACCTTAATTTGTTACAGTAAAATTGGCCCCATTTTGATGGTAAAAGTCATTTTACCGTTTGTTTGGTTTTACAAACGTGTGTGTGTGTGTGTGTGTGTGTGTGTGTGTGTGTGTGTGATCGAATGATACAAGCATAAAATGAGTATGAAACTTACTTATTTTATCAGGAATTGTCATGTATTTGTTCTGCGGAAAGACACGATTAAAGTAAGTCGTTGATGAAATGTTGCATGGTACTTACGATTTGCATTGCTAGTGGCACGAGTACACAAATCTAACAACCCACACTTTCAAATGTTCTAGAGAACTTTTTATAATAAAATTGTATACTGGTTGCAATAAAACGTAAGAATACAAAATTCAACAAATTTAAATATTCCGAGAACAACTTCAGGAGTTATGTGTAATCACGTGACTATTGGACTTCCGATGTCGTCATTAACGACATAATGATTCTAATAAATACCATTTTTGAGAAAATAAATAATTTTCCTATAAAGTTCATGCATAGATGAGTCGATATAACATAAGGTGAACTATTATAGGCCCGCTGGTAAGCGACTAGTCGACTACCATACCAAATTTTTTATATACAGTTGCAGTGACACAATTTATATATATATATATATATATATATATATATATATATATATATATATATATATATATATATATATATATATATATATATATATATATATATATATATATATATATATTATAAAAGGAAATGTTACTTTCGTTGATATATTGCTTTAGAATGAAAGGTTTGAAAGGAAACAAGACATAATTTATATTCATGATGTTGTTTCCACGTAGCAGCATAATGCAGCAAAATAAGGTTAGAATTTCTATTCTGTGCATTGAAAAGACTTTACATGCCAATTTTTAAGAATGTTCGTGTTTGTGTGATACATTTTTTTTTTCATGATCGTCGTTTCAAACTTTGATGTTTTTGGAGAGCCTTGAAAGAGAAACCTTTTAGATTTAGAAAATGCATATTTTGTAATCTAAAACATTGTGAACGTTGAAAAAGTGAGTTCATCCTGGCCAATAAACGTGGAAAGGAAATATAAATTTATCTTTAGAAAAGCTTAATAACCGTGAACAACATTACTATATCCATCTGTTATTTCAGGATTGCATCCTTTATCGTAATATAATATTAACGTCAGCAGCCATAGTTGTGCAATCTTGTTAAGTTATTTGGTTGAAAAGTGAGTATCTATGTATGCATGATTTTATAGTTTGATGAATATTTGTTGCTGTTATTGTAAAATTATTGAAAAAATGTTACTGTTAAATTAATTTGACAGACATTAAAAGCAAGATGTTTGTAGTATTTGAGATTAGATTTTAATATTCATGTATTAGCAATAATAATTATTCGCATTAACAAATTTATACATCTGAAATGGCATTAGCGTTTGTCTTTCTTTTGCTTATACAAATTACACTTATCTTTTCTTCTTCTTCTCTATAACCCATCACACAAATCTATGTGAATTTTTTAAAATGAAAAAAACCTATTTATTTTTTTCCAATTGTGACGAGTTACATTGCAACTAAAACACAAAGATGGTGCCTACAAAACACAGAATATAAAAAATATCTAATAAAAGCATACATTATAATCAACACAAATAAAATATGCATACACATGTAATAATGATACTGAATGTATGTGAAACAGGAAGAGTCAATAGTCTTCGCAATAGTCTACGCATACTCATGTATTAATAATAATCAACACAAATAAAATACGCAAACACATGTATTAATAATAATCAACACAAATAAAATACGCATACACATGTATTAATAATAATCAACACAAATAAAATACGCATACACATGTATTAATGATATTGAATGCATGTGAAACAGGAAAAGTCAATAGTCTTCGCAAATGAAAATATTAATCCATCATAAACGAAATCGTCATTACTTAATTAAGGCATTATCATGACAAAGTTGCATGTGAACCCACACGTGGGCGACACAAACTCGTATTCAGTCTTGATATGTTATAACAAAGATATTATTGATTTGCTTTAATACAATGTTTTATAACACAAATATTATTTACCTTCTTTTTTCATTTTACATAAAACATATAGTAGCGTTGCAATTATTGGCATGATCAGTTGACGGACAATTGTGACATACTGCACAATGATTTTCTACTGCACATTATTTATAGACATTCACCAGTCAAACAAGGATTTTGTATTTACGTATTAGTTAGTTTTATTAGACTAGTACTATAGTAATTAATTAATACCTTAATGGGCCTTTTTGGGTCGGGCCTTTTTGGACCGGGCCTTTTAAGCATTGGTCCGTTTTGGTCGTGGCCTTTTTGGTACTGGTCCGTTTTGACCCCTATGGATAGCCAAAATGCAGAATCGTCTTTATGATGGGAAGATTATCACGATAAATGCCTATTTGATCGGATTAATTTAAAATTGATGACTACATTTGCATTAGTTTTGTCTGTTTTAAAAGGTGTTCTTCGGCATTTTACCCTTTGTAAACAGATTCATCTTATAATTTGTCAAAATTCGTCTTTCTTTTCTTCTTTGTCTTTCTTCTGTCTCTGCTTCGGTTTCGTGACAGATACATAACATTGCCATGCTCGGGGAAACTGGTTTTAAAACTTTTTTTTTATTATAAAGCACTGACCGCTTTGTTAAACATTAAAAGAACCAGTTAACAATCATGGCGCTCTTCAACTGGATTTCTGGTTTTAAGAAATTGTTTGCATCAAAATTTAAGTTTCACGGTTGTAGAAAACTATATATTTTTACTAGAAGGCACAAATTCTGCATTGTAAATGTTGGAGCGATGGCTGCAACTGTTGCAGCTGTACAGGAGACAACGAAATTACAAGTAAATTGAGACAAAATTGGAATTTAAGATCTGATACATATTTTCGCGGTACACTATAGTTAGTTTAAGATGGCACTTAAGCTTATATCAGCCGCTTTATTAAATAATTCAGACAAAATAAAAAGTGGTTAAATTCGGTATTTTGGTTACAATTAATTTAATATCGTCCCTAAATCTGATATTGTGAACATTATTCATTTCAACCTCTCATTGTAGAGATGGATAACATTAGCAGTAGTCGCTACCGAAATGGTGTTGTCCAACATTTGGTAATTATTACTCCATCACAGACTCAATGACTGCCTATTGCTTGACTTCTTTAGGTCTTGTGACTTAACATATTTGACTCCATTTCATATTTTTAGTATTTAATGATATTTTTTAATTTTTTTTATTTTCAGGTACCGGGTAAAATATAAAGCTGGGGGGGGGGGCGTTGTTACCATTTTCTGAATGAATGTTCCACAAATTGCTTCTTACAAAAGTGTAAACAAAGCCTAAATTATGCAATCTAAAAATTAAATAGACATATTAATTGGGTCGTGAATCCAGGCACTTTCACATGAGGTCTTTTTCGGTGCATAGTTACGACCGCCAAGGTAAAAACAACTACCATTGTTCAAATGACTTACCGTAAGTAATGTGTGGGAGATATTTATACACACCATCATATGCAAAGGGAAAATTATTATAAATGCAGTGTAAATAAATGTACATAAGTTGAAGAAAAAAAAACATTTTTAGTGCTTATTAATTAAGATTTAATAGGACAATTAAAGAATAATACAAATGGAAAAATATATAAATTAATGAGAATTTTAAAAATAATAAGGATCACAGGCAATACTGACTGAAAATTTCAGATTTTTTGTATATAGTTTAATTAAAGAAAAATTGGTTTAAGATAAAAGTGCAATATACTTCAATGAAATATTTGTTTAAAAAAAAAAAACTTACCAGGTATAAACTGAAAGATAGTAGCAAAGACCATGCCATGTAACTTCAGGCCATTTTGTTGGATTATTTACCCAAATATCTGCTGGAAATTTATAAGAACAATCATTAATTTCCACAACATTAGGTTTCTGTAAATATCATTCATTAGCATTGCTATACTTTACTGGTATTTTCTGTCGCAGAAATAACATCATTTGATGAACCCTTGATTCCAAAAATAAAAGGATTGTATGTCTGTCTGTTTTTTCCCATAGTATATGTTTGTTTTATTAGAATTTCCTTTTCTTAAATAAATTCTGATATCTGGTTTCTATACCTCCCTAGCTAGTGTGTCACTAGTCCTCATCTCTGGCTGGTCTTGGAGTTATTTAAATAAGTGATCCAGGCCAATGGATCATTTGTATCCATTGAATGTTATGTGTATATTGCTATATTGTATTGTACAGTACCTTTTGTATATTTGTTATGACTGGCCTTATATATAAATCAAATTTCTTTTGAATTATTTTTTAGTTATAGATATATAATTTATATAAGCATTTTAGTGTCTGTATGGTATTAGTACAGGTGTATTTATTTGTATAGAGCTTAAAGGGTTCATATTTTAATCTTGATTCAGTAAGTTCAGGTTACTGTAGTTGATATCATAGTCTAGTTTTATAAGTATTAACTTGATTGCTTCTAATTTGTCACTAAGAATGATAAGCATATACAGGTATTAGTTCGATAAGTTCAAATTAAAGTTTTTTTTCCAGTCTTGCTTCAGAAAGTCTGAGTTAAGTGGTATCAGTGGCTATAAACTCAGTTGGTCTTAATTCAGAATTGTATATTTAAAATCAAGTTAAAGAAATCCAGAGGCACCATGAAAAATAGCCGCAAATTTGATATAAAATGCACTGGAATTTATGTATTGTTAGATAAACAAATTCATTGTTCAAATTGAACAGTGCATAGTTATAATAATTCTGATATCTGGCCTGAGTATGCTGTAAGATCTTGGCATTTTTTAAAAAAACATTTATGGTAGCGGAGATCAACCAGATGAGGTACTATCTCGTAATGGTTCTTTCTGACAAAATAGTATCAGAATATAGGCTGCATGCTAGTAATTGATATATTTATTTTGACTGACCTCTGTGTGTAGATGGTAAGTAAAATTCCTCTTCATTTTCTCATTGAATTAAATCCTTCAGAATACTCATATTTTTTGTAGTAATCTCTGTCAACACAGAACACCTGTGTAGTCATCATCTGTCAGCCTTTTTTTTTCATAAAAAGATTGTGTGAAAGTAATTATTATTCTGACACTAGATATGTCACAAAAACACACACACATATAACAAAAAAAAATTAAAATGGAGACCTGCTTTTTGTTCTGTCAATGCTACAATCTAGGTACATTCAACCAACTTTTGAAAGCAGGAAAAGTAACTGCTACAAGTGGTAAAACAACAGCTAATTCTGTTTTTAAAATGTTACCAGAAAATATAGATTTGCTGAAACTTCAAAGAAAACTGATCATCTTAAAAGCACCAATCTTTCTGTATAAATTCTAAGCAAATGAGAAGAAGAAGAAAAATCAGTCAAAATCAATGTTCTTCAGTTATTTGATGTTGCCACCGCAATGAGAAACATGCATGTTTGGTTTTCCAAAGCTGTCCTTTACTGGTAATTTCAAGAACACATGCTTAATTCATCAAAGAAAGCCAACTACAATCTTAAATAAAAAAAATAACCTTTCATCAAAGGAAGTTAGAACCAAATTTGAAATAAAAGCAATTGAATCTGAGAGATTGTTGCATTTACCAAAGTGACTGGAACACAGTTATTGTTCCATGAAAGGTTTGTTTCTGAGGAGAAAGTAACTACCAACATCGGCATAAAACACTGTCAAGCTAATTGAAGAAGGGGTGGTATCTTGCAAATATTTTGCTAAACTTTTAAGTTTTTAGTTTGTTTCCAATGCCCTATTAGCAGCCTCATACTCTGGGTAGCCTCAGCAAGAGGCTTCGGTCTCCAGCTGACCTAAATCTAGACTAATTTAAATACATGTGATATTAGCAACAACTGTAGTGAATTGTTGAGAGACATTAAGGTATAGATCAAAACAAGAACTACAATTTTTTGTAATATATACATACTATTTGTGTTTTCTAATGGGATGTGAGAATACCCTGTATATGAAATTTATAAGTGATCTATACTTCATTTCATGGATTTATTATATACATGTACAGTACCTAACAGATTATGGATTGTACCGGTACTACACAAATGTAAGTTGTCTATCTGCAAGTGTTTTTCAGACTAGCTTGCCTTCATTGAATCAAAATCACATATGCTTGCTTCCGCTTTTTTAACAAACCCAACCCCAACCCCCCAAGCCATCATTTTTTTTTAAAATGCATCATTCATCAGTTAACTGACTTGGTTATAACACAGTTTTGTCTATAACAGGGTCGGGCTCTATGAACCCAAACTACTGTGTAATGCAGGGTCACGCTGTATTAGGGTTATTTGAGAGTTTTCATCATATCCAGATTGGTAATATTAGGCTTACCTGGGAATTTTTATCAGATTCAGATTGGAAATATTAGGCTTACCTGGGAATTTTTATCAGGTACAGATTGGAAATATTAGGGTTATGTAGGAGTTTTCATCAGATCCAGATTGGTAATATTAGGGTTACCTGGGAATTTGTATCAGATTCAGATTGGAAATATTAGGCTTACCTGGGAATTTTCATCAGATCCAGATTGGTAATATTAAGCTTACCTGGGAATTTTCATCAGATTCAGATTGGAAATATTAGGGTTATGTAGGAGTTTTCATCAGGTCCAGATTGGAAATACATGTACTAGGGTTACCTGGGAATTTTCATCAGATCCAGATTGGAAATATTAGGGTTATGTAGGAGTTTTCATCAGATTCAGATTGATAATATTAGGGTTATCTGGGTATTTTCATCCAATTCAGATTGGTAATATTAGGGTTATGCACTTCAAAAAACACTTCACTGAGTTGAATTGAGTAAAAAATATGTACCAATCAGAGGATAACTTTTGACTTCATCACAATTTCTGTTTCTTGCATTTCTTCTTTAAAAAAGTAAGTCATACATTAAACTCATATCAACTGCCCATGGCCTCTGTTATTCAGATCCGTGGACAAATGATAAATTCTGCATGATGAATGATGTTCAAAAATGTATTCATGGCAAGTAAATCAGAAATTATTTGCTCAGCCCTAGTGCCTTATATCCACATGTCATCTTTAAAAAATTCTCATGTGGCAGATGACATAAATGGAACAATAGTTGGATCACTCATTAAAACAAGAAGGCTATTTCTTGGCCATCTATGGAGACTTGAGCAGTATTCAACAAGAACAAAAAATAAGCCTGCAGATCTCAGCAAAGACATGTACACACTCTTAATCAGAAATTCAGTAGCTACCTATCAATTTGGCAGAGCCATCTCAGTTTTACACACAGAGGCCCCCTGTTAGCATGGCATTTGGAACAAACTTTTAAACAATTTATATATAATATTGAAATTAAAATTTTCCTCCATTGCTTTAAAATTACTTTCTCTCAATAGATATATTATTTTAAAACGTGCAGGACTCCTGTAAGCACTAGAAATCAGTCCAATTGGCCTAAGGCCAGCTCTGAGAAAATTAAATCATTCTTTTAGATTCTTCTTTTTCATTTAAATAAAATTGAGTACATGCTTTATTTTATACTTTTGCCATATAATTTTGAAGGTAAATGTAATTGCATTTTTTTCACTCGCTACAGAATTTCCGGAGAAATATCTTTTCCATTCAAAAAATTATTAATAATATTGAATAGAACTGATTGAAGAGCAGTTCTTTCACTGTATTAAATATGTTAACCTTTTTCAGTGTTTCTTCCATTAATTCATACCAAATTTTAATGAAAATATAGAGTTTTCACTTTTTTATGATGCATACGCATTTCATATTTGTTTTATGGATATCAGATTAACAGATTTAGTTATCAATTAATATTTCATTGATATGTTTTATAAAATGTTCAATCATTTTAATTTTGCTGTTTTATTATTTAATGCCATTTTTCAGCACACAATAGGCTGTACATGTAGGCCAGTAATAATGGTGGAGGAAGAACCCAGGAAACCCCCGGAAAGAACCACTTACCTATGAGTTAAATTTTGTAATAATAATGCAAACAAACAAAATTCACAGAAATGAATGATGGTGTCCATACACTACTTTTAATTTTTCTTCACAGATGCCAGATCCCAGTAAGTTGTCAACGGAGTACCTAATAAAGAATGCTAGTATGGCTACAGTCGACTCGGCAAGTGCCCTTCTCACACAGACCACAGTAGCTTTGGTGCAGGCAGAAAAGGAATATGCACAGGTTTTAGTTTTTATATATAGACAATATAAAACCTGATATACTGTCACATAAATTTCCACCAGATTAGGGTCTATGTTGTTCTACTGATTGCCCAGCAAACTGCATTGACTCTTATCTATTGGCACATTATGTGAAAGTATATATCTGTCTGTGCAGTTGGATTGGATCTGAGTTATAAATGAGTATATATAGTACATTTGTGTATAAGAAGCAGCTTTATTCGAGTTCATTTTCTAATGTAGCTTTGTTTCTGATATCAGTAAATTTGAAACTGGTATTCTTATATTAAAGTTGATATAGGCACTGATAAATTCATTTAGGAACTCAAATCTATATCACACATTTCTTTGGAGTCAGGGACTCTCAAGTCAGATAGAAATGTTACTTTAGCATCATGAGTATTTGTGTGACCATCTGTCTATCTGTAATATCCTCTTAAACCACTGTGAAAATTAACCATCTTGGTTGTGTATATAAGTTACACTGTGTGGAACTTATTCACCATCTTGGTAGTGTATATAAGTTACACTGTTTGGAAATTCACGGTCTTGGTAGTGTATATAAGTTGCACTGTTTGGAAATTCACCACTTTTGGTAGTGTACTGTATATAAGATATAATATGTATGGAAATTCATAACCTCTTTATGCAAGCTCATCATTCAGATATTTTTTTTTAATAAATAGATTTAGTAATGTGCATTATTCAGCTAAAAATAATACTATGTTGTCCTTTCCCTGACTTGTGTTCTACCCAAGATTGCTGTGTTTTGCTTAGTTGAATCCATCCTGTAAGTTAAATATTCACTTGAATCCATCCTGTAAATTAAATCATTTTGTTTCATCCTGTAAATTAAATCATCATTTTGTTTCATCCTGTAAATTAAATCATTATTTTAATTCATCCTATACGTTAAATATTCACTTGAATCCATCCTATAAATTAAATCATCATTTTAATCTATCCTATAAATTAAATCATCATTTTGTTTCATCCTGTAAATTAAATCATTTTGTTTCATCCTGTAAATTAAATCATCATTTTAATCCATCCTGTAAATTAAATCATCATTTTGTTTCATCCTGTAAATTAAATCATCATTTTAATCCATCCTGTAAATTAAATCGTCATTTTCTTTCATCCTGTAAATTAAATCATCATTTTGTTTCCTCCTATAAATTAAATCATTATTTTAATTCATCCTATACGTTAAATATTCACTTGAATCCATCCTATAAATTAAATCATCATTTTAATCTATCCTATAAATTAAATCATCATTTTAATCTATCCTGTAAATTAAATCATTATTAAATCATAATTTTTCTCCATCCTGTAAATTAAATAATCACTTTAATCCATCCTATAAATTAAATCATCACTTTAATCCATCCTATAAATTAAATAATCACTTTAATCCATCCTATAAATTAAATCATCATTTTAATCCATTCTGTAAATTAAATAATCACTTTAATCCATCCTATAAATTAAATCATCACTTTAATCCATCCTATAAATTAAATCATCACTTTAATCCATCCTATAAATTAAATCATCACTTTAATCCATCCTGTAAATTAAATAATCACTTTAATCCATTCTATAAATTAAATCATCACTTTAATCCATCCTATAAATTAAATAATCACTTTAATCCATCCTATAAATTAAATCATCATTTTAATCCATCCTGTAAATTAAATAATCACTTTAATCCATCCTATAAATTAAATCATCATTTTGTTTCATCCTGTAAATTAAATCATTTTAATCCATCTTGTAAATTAAATCATTTTAATCCATCTTGTAAATTAAATCATTTTAATCCATCTTGTAAATTAAATCATCATTTTGTTTCATCCTGTAAATTAAATCATTTTAATCCATCTTGTAAATTAAATCATTTTAATCCATCTTGTAAATTAAATCATTTTAATCCATCTTGTAAATTAAATCATCATTTTGTTTCATCCTGTAAATTCAATCATCATTTTAATTCATCCTGTAAATTAAATCATCATTTTAATCCATCCTGTAAATTAAATTATCATTTTGTTTCATCTTGTAAATTAAATCAATATTTTGTTTCACCCTGTAAATTAAATCATCATTTTGTTTCACCCTGTAAATTAAATCATCATTTTAATTATTATTAAACCTAATTATTCTTGGAGATTTCAACTTTCACTTTGACTGTCCTGGTAAACCATACATGTCAAAACTCCTAGATTTCATTCATGTTTTCAATCTTAAACAGTCAGTTAACCAACCTACCCATAAACTTGGTCACATTTTAGACTGGTTTCTTTATAGACCTGATGATAATATTCTGCAATCCACCCTTGTATCCCACAAACTTGCATCGGATCATCTCTGCATTGTATGCCATCTCGACGTATCAGTCCCTAACCCTCCACCTCTATTTGCTACTAAGAGAAACCTCCATATGATAAATAGAACCAAATTCATGCATGATATCCAAGAAAACCTAACAACTTTCTTACATCCAACAGCGGAACAACTTGATAACTGCCTACGTTCATTGCTTGAAAAACATGCCCCAGCCATCAAATGCAGAGTATCAATAAAAAAAGTGTTCTCCATGGTATAGCAATGTTAGGGACCAGCTTTGCACTGCTAAAGGACATCACCGAAAAGCAGAGAGGCTTTGGCTTTCCACCAGACTCACTATTCATAAACAAATGTACGAAGCCGCTAAGAACGTTACAAACATACTCCATTTAGCCTAATCATCCCACTACAGTACTAAGATCATGGAGAGTTCCAGCTGCAAAGAGCTCTTCGAGATAACTAACAAACTAATGTCAAGGAACAAATGTACACCACTTCCAACAACCTTCTCTCCACTAGACCTACCAGACCAATTTGCAAATTTCTTCCATGACAAAGTACAAACAATTAGAGATTCTCTTGACAGCACAATTTCAACTGATTCGTCACCATACAGTTATGATGCAGAATTTCAGCAACAACCGTTAGGAGCATTTGAACCTGTTTCTATTGATTTAGTACGGACAATCATGATGAAAAGTGCACCAAAGTCTTGTGAACTTGATCCAATTCCGACATCATTGCTGCTTGCGTGCTTAGACCCAATATTGTCTTCACTAACTGATGTTATTAATATCTCTCTCTCATCAGGGGAATTCCCATCATTTTTCAAAACTGCCATCGTAAAGCCACTGCTGAAGAAACCAACACTGGACCATAATGATTTAAAGAACTACTGCCCAGTTTCAAATCTCCCATTCATATCAAAAATCTTAGAAAAGGTTATTCTAACTCAACTTGTATCTCATTTGAATTCAAACAGTCTTTGTAGCAATGTACAGTCTGCATATCGCCCTTGCCACAGTACGGAAACTACTCTTGAAGTATTTAGTGACATTCTCTCTGCTTTGGATAGAGGAAAGATTACAGTCCTCACTCAACTGGATTTATCAGCAGCATTTGACACAATAGACCATGATATATTACTTCACCATCTCCAGCATGTATTTGGCATTCAGAATATAGCCTTACAGTGGTTCAAGTCCTACTTAGTCAACAGGACACAAATTATATCTGCAAATGGAATAGACTCCAGCCCAGTTGACGTATGTTGTGGTATTCCACAGGGATCTGTTCTTCGTCCTGTTCTCTTCATTCTGTATACTCAGCTGCTCTCAAGTTTCATAGATCATCACCCAGTGTCGCACCAATTGTATGCTGATGACACCCAAATATACAAGTCTAGCCACCCAACTGAAGTTGATGCTACCATCCATGGAGTAGAGAAGTGCATTTCTGATGTGAAATCATGGATGACATGTAACAAGCTGCAGATGAATGATGATAAAACTGAGGCTATTCTGATCACAACACAAAGACTTTCTCATTCACATCCTTTACCTCAGACAATAAATATCAGCAACACCATCATTAAATTCTCACAGTCAGTACGGAACCTAGGCATTACTCTAGACAGTACTCTCACATTGCACCAACATGTCATGAACATATGCAAGGCTGCATATCTTGAATTGAGACGCATCAGTTCCATTCGTAAATATCTTTCAGTTGATGTCACTAAAACTTGTGTGTTCATTAGTACTTTCAAGACTGGACTATTGTAACTCAATTCTGTCTGGTTCGTCACAATATTTACTCCAGAAACTTCAAAAAGTTCAAAACACTGCTGCACGGATCATCTTTAGAGTACCTTGATCAGAGCACACCTCACCATTGCTCTGTACCCTACACTGGCTATCAATTCGATACAGAATCAAACACAAAATTTGTTCTCTGTGCTATGTTTCAATGACAGACTCCAGTCCAACATACCTATCCAGCCTCACCCATGTGTATACACCAGCTAGATCCTTACACTCGTCTTCTGATAATCGTATACTCATTGTTCCCAAAGTGAAAACAAAGTCATATGGACAACATTCGTTTGCACACCAGGGCCCGGCGATGTGGAACGAATTGCCCATTGAAATTAGACACAAAGACACAGTGGTCCCTTTTAAGAGTGCTCTTAAGACTCACCTGTTTTGACTGCAGGGACAAACTTAGCGACCTAATCATGTTTTGTATCTTATATGTTTTCAGCATGTTTTTATGTTTTCCAATTTCATTGTTTTTGTCATTTGTTGTTCTATAGTGTAGTCATATCATTATTGATGGTGTAAAGCGCTTAGAGCTTCGAAAGATTAGGCGCTATACAAAGTCCTCATTATTATTATTATTTTGTTTCATCCTGTAAATTAAATCATCATTAAATCATTTTAATCTATCCTATAAATTAAATAACCATTTTAATTCATCCTGTAAATTAAATAATCACTTTAATCCTTCCTATAAATTAAATCATAATTTTAATCCATCCTTTAAATTAAATCATCATTTTAATGCATCCTGTAAATTAAATCATTTTAATCCATGCTGTAAATTAAATCATCATTTTTATCCATCCTGTAAATTAAATCATTTTGTTTCATCCTGTAAATTAAATCATCATTTCAATCCATCCTGTAAATTAAATCATCATTTTGTTTCATCCTGTAAATTAAATCATCATTTTAATCCATCCTATGAATTAAATCATCATTTTAATCCATCCTGTAAATTTAATCATTTTAATCCATCCTGTAAATTAAATCATCATTTTAATCCATCCTGTAAATTAAATCATCATTTTGTTTCATCCTGTAAATTAAATCATTTTGTTTCATCCTGTAAATTAAATCATCATTTTAATCCATCCTGTAAATTAAATCATCATTTTAATCCATCCTGTAAATTAAATCATCATTTTGTTTCATCTGTAAATTAAATCATCATTTTGTTTCATCCTGTAAATTAAATTATCAATAAATCATCATTTTCTTTCATTCTGTAAATTAAATCATCATTTTAATCCATCCAATAAATTAAATCACCATTTTCATTTATCCTATGAATTAAATCATCATTTTAATTCATCCTTTAAATTAAATCATCATTTTAATCCATCCTGTATTAAATAATCACTTTAATCCATCCTGTAAATTAAATAATCACTTTAATCTTCCCTGTAAAATAAATCATTATTTTAATCCATCCTATAAATTAAATCATCATTTTGTTTCATCCTGTAAATTAAATCATCATTAAATAATCATTTTAATCTATCCTATAAATTAAGTCATCATTTTAATCCATATGGTAAATTAAATCATCATTTTAATCCATCCTATAATTTAAATAATCACTTTAATCCATCCTGTGAATTAAATATTCACTTTAATCCATCCTGTAAATTAAATCATCACTTTAATCCATTCTGTAAATTAAATCATCATTTTAATCCATCCTATAAATTAAATCATCATTTTGTGTCATCCTGTAAATTAAATCATCATTAAAGAATCATTTTAATCCATCCTGTAAATTAAATATTCACTTGAATCCATCCTGTTTATTAAATATTCACTTGAATCCATCCCATAAATTAAACTGTGGCTGACTTTTTAAAAAATCACTGGTCTTTATTTTGTGCACCATGACAAAATATTAATTCCACTACAGATTGACAGTTTGCTTATGAGTGCAACAGAGGACTGACTCAAGACAACTTCAGTGTTTTTTTTTGTTGCTCTTGATATCAGGTTCAAGGCCAAGGGCCATGACAAAGAATTCTGTCTTGCACTTGCAGGTGCCTTGTGGATATGTTAACTCGGGACGTCAAGAACGTTTCTTTTTATATATCAATATGCATCAGTTCAAAATAATGAAAGGACATGAGAAACATATTTGTCTTGGATTCCTGAAGGTCTTTTGTATTGTGAAGCCAAGTTTAGATTACAGTATCATCAATGCATATTAATCATGTAATACTGCATCTGATTGGTGGACCTTGTAAACACTCTAGAGGCCATATTATCTGATTAGATTTGATATGTAAACTGGATCATAACAGTTTAAAACTAGTTAATTAGAGTGACACTCATTAGAGGTGCAGGGTATTGTCAATATAATGGTTTAAGGCTCTATGATTTTCTACTGCTACATCCACTATACTTTTTCACTATATCAGTTCTTCTGTTATCAGTACAAAATCCACCAAAATACCAGAGCAATCTTGTTACTAATTTAATGGCACTAATAGTAGGTTTTCATTCTTCAATTCTTCATGAGAAAACAATTCAGTGGATTATATGAAAGCTTGTTGGTATTTGGTCTTACATGTAGAGGTAATAAAATCTGTCAGCATAAATGTGGCATATGATTTTATTTACAGGTGCTTGCTTATGCATGTTTAACTATAACAGACTTTTAGGTTATATGTTAAATGTGACTGAGTTTTTCGCCCATTGATTTTATAAACTCCCAATTTCTTTTCAGGCTATGTTTGCCCTAGCAGTGTTGATAGAATACAAACTGAAAATTTTGGGAGATGAAACTGAAGAGAGTCGGATTTGGAGCCTCATCATAGAAGCTAGGGCTCTTGTCAACCAGGCGAAAATAAAGAAAGACGTAATTCAATCATTAGGCAGAACTCTGGATTAGAATTTAATAAATTTAGTATTATTGAACTAATTGTATTTATAAAATTGTTTAGTAGCTGGACTTGAACAGTACAAATAATAAACTTATCATACTAGTCTTATTCATCAAGATGCTGTTCATGCCTTTTAGATTGTATTGAAAGGCTTAGTGACCAAGGCTTAGTTCAGGGTTTGTTCACATGTCTGTTCTTTTTAAATATGCCATGGTACCTAGGGCTGTTCCATTTAAAATACATGCTACACAGGGCTGTTCCATTTAAAAATACATGCTACACAGGGCTCTTCCATTTAAAATACATGCTACACAGGGCTCTTCCATTTAAAATACATGCTACACAGGGCTCTTCCATTTAAAATACATGCTACACAGGGCTCTTCCATTTAAAATACATGCTACACAGGGCTCTTCCATTTAAGGGAAGGCACATATTTAAAATATATACCAGGATTACTCAACAAGAGTACATGACAATCATACAAAATTCTAATTTGCATATATGAGGGACAACACCTCATTAAATGTCTTCCCTGGGTCCCAAGTATATTCTACTGGAACAGCCATATATACATCTGCTCAAAATTAGTTTTCTCACAGTTATAAAATATTATCAATTCAAACATGAACAAAACATCCAGAGCATGTCCTACAAAAACATCCAGAACATGTCCTGATAGTATGGTTTTCACATCAAAAGTGCTATCAAAAAGCAATGACTGTGCTCATGGCAGAACCATTTCATGTACAGCTTTGGACTAAATGCTTAAAATGTTTTCCATAGTTAGAACACAGAAAAGTTCTTTATGTGAAACAAATCCATCTACAACAGTAGTCTGGTTTTAGTTATGCATGCAGCACATCATCGGCCATTACTAATGGTATTATGATGGTAGCAGCACTGACCAGTGCGCTAAAACTTTGCTTTGTAAAGGAATCACTGTACACTTAGTGTAAAAGTAAAGGAAACAGTGCTAATTTAAGCCTGATTGTATTGTATAGTGTTTTATAGGAATCTTGAAATGTGAGAGGACACATTGAACTATTGGAAAAACTTCAAAAAGTTTTTAAGTAGCTAAAACCACAATGTAACTGTGACGCTGGATTTGCACACTGAATATTTGCTTGACCCATGTGTCATCTCATAGGATCCCTTAAACTTATTACTGATAAGAATTCTATCAGCTGTGCTTTAACATCTGACATGTTAAGTTCTATTATGCTTTGAGAGTTTGTATTAAGTTCAAGTTATTGTTTTCCCAGGAAATACAAAAGTGCTCTGATAGTTCTTGTTAAAAGACAGTTCCTAAAATTAATATGGAATTCAAAAACTGGAATAATATTTTCTGTGATTCAACAAGAGACTGTTAACACGTCAGTAAACTGCTGGCTATTACAGACATAATCACCATCCATCTTGAATTTCATCAGGATTTGATTCACTCAGAACTTTTCCTTGATAGGACTTGTGTTTTTTAATTCTTGGATTATTTTAGATTTATTTAGTCAAACATAAGTTCATTTTTCTCATTTTTCACTTTGTATTCTAGGGAAAAATATTATTTGTTAAATTTTACAAAGCTTGTAGTCTTGTAATAATACCTGATGCTTTAGTTGCAGTTTTATAGAGAAGACATCTTTTACATTGTATGCTAATTTCCATAAATCTGATGCATGAACCATGTTTTTAAATAATTTATCATTTATGAAGTCCTGGACTTGAATGGTTGAAAATTCAATGCCCCCCCCCCCCCCCATTACATCAAGCTTTGAAGTTTTATCACTATACTTACTTTAAACTCATATACATATATGAAAATAAATAACATTATCATACAGGTTTGAGAAGATTAATTCCAGTAGTATTATCAAGCATTCTCCTGTTGAATCAGTGATAGAATTTTCAGTTTGTTTTTATGCATATTTATAAGACTAAATAATTATTTCTGTATGCCTCGATTTCTGTGTTAGGAATGACTGTACAGATAAATCTTTAGCACCAACTCTGAGGCCTGATTTTTGGGTGATGTGTGCATGGTCAAGATAATATAGAGTTCCGTGCTTACTTGGTGTACTTTACTTTAGTTTGAATCTTTATGGAGTACAAATTCAAATTCTCCAGCCTGTATGATAATGCTTTTTATTCATATTTTTAAAAAAAATTATGTTAGTATTATCTAGTATTGTCCCAGTGATAGTACTTATCTATTCAGTTTTGGTGTCTATTTGTGATTTTATATATATATATATATATATATATATATATATATATATATATATATATATATATATATATATATATATATATATATATATATATATATATATATATATATATATATATGAGATACCGGAGTAGCCATAATTGCCAAACATGACAGACTAATAAGCTGAAATGATCATTTGTTAATTCAACTTTTTATATAATGCACATGAAGTTCCCATAATTATCCGATGCAATTGTTGGTTATTATGTTTTCTACACTCAAGCCATGAGACAAACAGGTGTACATGTATAAGCTTATCTACTGGATTTATCCTAAACCTTTTATTGAATAATTAGGGTTTGTTTTTTAGTTGGCCTCTCACACTATTTGTTATTTAAACTATACTGTATGGTGTTTTGGTACAAGCCCTTTAGAACAAATTATGTGTTACCTAGACCCTAATTCAAAAGAATGTACATACAAACAACAGTTATGACTAACCTTCATTATTTGATTTAAGACCAGCTGAAATAAAACTTACAGTTGGAAATTAAATTTTCAGTTGGACTTAATGAGAAATGCTCACACTTAAGTGTCTTTATTTTCAAAGTACTAGGTCTGCTTGTTGTTTGTTAATAATATAATAATAACCAAAAATGAAATTTTTCTGGTACATTTGATAATTATGTATGTCAGTATTTTCATATTTGTAGGGCCCATGCTAAGAAGCAACTCGAGTGAAATAGCTGTCTCATTGTCTATCGTTTTGTTGGAAATAGGTAGAGAAAGCAAATATTTTCTATATCTTTTCAAGTTGACATCTTTGCTATCACCTTTCTATTGTTGATTAAGTTGGGTTTATTTTGTTCGGAATAGAATATAAACTCAGCGTTCTTTTCTGTTCCATGAGCAATGTGAAACCATTTAGATGAAGTATTTTATATGCATTTTGATCCACTTGTTAATGTCTATGTTACATTTGATGAGTTTCCTAGTTATCATTGTTCATCTGTCAACAATTACTATTTTCAACTTCGTTTCAAAGACCACAAGACTCACCAAAAATATGGCACAAGGGCAAGCCCAAGCGGAACGTGAATTGTCATTGGTGAACAAACTTGATATCACTCCTAAATAAGGGCAATAGATTGTTTGTAATGGCAAATCAGAACAAGACAGGGAAACACCTTTGAACGAGGGAGACGTTGTTTTGTTCTCTGATAAATGACTCTGACAATGTTACTTGTATGAGGTATATTACATTATAATGTTGGCTGGCTGTCCATATGTTGCCTGTTTTTGTTTCTGCACAGTCTACAGTTTCAAAACTTTGTGGATGGCATGGGTAGCAGAAAAGCCAATCAGTTTAAGGGTCAAAGATCAGGGTCACATTGACTGAAAGAAGAGAAGTGGTTTTTGCACAGTAACATTAGTTTTGTAGCACACAGCTGGACCAAAAACTTACTGGACAATGAGTTTAATGTGGCAAATGAGTTTAATGAATTTGGAGTAGAAGGTCAAGGTAACCTTTCTGACAGAAGAAAAATTAATTTTTGCACACAAATGGTCTTCAGCTATATACCATCATCACGGATGTCTTACACATTAGGTAAGACAGAAGTATATTAATTTTGGGGTCTAATGTCAAGATCACAGTCTGGAAGAAAAAAAGGTTTTTTTTGCATTTGAACTATAGTTCTAGACAACGTACCTTGATTAACATTTGTGGAGGGTTTGAGTTTAAGGTATGAAAGGTCAAAGGTCAGGGTCATTGTGATTGAAATAAAAATGGGTTTTGCAGAATAGCTTTTATCATAGAGATTATTCTTTTGCTAAATTTGTGGATAGCACTGTAGGTGTGTAATGTGCAGTTAACATTGCTTTTGTAAAATTGGTGAGTTAGTTTTACTAGAGCACATATATTAGTGTTTGGCTAATTTGAGTAATGCCCATTTCAGCAGCACTGAGACTGATTAGTTACACCTATTCAAGTCTGCCACCCAGTTTCAGACCAATAATCAGTATTTATGCTTAATTTATGCAAACAGAATGACTAAAACCACACAAAGTAATTTTTTATATGTTAAAACTACGCAAAAGAATTGAATTTAAGTATTTACTTTTTAGTCCAATATTTCCAGTGTATTGATCCTCTCAAAAGCGCAAATCATGTTTTATAATTTCAAACATTATACAGAATGCTATCAGGACATGTTCTGTATGACTTAAATGATGGTACCCAACTTCACATACTTAAAGAGAACAATAAATTTATTATTAATTGATCCTGTTTATTATTGGTCCGTAAGTTTGAAATTTATTATCAAAGACATGTTTTACATCTAAAATGGCTAAGACTTTGATATCATAAGTTTGATTTTATGTCATTCAATTAATACCCAAATAGATCTTTAAACAGAATTCAATTATGAAGCAGGAGTAAAATACACGATTTACAAAAATTTTATCTAGAATTCACTAGCATGATTGTGAATATATATCTTTGTTGTCAGCATTCATTGTTGATATGACTGCCACTCTGTGCTCTGAGGTCAAATACACATTTTCAGTGATATGCTTAAAGCAATAACTAGAATCTTTGACTCGGTGATAGCCTTTCATCATTATGTCCCACTAGGTTGACACCGTATTGATTAATTGGCAGTAAATGACACTTGCTTGTATTCTTTCTTGGACATAGGCATAATTGGCCAGCTTTAATATCAGTGACAAGTCACATTTCAGAATTATTGGGACTACGGGCTTATTATTTGGGTTTTTATTTGGGTGTCTCAGTAGAGTAGAGGAAATTTCTCTGGTGCCTAGTGTTTGAATCCTGGAGAAGAAGTCAGTCGTATATTACTGTGACACTTTCATGAACAGATTCCATGTGAAACAACCATGAAAAATAGTTATATTGAGATGCACTGCTTACTGTGAGTAAAAGTAGGTCACAGGGACATAGATTTTACAGTAGAGTTAGGGATAGTTAGGAGTATTGAATGTTTGCAGCTGAGTATGCAGGACTTAGAATTTTGCAGAATTCTTGTAAATGTTTTGTATATTTTTTCATTTTATATAATTGAGCTTAAGGCAAAAAGGACATATCCTTGGATGCTTTGTGCATTTCATCATTTCTGTCCCAACCACTGATGAAGTTTTTGGTCTTACTGATTTTGACTTTGCTGGAAAGATCAGTGCAAACTATTACGTTTACTCTAAATGTGGAATTTAAAAAAAAATGATTAGAGAACATATATGGATTTAATGATATTTAACTCCAATTTAAATAAACACTTTCTACCTTTTTTATAATAATGTAATAAAAATGTTTGAAAGAAAATTATTATAATAAAAAAAAGAAAAAATCTTGTGCAACATTTTGTTAATATATCTATTGCTTTAAATGCAGACTCTGGAGTTACTGATGTCCATAGTGAAGAATCTGATGACATCAGCTGGGGAAGCTGCATATATCTCGGGTATTTCTCACATTTGTAAATGATCAGGTTTTGGCATCAGGAAGATGTGTTATTCTCTTATGACTTTCTCATGTGAAACTCACAGGATATAGTGCTAAGCCAAAGACCAATGCACTATCAGAAATCACTGTAAAATAGCAGGATCCAAATGAAAACCTTAGTCAGTACAGTGAATGACCAACCAGACACCATCATAGCAAGTGAATTTCAAATTAAATTGTCTGGTGTCTACATGTCCAAATCCTGATGTTGTTAATCAAAAACCCATTGCACACAATTAACAGCATGCTTAAAAATGTAAGTACTTGATAATAGTGCGTTTTGAAACATGCCTATTGCTGGGTATTGAATTCAGGAATCAAGGGGAAATGCATGCTGTCTTAATATTAGTCCTATTGCTGGGTATAGGATCCTGGAATCAGGGGAAATGCATAATGTCTTGATATAAGTCCCATTGTTGGGTATATTATCCTAGAAGCAGGGGGGAAATGCATACTGTCTTGATAAAAGTCCTATTGTTGGGTGTAGTCCTAAAATTGGAGGGGGGGGGGCAAATGCATACTGTTTTGATACAAGTACTATTGTTGGGTAGAGTATCCTAAAATTGGGAGGGGGGGGGGAATGCATACTGTTTTGATATAAGTCCTATTGTTGGGTGTAGTATCCTAAAATTGGGGGGGGGAATGCATACTGTTTTGATATAAGTCCTATTGTTGGGTATAGTATCTTAAAATTGGGGAGAAATGCATACTGTTTTGATATAAGTCCTATTGTTGGGTGTAGTATCCAAAAATTGGGGGGGGGGGAATGCATACTGTTTTGATATAAGTCCTGTTGTTGGGTATAGTATCCTAAAATTGGGGGGAAATGCATACTGTTTTGATATAAGTCCTATTGTTGGGTGTAGTATCCTAAAATTGGGGGTGGGTGGGAAATGCATACTGTTTTGATATAAGTCCTATTGTTGGGTATAGTATCCTAAAATTGGGGGGAAATGCATACTGTCGTAATATTAGGCCCAATGCTGGGTATATTATTCTAGAAGCAGGGGGAAATGCATACTGTCTTTAAATAAGTCCTATTGTTGGGTATATTATCTTAGAATCAAGGGGAAATGCATAGTATGCAAGGTTGATGTTCCCCATGCTGCCCAGAGTCAGGTATGCCCTGCCTACCATACATGTACTGAACCAGTAAACATGGGGTAGACATATACATGTATTGATCTATTTGTGGTACTCTTCTTTACAAATTGCTGGCAGAATCAGTTTTTATTTTGTAAACCAAATGATTTCTTCAAAGTATAATTATGGCCTTCATGGTCTACTATAAAATACTTTGAATACATCTTGTTTGAAGATGTAATGTTTTGTTTCTTCTCAGAAAGAAATGCACTGGTCTAGAACAGGATTGACATAAAAGATATTATTTATTTTTGTAATTTTATCTCCTCTAAATATGAGAGGGCATGTTATCCATCAGTCAACATCTGTCTTTATGTTAACACTAGCTTGTTATCATTACTCATTCTAAATATGAGAGGGCCTGTTATCCATCAATCAACATCTGTCTTTATGTTAGCACTAGCTTGTTATCATTACTCATTCAAAACTATTTTGGAAAATTAGCCTGACGCTATATACACACTTGCATCCCATGGTCGAGTTGGTTCTAAATGAAAATGGTGCTGCGCAACTCCAATTGAAATGATAGCTATATCAACTTGAGGTTACACCAAAAGACTTCTTATGGTGTCTAGTTGGCCCTAAATAAAAATGGTGTCAGTCTAACGTCCATTATTACACCAAAGCAACCAGCTTAAAAATCTTGCTGTTACTACATCTCCTGAATGGAAAGTTAGGTCAACTTGGGCTTTTCAACAGCAGACTTCTTATGATGTTTAGTTAGTCTTAAATAAAAATGATGCCAAGCTGATATCAATACGACCACCATCATAGTCATCATGAAAATCTGAATTGAAAGTCATATTTACATCATAGCTTTCACCCAAAGACCTACTATGATGTCTAGTTGCTCCCAAATGAAAATGGGGTTGATCTAACCTCTAATACTGATGCCACATTGGCCATCTTGAAAACGTTTTCACTACTCTTCCTAAATGGATGAGCATATTGATATGAGTTTTCACATAAAGACTGTGATATCTGTCTAAATAAAAGTGGTGCTGATCTTGCATCCAATACATAAAATCTTTGTCATCACTACCACTTTTTAATGGAAAGTCATATTGCTATAGGGTTTCCACTTGAAGACTCCTCATAATATCTGGTTGTTGCTAAATTAAAGTGGTGCCAATTTGACCTTCAGTATGGCTGCCTTTGTAGCCATTTTGAAAATCTTTTTATCTCATCTCTTCCAAGATGGATAGCTAATCAAGATGGGTTTTGCCCAAAAGGCTTCATCTTATGATGTTTAGATGTTCCTAAATGAAAATAGTGCTGATCTGACATTCAAAATAGCCACCTTTGCTGCCACCGTAAAAATCTTGTTTTATGATGGTTCACTACAGTTGATTATTTTACTAAGTAGGTTTATGTAATATGAAACCTAAGTAAACCATCTAGCCAGCCTTATATTGATTTCATCATTTGTGTATAAAATTCTTTGAGAAGATAAAGGTGTAATAAATATGCACAGTAACCTGTCTTTCATGTTTTTTTTTTTTTGTTTTTTTTTATGGTTTAACGCCATTTTTCAGCACAATATATAGGCTATACATGGCGGCCAGTATTAGTGGTGGAGGAAGAAACCGGAAAAACCCCGGAAAGAACCACCGACCCACGAGAAGCTACTGGCAAGCTTTCTCACTTAACTACATTAGCCGAATCTTAGACTCGAACCCACGCAGACAGAGGTGAGATGGCAGTGGTCCGTAACGGACAGCGCTTTAGACCACTCGGCCACTCGGGGCCCCTGTCTTTCATGTTGTTAATGATAATAAACACAAATAGTTCCACAATATGGCTTCAAGGGTGATAATGAGCTTGACCATTTTGATGCAAGGTCATATCTTAGATATGCATGGTTCCTGCTTACTTTCGAAATTGCCCAAGATCTTATTGACATACAGTATCCCACATTCCAATTTTGATCAAAATGAGATGAAAATTATGGCAACCAGATTATTAACTAAGCCATTAAAATGTAAGACCACCTCATTAGTATACATGGATGTCAATCATTATTTATCCACCTCATTAGTATGCATGGATGTCAATCATTATTTATCCACCTCATTAGTATGCATGGATGTCAGTCATTATTTAATCACCTCATTAGTATGCATGGATGTCAATCATTATTTATCCACCTCATTAGTATGCATGGATGTCAATCATTATTTAATTACCTCATTAGTATGCATGGATGTCAATCATTATTTATCCACCTCATTAGTATGCATGGATGTCAATCATTATTTATCCACCTCATTAGTATGCATGGATGTCAATCATTTTTTATCCACCTCATTAGTATGCATGGATGTCAATCATTATTTATCCACCTCATTAGTATGCATGGATGTCAGTCATTATTTAATCACCTCATTAGTATGCATGGATGTCAGTCATTATTTAATCACCTCATTAGTATGCATGGATGTCAATCATTATTTATCCACCTCATTAGTATGCATGGATGTCAATCATTATTTAACCACCTCATTAGTATGCATGGATGTCAATCATTATTTAACAGTCCATGACAGTGATAACATAAGTATGTATTCCAAGTTGGAAGAAAATCAGATGAAAAATTTGGCCTCTATAGTGGTAACTGTGTCAGCCAATTAGATGCAAGATGACCTGATTATTAAACAATTAGATGCAAGATTACCTGATTATTTAACATGGATCTCATTCATTGTTAGACCATTCAAAACCCTTCGATAATATAAGCCCTTATTCCATGTTTGACCAAATTGAATCTGAAATATGGCCATCAGAATGTTAACAAGCTCAGTCAATCAAGTGCAAGATTGCCTGACTATTATATGTGGATCTTGCTATCAAACTCATCCAAGTTCTTAATGAGTATGTATTCCACATTTGATCAATTCAGACCTGAAATATGGCCTCCAAGTGCTAACAGGGTTAGCCAGTCTGGTAGAATATTACCTCATTAATAGACATGGATCTTGCTCATTACTGAACTTGTCCAAACTTTTGAAGATATCAACTCATATTCTAAGTTTGATTGAAATTGGATCAAAATATGGTAACAAGGAATAATTGTTGATGGACTGACAATGAATGACATGAGATGGGTGACACAGATGATGCACATTGAACTCAGAACCATGCCAAAAGTTCACTTGTCCTTACAGCCAGGTTTGTTAATAGATAATTTGAATTATAATTTGATTTGGTATGAATATGTGACTCTGTAGATCACCATATTAAAATTTCATGTGTAAACTTCTCTTTTTAAGATCTTGAACACCTTTATTTAAGTAAGTGATTATACATACTAGTTAATGTTTTTATCTTTGTTATTAGACTGTTAATAAAGTAGGTAAAATTGACAAGGATACTGCATGAGTGTCTTGTTTCCACTTAAGCAGTCTAGTTACAAAGTTTGGTGAATTTTCACCCAGTGATTAAGGAGGAGGTAGAAATTTATGGAGAGATGCAAGAACAGATTGAGGGCTGGACAGATAGATGGATGGTAGCACTATATCCCCCATTAAAGCATAGAGAATATAAATATTGATATTTGCTTGCCAAGGCTTATAGAAGAAAACGTAATTACCTCTTGCAAAGATTTCAATTGAAAAGAGATATTTTGCTATCTTCATGATGACAAAGTAAACAATGGGTGTTTTGGTTCTGTAAAGTAGTCCAGGTGGGCCTGATACTTCTCATCTGGCTTGCATAATTTAACATTTGACATTTCATTAAGTAGGGGTGTCATTTTTTGGGCCTGCCCTGTGTGGTTCTTGGGAAAGTGTGTGTGTGTGTGTGTGTGTGTGTGTGTGTGTGTGTGTGTGTGTGTGCAAGATCAGATAATACAAATACTCAATTTTACGCAACAGTTTACTGCTTTAGCATGTACTGTAGAAAATGAATAATCACAAATGAATCCATTTTTAGTTGTCAGATTGGTCATCACTATGACTTTAGTGTCTTTTAGATGATACTAAAAATTATTCAACAAATTTGATAAACTTCAGAATATTGGAGCATTCAGATTTCTGTGATACAAATGGGATATACTGATATTTAATTCAATAAATAAAAAAATATGTACATGACTTGACTATGATAGCAGTCCTAATATAAGTTTTACTTTTTTGATTAGATGATGTGATGTTAAACATACAGGTGATGCTTGATTCATGCATAGATGCATTCCTGTGGTTATGGCATAAATTGAAAGTGGTGTATATTGAGAGAAATTTTCACATAGGATACTTGTATATTGGTCAATAGTTCCTCTATGTTTTGATGTTATGATTATTTATGCATCCTTGTCAAACAAATTATTTTACCATTGTCATGGCAGGTTCTTATTCTAGAATTGAGAATTGCCTGTAAGAACATACAATTTTTGACCTTTCAAAGTCCTCATTCAATTATTATTGGTAGAAGATGATAATCTCTGATCATTTATTATTTATCAGGTGCAGAGTATGCAGGAATAAGTGCAGGAGAACGTTTGCACAGTGCAGAGAGACATGTAGCTGCCATGAGTGAAAGTGAAGCTGCCAAGGCAAAACTTCAAGAAATTGAGGTTCGGAGCATTGATGTAGAAACAAAATATGCAGAGAACAAGGAGAGACAAAAGAAAAAGAAAGAAAATGATTCAGAATATGTGGGGTCAGATAGTAAAACAGTTCATTCAGAATCTGATAAAGGAACTTAAGGTAACAGTCCCATATTGGATACAAGTAATGAGGCTGACTCATTGTGACAAAATCAAAATGAATTTGTACTGAAAAAAGCGGTTCCTGAATTCCAAATGTAGTCTCTGTTTCATTCACCTGGTGTGATACTTTACTAGGATTCATTTCAATAAAAGTCATGCATATTTTTCAGCAGGAGGATGACACCCAGTAATGAAAAGTTATTCTTTAATTAGTAAAAACATCTTAGCATGCAATGTGTATACTTTACTGCATTGAGTTTATGGATGGAATGACTAAATTAAAATTTATGAAAGAGATCAAGTTACATTCTATTACATTGTAGAACACTTAGACTGAGACCCCCACATTACAACATGACTTAAAGTTGATCCGGTTGAGAAGTTAATCTCTCATGGCAAAACATATTTTTAGATTATTTGTTTACTTGTCAAATATTGAAGTGAACATGTTTGGTACAAGTTGAAATAGAAGAGTTTTTGAGCCTTTATTAAAATTTATTAAATAAAGGTAAAATATCCCATGAGCTCTTTATATTGATTGAATTTCATAAAGTTTAAGGCATAATAAACTTGAGCTTTATGAATAATGCGTTTTTGTGTTATTCCATAATTTTGCTATGTAATATTCATAGTTATTTTGTCATAGCATACCATTAGAATAGCATAATGTGGTTTTAAATAGCTGATAACAGTATAGCATAAGATTAGCATAATGAGATTGAAATACCTGATAGCAACAGATTAGCATAATAGAACTTTAAATAATGATGACAGTGTAGCATAAGATTAGCATAATGGGATTTTTATTAGCGATAGCAGTGTAACATAAGTTTAGCATAATGGAGTTTTAAATAGGATAGCATAATGGGATTTTAAATAGCTGATAAAAGTATAGCAACAGATTAGCAGAACGGAATTGTAAATAGTGATAACAGTGTAACATAAGTTTAGCATAATATGATGTTAAATAGCTGTCAGCATAATGTAATAATGTCCTTTAATTTCAAGAGTTCATTTGCTTGGAACAAACTTCAATTTAGAATTCTTTGCAAGCTAATTTCCGAGCTACAGCAGTGATTAAATTAGTATGCATGATTAATGCAATGTGTTGATGTGTGTCTTATTCAATTAGTATACATGATTAGTGCAAGGTGTTGATGTGTGTCTTATTCAATTAGTATACATGATTAGTGCAAGTTGTTGATGTGTGTCTTATTCAATTAGTATACATGATTAGTGCAAGGTGTTGATGTGTGTCTTATTCAGTTAGTATACATGATTAATGCAATGTGTTGATGTGTGTCTTACTCAATTAGTATACATGATTAGTGCAATGTGTTGATGTGTGTCTTATTCAATTAGTATACATGATTAGTGCAAGGTGTTGATGTGTGTCTTATTCAATTAGTATACATGATTAGTGCAAGATGTTGATGTGTGTCTTATTCAATTAGTATACATGATTAGTGCAAGGTGTTGATGTGTGTCTTATTCAGTTAGTATACATGATTAGTGCAATGTGTTGATGTGTGTCTTATTCAATTAGTATACATGATTAGTGCAAGGTGTTGATGTGTGTCTTATTCAACTAGTATACATAATTAGTGCAAGGTGTTGATGTGTGTCTTATTCAATTAGTATACATGATTAGTGCAAGGTGTTGATGTGTGTCTTATTTAATTAGTGTACATGATTAATGCAGTGTGTTAAGAGTGGCTTATTTATCAGTATACATGAGTAATGCAGTTTGTTGAAGTGTGGTATATTATATCAGTGTACATAAGTAATGCAGTGTGATGAAGTGTGGTTTATATCAATGTAAAAGAGTAATACAGTGTGTTTAATTGTGGCTTATTCAGTCAGTATACATGATTAATACAGTGTGTTGAAGTGAGGCTTGTTCAATAGGTTTACTTTGAAATAGGTCATACACATTTGCTATATATAGAAATAAGGAAAGTACATGGAGGTCAAGGATGAACTCTTACACTATTCTTGTACAAAAGTCAGTTTTTAAAGATAATTCTCAAATTTATATGATGAATGGGATTAAAAGAGATGATAGC
This sequence comes from Unio pictorum, assembly GCA_030141615.1. Lineage (NCBI taxonomy): Eukaryota > Metazoa > Mollusca > Bivalvia > Unionida > Unionidae > Unio > Unio pictorum. The sequence goes on from JARLTB010000139.1 coordinate 3,653,414, forward strand.
AAAAATGACAAACATGAATCTTTTTTGCTTTTTAAAAATATTTTATTGTTTAATGTAACAGAAATGTGTAATCCATATACAGGTGAGTGTGAGATGTAATTTGGTGAAAATGTGCATAATGATTATGAGTGAAAGTCGCTTGTCCTAATAACATCATCCCAATGAGTGCCTCAATTGAGCAATCGACCATCTTTTTTCTCTGGCTCTTTGAGGAGAAACAGTTAGTCCCAAATACTATCAAGGGCTATAACTCCATGATATTGGACACATTTCAGCATCATGGTAGATGTGATATTGGGCATGATAAAGAGAGAAAGCAAAGTTTTTAAGTCAATTATGTTTCTCCAAGAACATTTAGTCAATCACATTACTTAAAAAGCATAACAACAACCCTGCCATGCAAGCATCCTCTTTAGTATATCACTCATCTAAAAACTAGCAACACCTGGCAGTGGCATGGGGATGGAATGATGAACAAGAGATATTGCCATTTGTCTATATGAAGTAGACATTATAAAGACAATTTTCGTCCTTTAGTAGGACTGGATTCATGAGGTAGCAGGGTAATATTCCTAATGTAATTTGATTGTGGTAAGTATTCTTAGAGAAACTTAATTTACTTTAGACTATATGTTTTCATTTATTATCTGATAATCAAGGAATGAAATATCTTGTAAAGTTGTAAAACTGTTGTTATTTAAAATGCGTTTCAGGAACAAAGAAGACAAATATTTGTGATATAATTGAATTTATTGCAGTTTTTCTTAGTTTTAACATATGAACAATACGAAAACAATTAAAACACAGATTGTACATGTAAATTGAATAAAGCATCACAAGTATTGACACATAATACTTCTGTAACAGTGAATACACAAGATATTATTTAAAAATAAAAGTACTGTGAACACATTTTGCCCCCAAACCATGTGTAACTGTCTTAAACGTTGACATTACACTGGAGATTATCGACCAATGGATCTCAATCACATTGACCTTTGGTCAAGATATGTGGTTTTGAACTAAACTGGCTTTGCAAAAATCTTATGTGATTTCCATGACCTTGATAACAGACTCTAATGGTAAAATGTTAAATGCAAATAATCCACAATTTTGTGTGTTTAACCTATGTGTAAATCATCCACCACCTTCAGTGAAGGTACCTGGTTGAAAATCGAAATTTATTTGCAGAAACAAATTCTTTTTTCTGAGTTACAGTGACCTTAAACCTTTTGATCCCAAAATTAAAAGGCTTCTTTAGCCCAATTGCAAGCTATCCAGAAGTTTAGACCTGGTCTGTTATGGATAAGAAAAGTTATTTTGTGGAAACCATTATCTTCTTTTCATCACACTAAGCATGATCACTAATCCCAAAATTTATTGGCTCCTTACTTACTCAAAGTACAAGCCATCCACAAAGTCTAGATGGTGGAAAAAACGAGTTATTGTGAAAAAAAAAACAAATTAGGTAAAAGACGGATGGACTTACCATAAAACTTATAGTGAAGGTATAATATCTGTAGAATACCTTCCACGTGAAAATGAAGCAGTACAATACAAAAAATATAATATTATTCATAAATATTATGCCGATATGTTTCATGGAATTTAGCTTTAGTAGTGATATGTTCATATAAATATAAAAATATATAAAATAGTAAATTTAATGGCATCAAATCTAAACAAAATTGTTCATTAATATATTCTTCAGAACAGGCTTCATCTTGCAGTGTCATCAAATTCACGAAATACAGTATAGCACAGATCTTGTGGGAGATTCTTTTGTCTGCTTGTACATTTACTTCAATACAGCCAACTTGTTACCATGATAAATTTGGTTTTTAGCCATTTCACTGTTGCAATTAATCTCTTATAAAGATCATGCTTTTTAATTTAAAAAAATTACTTTCCTTATGTAACAATCATCAAACTGGTACATGTAAATGGGAAATTTAAGTCTACAATATAAAGATAGATACTTCATATTTAATGTTAGTGATGATGCTCTTGCCTTCCAGTGCTTCTAAAAACCTTCACACGAGAAGATACATGTATGATTGATAATAATGTCCTTGTCAGTAAATTACACGTTGTAATTATAAAAGGAAAGTCAGTAAAATTACACGTTGTAATTATAAAAGGAAAGTCAGTAAATTACACGTAATTATAAAAGGAAAGTCAGTAAATTTACACCCTGGCGCTGATTAAACATAAAAAGCCAGTAAATTAACACCAGTCACAATAATTATAAATGGCAAGTCAGTAAATTAACACCAGGCAATGTGATTATAAATTGAAAGCCAGTAAACTGCGACATACTGAGAATAAAATTTACAATTACAATTAAATTTTTCTTCCAATAATTCTTCTGTTGGAATTAAAATTTTCTAATGTAATAAAAGTTGCATGAATAATATAGCCTCCAAACTCCCCTTAATTGCATGGTTTATTTAAAACCATAAAAAATACCATCCAAGTTACACTTCAAAATGATCATTAATGATAACATAATGAATTTCAAATTAACTGAACTAACCTCTTCATTTTTTTTTTCTTCATCTCTGATACATTTTTTTAATAAATGTAAAGATTTTGCAGTCTATTCTCTTAAAGTAAGGTATTATCTTAAATAATATAGTACATAGGAAGTAGTATGCATTTTTATAAAAGGACTTTAGACCTTTCACCCAACTAGCATTTTTATAGTTTCTTTTGCTGATGGATAAGCACAAAATGTTCAATATCAAATGGTCCCAATGCCAGGAAGCTTCAAATTTTGTTATACATTTTTTTTAATAAACTTGTGAAAATGATTTTCTACTTTTTAAAGTGGTGGATTTGCATCATTTGTATAAAAAAAAATGTAAATTCCTTTATGCCAGGATGCTTTCTTTATAGGTTTTCTACTGGACAATTTTTGGTAAGAAAAAAAAAATTCATTAAAATGTTTATTTTAGGAACAATGATCATATTTGATTGCAAAATAGGCATCACTGGTATAAAATTGAAAGCCCTCAATGTCAGGATGCTTTCTGTTGATTTGGTCAAATACTGTGTTGAGCAGTTTTTGTGAAGTCACTGGAAGATTTTTCTGTTTTAGTCGTGAAGGTCATTTATAATGGCAGAACAGGTTAAATCGTAGTGTTGTTCTGATTATCGATTATAATCGATCATCAGTTGGTTGAGCGAACCGATAAGATAATCGATTGTGTAAAGGGAGACAACTTTTTAGGTGCATGTAAAGCACAAAGATTAGTAAAACTCCCAGCCACTAAAGTTTACCTGAAATATATTAATCGCTTCACAACTACAAATAAAAAGTCTTACGATTCATTATTAGGAACATGTAGTCATTATTACATGTTCAAGTTGTTAAATTGTTGAGTTAATAAAATTTAAACACATTTTGTTGATTTGTTTAAGTTAATTTGTAGTATTTATAAACAATTACAAACAAGAAAATCATGTCCTTCAATACTTTAAATTATAGACACATCACATATGAACGAAAGAATTTCGGGGGATTGTAGCAGTATTTCAGTTACATATGACTGACTGATCAGCAATAAAAAGTTGCATTCATTTAACAGAGTTGTAGAACAAAAGTAACACAATGTATTTTTGTAATATTATTGTCAGGTTAAAGTATACATGTCATTAAAATAGATTACTCCTGTATATTTATAAACATATTGAATTCTTGATCAAAGATATAACTGTAACAAAAATTATAATTTGCTCTTAGTAACCGATTATAATCGATGATCAGTTGGTTAAGGGGAACCGATTATCGATTATGAATTTCTGACCAATTCCCATCACTAGTAAATCGTTACAAATTTGTAAACTCTCTATGACAGGTTTCCTGTTAAATTTGGTACAGTTCAGTTCAAATTTTTTTTAAACAGAAAAAAACTGTTTCAAGTTATTTCTGTTTTAGTCATGGTGGCTATATTTGATGGTGAATTGGCACCAATGATATAATTTTGAAAGGTCTTCATGCAAAGGTATTTTCTATCAATATTGGTTAAATTTTATTCATCAGTTTTGAGAAAAAAGTAATTAAAACACTTTTCTATTTTTTGGAGAATTGCAACAAAGGTTTTCTAAAGGTTTTCATGCCAAGATGCATTTTGTCAAGTTATGTAAAATTCTATACAGCTTGTGAATTTGTCATTTAAAGGTTTTCTATTACTGGTAACAGTGACCATATCTGACAGATCAGCACAATTTGTATAAGCTTTAAATGTCTTCACAAGCAAGATCAATGTGATCAAATTTTATAAATGTTTTTTTTTTTGTAATGGCCGTCATATTTGACTGCCGATTGGCATCATCTGTAAAACGCTATTGGTGCTATGTTGCTTTCCATCAAATTTGATCAAAGACTGTTTAGCGTTGTATTAGAAGGTATCGTTCAAAGATTAATGTATGTAGTAATAGTGGCTATATTTTCTGGCAGACGCAAAATTTATTTAAATTTGAAAGAACTTCTGGCTAAATGCTGTGCCAAATTTGATCAAAATTAGTTAAGTGCTTTTTAAGAAGCTTAATATAGCAATTGTGAAGCAGAGTGCATGATGGATGCAGGGCCATATCATAACACATGAATCTTCCTGCATGCTGTACAAGATATGATATTTTTCACTAACCTTCACATTTTTTCGAAAATGTGGTTAATTGCATTCCAATATTTTACACTTGATAAATAAAACATGAAATGTCTAACTGAATATTCTAGTGTATGGAGTGCATTGATAATTCCCCTCATTTAAAACCAAAACATCCTTTTTTGTTCTATCAACCTCTCATGCTTTGTGTAAGGGAGATTGGTTGCTGCAAAAAAGGCAGATATGCAGTAATTAGTTTGGCACCCAAATGAAGATTACAAACATAATCTCTAGTTATTAGTCTATCAACAAGGGTTTCTATTAGGTGACCCTGTTTGCCTGCTGCTTACTGTTGCAAGATGATATATATATATATATATATATATATATATATATATATATATATATATATATATAATTTAATGAAAGAAAATTAATTAAAAATCTAATAATGTAGAGGTAAATGCATTTGTAAATAGAGGCTGAAATTAGCGCCATAAAACACAGATGTTCAAATAGTATATAATTTGTAAATAGAGGCTGAAATTAGCGCCATAAAACACAGATGTTCAAAAAGTATATACCATACATAGAATATATTTGAAGGTATCGATATTCAGAAAAATGCACACTGAAAGTACAAATGGATAAATGAGATTCATTCATTAAGCGACATTGAATCAGATCTAATAATTAAATGGATGCTTATTTATTTAATATTACAAATGTAAAAAAAAACTCAATCAGCTGCAAAGACAAAGTTCTAGCAATGAAACATTACCAGCATCTCTTTGCTCTTGTTTTTTCCTTTCACGCAATATATAAGTGTGGTATCAATGTTAACTTACAGAAGTAAATAAACTCACCTCTGTTCACAGAAGAATGTGAATAAAAATGGTCTCCCAACTGACAGAACTTTATCCAACCATATTTATGCTATTTTGTTGCAAATCTGACTCAAAAAGAAATTTGTTTACATGTTCTTTACAGAGTACTGTTCCAAATTAAATACTGCCAATATCTGGTAACAAATATATTACAGTAAATATTGGAATTTGTGCATCCAGTAATTCTGTTTCACATGAAAATTGCAACAATGTACTATTTAGTTGTGAAAGTGATATTTTAGGGTAAATATGTATTCTAGGCCTACTGTGTGCCATATCAAACGATGTGAAATCACAAGCATTGATCATTCTGTTTTGAAAATTGAATTTTTCGTTATAAAATGTTCTGTTTATTCAGATTGACACTCGTTCTTTGATTTATAGTTTGTACAAAAGTACATTCTACTTTTAGTAGTTCAGCATTGTTTGGGACTATATTTTATAGGACTATATTTTATACACAACAAATGAAAGGTACATTGTCTGTCATTCTTCTTTGTGTCTAAATAATTTCCATTGAAATAAAAGCTATATGATATTGTATCTCAAATGGGTAATGATTTAATATTAAATTATTCAACTTGTTTCAGAATTTCAATATTAAATCATTTGAAATCCTCTACTTAAGCTATGACAAAATAAAAACATTGTATAAAAATATTCATATTAAAATATTTATAATTACAATAAAGCGAAACCTGTCTTAACAAATATCTCAATAAAAATATTACTGTTCATAATGGATATTTAGGAACCTAGTTTTAATTTGACTAAATTATCTAATCTCTATATACTGTATGTAAAATTCTCTAATCTCTATATACTGTATGTATATACAGTTTATGGTTTAAAGCCATGTCTTCACATGCCTGATTAAATAGTTCCGAGTCAGTCAAAGCATCTCAAAAGGCACATAAAACAAAAATGGTAAAGGTAAAATAAGTGAAATCCTCAAAATACAAAGTAAAATCTTTATATAAAACTAATTTTTAAAATAAAATAAACCATCTCAGAGTGAACATCATCTCACGGTCCTTTTAACAGGTGCGTGTGTCAAGTCTATTATACCACCACCAGTATTCTACATCCTGTGTCAACAGGGAACCCTATGTAGAGAGGATAACTGTCCTTATCTTAAAAATGGAATGCCCTTAATAGACAAATCCTGGCACATCACATCTCTAAAATGCAAGCTGTGTGAACAATTTCTATTTTTAATTCAGTCTGAGTAAAAAATAACTTGGTTACATTAATATAGATGATAATGATCATGTGAGATGAAAAAAAATAATATTTTTTTTAATATCTTGAATAAAAACTATAAAGAAACACACATGGGACTCTTTATGTACAAACTCTTCTTGTAAAAGTTTTATTTATTTATAATGATTCCTATTTTACTGGAGTAACAAATAAACAAATCCTAAACATTCTAGTACTCATATCACTCCTTTCCCCCACCACCACCAACCCCAAACCCCTGAAAATAAAAGAGTTTATTTTATGCTCAGCAGTGAATTACTTGATTTTCTAGTTAAAATAATATTGATATTTCACTGCAGTGAAAAAATAACAAGTGAAAAAATAACAGTGAAAAAATAACAATATTTTTTCACTACAGGAACTACATTTTTGGGTCAGAACATACTTAACTCCCTATTATTTTCTATATAAATTTATGTGAGCATAAAATAAAAAGAATATTTGCTTGAAACGAGTGAATAACGGATACATTTCATCTCTTGGATAAAAAACTCTAGTATTTTCACGAGTGGCGAAGCCACTCGTGAAAATACTGAGTTTTTCATCCACTCGATGAAATATATCCGTTATTCACTCGTTTCAAGCAAATATCCTCTATATCATACTGTATACACTAATAGTTTTTTGCAAATGTAAAACCCTCTTTCACTGGTCAGATACATTTTAAATTTTAAATCAACAAGTCTTCACTGACATGTAAGATGTCCAAAACTTCCAGTCAAGGTAAATGACACAGGCTTCAAGTAATTTTGCAAAAAGCATTTTTTCTTCCTACGATTATTAATCTTGATCTTTGACCTGTCCATGGCAAACTCAAGACTTTGAACCCTTGTTTAAGCATGTCATGGATAACTCACAAATCTGCTTGTAGATATGGCTACAAAATGGCTTCAATTTGCCTTACATTTAAAAAAAATCTCTAAATTGGTCAATGGTTTGTAATATTGATCATTTTGTCAGTAAAAAATGGCAGTAAGTGTAGAGAAACAGTGCAAATTACATATTTTGTAATGTTTTTTTTAACAAAATTATTTTCCCAAAAAAATAACTTAATATCTAAAGAAACATTGATCCCAAAAAATATTGGTATATGCCTACTGGTGCAATGCTGCACGATACAAAGACTTATTAAAGAAGTCAAGTTTCGATAATCTATTAAAATGTGAAAAGAGTAAATCAAATGTTGTATTGATGCCCACAAGCATTTTAATGAAATTATAGCTAAGCGCATACTCAGTAAATAAGCTGACTTTATTTTCATAACTCCTGAAAACATAATGCTACTTTGACACAATGACACAAGCTAATAATGGATAATTGATTTCCATTTTATTACAGTATATAACAACATTACAGTAACACCTAGGTATAGATCTGCGTTGTTTCTTGTTAAACTCAGTCTTTTACTTAATCTGTGGAATGTTTTCTCAAACATTTACATAGTTACATTCAAAAATAATTTGCGAATGTCTTATGAAACAAAAGTAACTATTACAAGACTTTTCATATTCTGAGAGGTCACATGGCATCCTTTTTAATGAAGACAAACTATATATAGTGATGAATGTTTTAGTGAAACCTAAAATTGATATCACAATCCTTTTAAGAGGAATAGCAATGACAAGATGTTCATAATGGTCAGAACCAGTTATATTTGTGACCAACTCAACATCATAAGAAATATTTTATCAAAGACTGTCACCAGCATAGCAATATTTGATGTCTATGTGGCAACATTTCATTCACGACCAACTTTTAGCAAATTTGTCATGTCAATAAAACCATCCAAAGAGTATTGATATAAATGATTTTCAAGTTGACCACCATGGTGGACATATCAAATTCAGAAAGGCACTAAGTTATTAAGAATCAACTACACACCACAAGAAGTGCTGCAGTGAAAGCTCCATGTTGATATAGTCAATATTTTTCAAAGTACTTCTTATGAAGTCTAGCTGGTCCTAATAAAAAAAACTGGTGGTGTTGTTACTGAAGACTTTGTATAATGTCTAGTTGGTCCTAAATAAAACTGCCAATCTCACTTCAAATAAAGTATTTTTCATAAGATTTTTCAAATTTTGGGAGGTCAAATGGCATCAATTTTATTTAAGACTAACTAAATATAGGGGTGTTTTATTGATACCCAATGTTGATCAAACCATCCCATAACAAGGAGTGGCAATAAGATTTTTTTAAAAACAATTTTTATTCAAAATCTTGAAAAGAATCTTGTAAAAAGTATCGATAACAAAATTCTGCTATGGAAGATATAATAAAAATCGGACTGGTACCATTTTATTAAGGTCCAACCAGGCCTTATAAGCAGTATTGAGTAAAAATTTGATATCCATTCAGGATGAGCAAGTGATGATCCAGTTTAATCATACTGACTCAAGGTCATCACCATTATCACATAAGACCAACTAGTCATTCTTCTGGTGAAAACCTCACGCTAATAACAAAAAGATTTTCAAAATGGCCATACTGGAGGACAGACTGGCATAATTTTCATTTGTGACCATCTAGACATAACAGAAAGTTTTTTTCTTCATAACTGAAAGTAAATATTACCATCTATCCAGGAGTAGCAATGATAAGATTTTTGACATTTCCACCATAGTGACTCTACTGGAATCATTTCCATTCAGTGCCAAAAGAAGCAAAAAAAAAACGTGACTTTTCACTGAGGAGCATTGATGCAAATTTTTAAAGATGACTGTCATGGTGGCCATGCTGATATCAGATTGGCATCATTTTCAATTAGGATCATCGACACACCATAAAAAAAACTTTTCTAGTTAAAATCCCATGTTGATATGACCATCCATTGTAATGGAGTAGTAATTACAAAGGTTGTGCAGATGGAGATTGTGGCATCTAAATTAAATATCTCAGTGGCACCATTTCATGACAACCAACTTAACTTTCATATTAATGTGTGGAAAAACCAAAACTTGAACTAACAGACAGACAATGGATGACAGACCTTCTCATAAGCTTTTTGTTTCATTACCAATATATTTAAAAATTTAAAACTTGTACAAATTTCCATTAATTTACAGTTTCCATCAATTACTGGGTAAGATGTACAGAAGCCATCAAACTGGTTTCCTGAAAAAGCGGAGCACAATATATCCAAGAGTTCTGAACATAATGGTGAAGAACAGTAGTGGCAGAATGTATTGCCAGTAGTTCCAGGTGACATTGTAATACTGTAAAACCTCCTTTGATGGAATAGTATGAGAAGTGATGTTGGGTTCTCTGCAGGACAGGAACACAGAACTGTTCCTATTACTGGCACACCTGAACAAAAGAAAAAACGATTCAGTTGTCTCAACTACACGCTTTGCAATGATGTAACAGCACTGTAACAATTATCTCAACTGCATACTTTTGCTATGATGCAACAGCACTGTAACAATATGTCTCAACTACACACTGCAATGATTTAACCCACTGTAATTAGCAACAACTTTAGCAACAATCTTGAAAGAGGAATCTTGCCATCCATGACTCAAAAAACAAATGACTGAAAATATTGTGTAAAGAAGAAATGAGTATAAATATCAGAAGCATTTTAGTAAGAGAATTAATAAACAATATTCAGTTTTCTGTCTGTATTTTGGATCTCTGGTTCCATATGTGATGTGTTTATTTTTGAGGTAAGGAAAAAAAAGTCCAAACAAACAAGTAACTCCTCCACCAAGGATTTAAAACCAAATGTCTCATAACCAAACTATTTCATAACAGTCTTATGCAGTCCTTATTTATTCTAAAACTGTCAAAATTCCATACATTTCTATTCTAAGAATTCCTTTGATTCAAAATCATGCACCAGAGTGGTAAATAAATTCAATATATTAGAAGGAACTAATTTATACTGACCTGTAGAAAGCAATATGTACAAATTCATGACATAGAGTGAACATCACACCACAATACAAATATCGAAAAATCCTGAACAATAAGTGAATATCACACCACAATCAAACATCTACAAATTCTGAACATAGAGTTAACAACACACGATGATAAAATGTAGGTTAAACCAACACAATATGGGTTTTGTATTTTAAATGATCTATTACTGAAGAAAATTCTTCATGTTGTAGATAATACATACAGATAGAATGGTGAGAATATAGTTAATAATAACTTACTGAACTGGAGGAGCTTCATGAAATTCCAGAAACATCAAAGAATGGAAGGAATAGTGCAGGAAGGAAACATATTTCAGCCAATCCAACCAGAATGGCAAAGACCTTGTGAAAAGGCCACCTGTAACAATTTTATAATGTAATATCTAATATTTCTTTGTGTTCAAGAAAGTTGGAAGAAAACTTTACATGTTTCATAAATCAGTTCAATAGAATGTTTTATATTCAATTTGCACATTGTTCTTTCCAATGTTTTGATACCAAGGTTCATATGCAAACATACAAGATCGTTATTGTGTAGGTCCACATAGTACCACACTGATTTAAATTAGATTGAAGATGGTGCTGATTAACGACTACAAAGAAATTAATCTAGTAGCATAACTCAGTGCGTAAACAGTTCTCTATAAAATAAACAAAAGTGACTCAAGCATAGTATAGGTCTAGTCTATGCAAACCATTGCAACTATTAATTAGACTGAAATGGTTGGAAAACAAGATCCAATATCTATTGGCCTCTATTGATCAATCCACAGTAGGACATTTCTAAATTCTTGTTCTGGTTCTCGGAACTCTTTAAACAAGAGTTACTTCCCTTCCATGTATCTGTTTTGTATCATGTAAATAAGACATTTAATGAGAGTTTACCTTCACCTTATAGTTTTAATATTTACAGATATTTCAAGCACATGTTAATGCTACTAACAAACTGCTTTCCACAATATGAAACTTTCAAAGTAAAAGTGTACATTTTGTTTTGTACCCCCTCCATCGTTGGCACAGATAAAATTGTTATGAAAAATTTACATCCAGCTGGTAAATGGTAAAAGCTCAAATGCATCATAATTAAAGAGTCAAATCTTATACTTGTTAAAAACCATGAACTCAAGTTTCCAACAAACCATATACTCATAGTTCCAATAAACAAATATCCATCTGTGAAAATAATAATACCACTAATTGAAATACAACTGAAAATAATACTACCACTAATTTAAATATAACTGAAAATAATAATACCACTAATTTAAATACAACTGAAAATAATACTACCACTAATTTAAATATAACAGAAAATAATAATATCACTAATTTAAATACAACTGAAAATAATACTACCACTAATTTAAATATAACTGAAAATAATAATACCACTAATTTAAATACAACTGAAAATAATAATACCACTAATTTAAATACAACTGTAAATAATAATACCACTAATTTAAATACAACTGAGAAATAATACCACTAATTTAAATACAACTGAAAATAATAATACCACTAATTTAAATACAACTGAAAATAATAATACCACTAATTTAAATACAACTGAAAATAATAATACCACTAATTTAAATACAGCTGAAAATAATAATACCACTACTTTAAATACAACTGAGAAATAATACCACTAATTTAAATACAACTGAAAATAATAATAACCCTAATTTAAATACAACTGAGAATGTCATTTTACCAAAAACCATGACAATTGATACACATAAATAAAATATGAACTGACAGCAAAAAAAAAGCATTATTCAAAAGTACTTACTCTGTTTTTGTGGTTTTATTTAAGCTTTGGAGATTTATGTACTCAAATTGATCTGCACTAAATAGTTGGCAAAATGGAGATCTCTTTAATGAAACAAAACTAAACATGCCGTTTGCAGTTTCACTTAAGATCTGGAATGCCATTTGCAGTTTCATTCCAGATTTGGAATGCTGTTTGCAGTTTCATTTAAGATTTGGAATGCTGTTTGAAGTTTCATTTAAGATTTGGAATGCTGTTTGAAGTTTCATTTAAGATTTGGAATGCTGTTTGCAGTTTCATTCCATATCTCAAGATTTATGTTTTGCAAATGACTTGTACTTTGCAAGATAAATTAATTTAACATCAAATTATTAATAAAAATACATCTACCGTCTACTCGAACTTAAGTAATTTATGATTATCCAAATTCATATTAACATGCTAACAGAAAGAGAATGTTTTGATGCGAGACATTCAAAATCTATTGAATCTAACAATTTGGTTTACCTAAGTTTAATGTTAACAGCTTGCAATGAATTAACCAGACCAGATTATCTCTGAATCAATTTTAAAATAAAGGCTTCTCATATTTGTGTATCATGGTAGATATAAATAACCAGTCTATTTAAATTCTGTGATTTTTCAAGCTATAAATAACCAATATTTTTAAATTGTGATACATTAAATCTTGCTAGCTATAAATAACCAATGTCTATTTCAATTGTGATGCATTAAATCTTCTTATTTACATACACACACATACTATATATATATATATATATATATATATATATATATATATATATATATATATATATATATATATATATACACACACACACACACAGACTTAATACCCAACCAGGCCATCCCGTTTGTTGCCTTTGAGTCTTTGGGAAAAACACTTTATTCCCTTTTGCCATTAAGACTCAACAAACAACATTATATGGTCATATTAAAAATCAATACAAATGATTACAGTTGTAAGAGAACTACTAGACATAAAAACCATTAATAGTGTCCAGAAAATTTATTAGCTATGACCAATAGTACAATTAATTTTAAATACACTCTTGACATTTTCTCTGACCCATATAATGGAAATTTAACCTCTTCTGTACCTTAAAGTTAGACCAGACAACCCACTTAACACCCAAAGTCAATAGGCCTCTTCTGTACCTTAAAGTTAGACCAGACAACCCACTTAACACTAAATTATTCAGTATGATTTATGCAATGTCTTAAAATTCTGATGCGGTGATATCAACTGTATGTGAGATATTTCATTTTTCAATGTACATAGGCCATGCACAATCTTCCATTACTTGAGTCCCAATGACATCACTGTGGAAACCCAGCACTATGAATCACCATTGTTCTATCATCTTTGAGTGTAAAGTTTCCACAGATTGTTTTCTGCATGCATTATTCAGCATGTGGAGGAGGTGTATGATTAGTTTGATGTTATATATCTGTACATGTTTTACATTAACATTTTAAAAAACCCATAAATCAAGTCACAACATAGGGAAAGTGAGTTTGTTTGTTTGTTTGATTAGGATTTTTAACGTAGCTTTAACAATTTTTCAGTCATATCGCTACGATGTCTGCTGTGAGGCAGTTTTATAGTGATGTCTAGCACTGAGGCATCATGCTGCACACATGTAGCATGATGTCCCACCCAGTCACATTATCCTGACACCAGGCCGACCAGTCCTAACACTAACCTCTTAATGCTGAGCATCAAGCGAGGCAGCTGTCAGTACCATTTTTGTAAGTCTTTGGTATAACTCAGCCGGGGATCGAACCCACGACCTCCCGCTTCCACGGTGAACACTCTAACCACTAGGCCACCGGAGCGGTTTGGGAGAGTGAGAGAAATAGAACCTTGTGATTGGTCAGTGAAAAATGTTTTGCAGGATAACGTGTTGCAGCAAAAAGTGAATTTAATTATTTTAAATTAACCATGATTGGAAAATAATGTAGCATTAAACTACAAGAATTAAAGAGAGAAGGAAGGAAACAAATGCTAATGAGAAAGATTAAAGCAGGGAAGTAAACAAGTGAACAGGTTCAGCCTCAACACCATAAAAATAGAATATAAACAACTATCAATTTTACTGATGGCTAAAGGTCAACTGAAAATACATTTTACACAATCATTACACAGACTTTATGCAGAACACCGAAATACAGACTACTACAGCAACAGATGACTACAAGACAGGTGTGATTGGTGGTCTAGCCCATTCCACCTCCTTAACAATAGCTCACAATTTTAAATCTTAGCTCAAAAATACACCAAACCCCAGACATTGTGAGTGAGATAGAAATAAATATTGGAATCATGACAATTTCCCATATAATTATGCATTTTATCAATAATTTTAATTAAGTTCTTACAGACCCTTACGAATCAATTATCAAACTTCACTGTTAATTGCTGGGATATATTAAGACTGTTAAATACAGTGCTCCAAATCAAGTGGCTTCATGTAATATAATAATTGCCAGGATTGGAAATTATCAATATCATTTAATATAAATGACACCTAAACACGCATGTAATGAATATACAAGACTCTTTTGAAACGATATTTGTATTGTCAAAAATACATAATCGTCATAAAGACAATGGATTCCTTATTTGTTATCAATTAATATTGTACAAAAAGTTGGCACATCAATAGTGTGAATAATTATTTTAAAAAACTGCTTTTTGTGGTGATTCTGGCAAGATTTTGACATGCAAGTCAGTGCTAAACTAGGTAAAATAACTGAATGAAAATGAAAATAGATGTCAGAGGTAGTCAATGATATTTAAGGAATAAATACACATCATTTCAACAAAGTTGCAAGTTTTATTGACACTATCATGGACTATTCCACATGATGTGCATTACTCCCCACTGATGCATCATGGGCTGTTTACAAACAGTTACTTGGGCTTTTTTTTCTGTATAGACTGCATATTGGTGATACTTAAACAGCTATATCTCCAGATCCAGTGAGTAAATATGCATCAAAACGCACATGAAATGTCTAACAAATAAGAATTCATGATTGCATTATATAGTATTCAGATCTACATTTAAGTACAAGTCCTCCATAAACACTAGTCCAGGTGTGTGGTCTCGAACTAAAATCATTATATAAAACTTTTTCTCTCTTCTTTTTTCAGTCATGTGACCTTGACTTTTCACCTTTTGACTACAAAATAAATATGCATTTTTCTTAGTCAACATGTAAGTGATCCACAAACTTTAGTGGAGGTATATGGTTCATAAAAAATTGGGTGCTGAAATCATTTTCTTTCTTCTGTTTCAATGACCATGACTTTTGACCTCAAAATCAGTTTGTTTCTTCCTTTCTGTTCCTAACTTTTGTTTTAGTGAAATACAGAGATGGGCTTTTACAAATGACTTAAGTCATTTTCTTTTGCTGTAGCCAAGATTTTAATCCATGTTAACAATTCTTCAGTTCATTTGGATTTTAAAGGATTAATTCGTATCTCTGGATATAGTTGATGTGCTCATACAAATTCTTGGACAAAGACAGTTTATCAAAATCTTATTTGGATTTCCAACACCAGGAACAATAGATAAACATAAAACAGCATATATCGTGATCTTCCATCTTGGATTTTCCAACAGGACTTGAACTTGAATTTATCAGAACATTTCATTACTAGGACTTTTGTAATTTAATTTGTGGATTATTCTTGGATTATTTTTTTTATTGATTCTTAAAACTGTAAGTTCCATTTCCATTTTTACAATCCTTTTCCAGGAAAATAAATTATTTGTAAAATTTTACAAAGCTTGTTGTTTTCACTTTTTATGTGTTACTGTTTATTAGAGCCTAAACACGTAACATATCTTCCAAGCTATCAAATCATTCCATTGTATCTTCCAAGCTATCAAATCATTCCATTGTATCTTTCAAGCTATCAAATCATTCCATTGTATCTTTCAAGCTATCAAATCATTCCATTGTATCTTCCAAGCTATCAAATCATTCCATTGTATCTTTCAAGCTATCAAATCATTCCATTGTATCTTCCAAGCTGTCCAACATTTTACTTCTTAGGGTATTCTACCAAATCATTATTCAATTTTTCATCCAGATTATTTAATTCCTGTATCTTTTCTTTCAATCTTTTCTTCCCAATTACAATCAGACTGAAATGTAAAATGTCAATTATCCTGTAACTAAACCACGTTAAAAATTTTGGGTGACAACATGAGAAAATCAATTCTTTTAAATTAAATCCATGATGCACAGAAAAATCATAATATCATTATGGAGCAAACAGCAGATAGGTTTATTGATTTTAATGATACAAATTATGACATGTGACCAATCAACAGAACTTGACATCAGCACATGTCACTAAAATATTAACTAATCATTTTGGAGCAAACTGGATGAAAATTAAACCATATTTACCTAGAAGCATGATTCCCATCTGTAGCATGATGGACACAGTCATTGCCTCAGAAACTTCCATACAGGCAATTCCAACAAATAGACCAAAACTCTGAAAAATGTAAGGATTATTTTGTATTCATGTTACATTAATTAGGCAACAAGATCTAATAATATAGTATTATTTATTTTGGTGGGTCTCAATTTCCATGGTTTTGTAAAAAAAAATACATTTTTATGGGTACTAAACATCTGCAAATTGGCAGGTATTTAACTTTATGGATTAACATCAAATAATGCCCCAAATAAAGAATAGAAAAGAACAAAACTACAACAACAAACAATGGCCACATTAATAGTGAAAGCAACATCACATCCTATACGAGCACAATCAAACACCTGTCAAAATAAATCACACTCAAGACTAAAGCAAGCCAACACAAGAAACAACACTAAGCTAAAAATTTATTAAAGTACATGATCTCTTTCTTTAAACACTGTCAATAAAGTTGCACCATCAATTACTTTCTGGCATTAACACAGTGGATTAAAAGTGAAAATTCAACATTGATATCCATCAGTTTGGATAATGTCATCATTCCAAATGTGAACTAGAAATATGACCGCTCATCCTTGCTTAATGCAATTAGCAAACAACGTTCACCATCTGATGTGTTCAAAGTACAAAGATGCTATCTAGATTAAACAACAATGGAATTATTCTGTTCTCTAAGCCTGCCACAAGTACAAGCAAACTTCAGCCACCAGATTTATTTAAAACCTCATCAATCAAGCAGATTCATGCTGAATGAATAATTGTAGCTCACACTGAAAAATCAGACCTAATTATCCGTGACTTTTTCAGGGTTATTTACATGACAGCATCAGGAGCCCCAAGTGGCAGAGTGGTCTAAAGCGCTCTCCGTAACGGATCACTGCAATCTCACCTCTGTCTGCGTGGGTTCGAGTCTCAGATTCGGCCAATGTTAATACGTGAGAAAGCCTGCCAGTAGCTTCTCATGGGTCGGTGGTTCTTTCATGGGGAGTTTCCCGAGTTCTTCCTCCACCATTAATACTGGCCGCCATGTATAGTCTATTGTGTGCTGAAAAATGGCATTAAACCATACAAAAACAAACAAACAAACATGACAGCATCTGTTTGTACTAGCCAACTTGTTTGAAACAATGCTGATTCAAGGGTTTAATCCTGAAGTCAGTGAAGTGTGAGCCTCAATACTTTGTGGTAATTAGTGTATATATAGTCTTTCAATAGTAATTGTTCTTCAAGCAATACAATTTGTTTTACTACATTACAGAAAGGATGTTGACATATCACACAGCTTTGTTGAGCTGTAGGAATTTAACAAAGTTAAAACATGTGCAGGAGAAGGCTCTTTCAGATGTTGCTAATGTTTTGTTGGGTCTTTAAATTTGTTGTTCAACAACGAATTCCATAAAAATTGATGCCTCATGAAAATTGATGCTCCATGAAAACTGATGCCCCATGCAAAATTAGTGATAAGACAGTATATTGCCAAGTCCTCATGGCTCAACTCTCATCTCAGCTCTTAGAGTTAGGTAGCATTTCATGTGAAGGAAACTGGAGTATTTGGAAGAAATCAACCAAGTCTGCCAGTTGTCCAGAAATTAGTTCATTTGAGCTGTACACCTTCTGAATCCACGAAAAAGGATTTTCATGAATTTTTTAAACAAAAATTAGTTGGAATTATTGCAGACAATTTCTGAAAGTTAATGTACTCATCACTGTCCTATCAAGTAAGATGTTGTAATCGGTAAGGTTTGGCACATTTCCATTTAAATTTTCTTTTGTTTTTCTTTACTGAATCTTTATTGTTTTTTGTAATGTTTCATATTGCTAAATAATTTAACATTTTAATGACATGACATTTTAATGTCTTGTCCATGATCCAATTATTTACCTGTCCTGCAATGGAGTCAATAAACACTGTTCCCAAGGTGGCAAAGAAGGCAGCAATACCATTCAACCCTATGACCCAGTAAGCGATCACAACAAAGACTGTAGGCTGAATGATAATTAGCAATAATTCGCTGGTCATCTTGGCACAATAGTATGCAGAGAGTCGGTACCATCCTGCACTTCTCTCCTTATTGATGACAACCCTCTCCATAGGAACTGCAATTATAAACATATTATTAATTTGTAGAAAGCTAAATAATTATCAACTAAACTAATGTAGTCTCTTTTCATATACTTGTGGCTTTTCCTTCCATTCAAAAGTTTTTTTTTTTATTACCACGTCATTTTTTCATTCATTTGCTCTTAAATTAACAGGAAGTTTTGAAGTTGTTAGATTTAATTAATGTCCAGAGAAACATCCTGGGTAGAAATTATTTCTAAAATTAATTCACAGTACAATCAAATACATGCTATTGCGGTTTTATTTACTGTTATGGGTAAATATTTTTGTAGAAAAAAATACATTTTCTTCGGTATCTGAATTGTTCGATTTGATTCTATCAAAGTTTGCATATTTATTAGTATTTGATAAACTTCTACAAAATACCCCCATATGGAACAAAAACAACAAAAATATGCTGACACCTAACGGTGGTCACTAAAACAGTTAAGATAATACTACCACTAGTATGCACACAAATATAAGACCTGTCATGGTTAATCCATTACACCACGTTGAGTGCTCAATATCAAACACAGTCAATCTTTAATGAAGTACAGCTATATGATCTTTGCTTAAACCACTATCCATACATTTGCATCATCAGTAGTCTGACAGTTATGGTGTTATCACAGTGGCTTAACAGTGGCAACAAGTTATTTGGACAATGTCAGCATTTCATATGTAAACCACACTTCATACGTATTAAAAAAAACATGACCAGCTGGCTACCGTCTTCAGCAATCAGCAGCAAGTGGCAATCTTTCTTTGTACAAAGTATTTCAAAGTGTGTTGTTGTAGTGTTTAACAGCATTTTTCAGCACACGATAGGCTATACATGGCAGCATGTATTAATGGGGGAGGAAGAGCCTGGGAAAACCCCTGAAAAGAACCACAACCCACAAAAAGCCACTGGCAAGCTTTCTCACATACCATATCAAAGTGTGAAGACTCTATCTAAACCACAAGGGACAATGGACTGACTCCAGTGTTTGTGCAAACACCTACCACTAGAACTGACAGTAAACAAAATCACACAGACACAACTGATTTGAGAATCAGGTCATGGAGTACACAAAGGGAAAAGGAAGATATCACTGACAAAGATTAATATTTGTATAAGTGGAAGATAATTCAGACTAAATGAATACTTATGTTTCATAAAAAAATGTATGAGAAATCAGACCTAATTATTTGTGGCTTTGAGAAAGATATGCAAGTGTAATTCCACAATATTAGGATTATTTGCACGATAAATATGTGTACCAAGAGATTTGAATGACAAGATCTTTTATTGTTTCCATCTAAAAATCATCGAAGTGGGAAAATGTACTGTAATTGATTCATATATACAGTAACAATCAAGATTTAGTACTATACTGTAATTAGTTTATATACAGTGAAGTGCAAGCTTAAATACCATACTGTAATTAATTTAAAGATCTCCGACAGAAAAAGCGTTCAGCTCCAAAGTCGTCTGCATACTGTTTTTCGCTGTGTTGTCATTTAAATTGAATTCCGTTGCGCATTTTCCATCTTTCCAACCATCTATTTTCTATTTTTTGGTTTGAAATCATTCAAACCCGAACGGTTTAGAGCAATGTTTCCCATGCTGTACTATGATTTTTCCCACGCTATTGCTCCCTAGTGGGCGCGGATATACATGTATATACCACCTAAGGCATCCTTTACACGTCAATCATTTACAATGTCGCATTCACCATCTTAATTGTCGGCTTATTTGAAGCGCTACAGCAGTGGAATGGCAATAATTGATCATGAATATACATTGTGCAGTTAACCGGAGTAAAATTGTATTGAATAATGTACCATAGGCAGAAAGTTATCGTGCTATTATCCGGAGTATGCATTTAAGCGAAGTGCAGTTATCCAAGTTTATTCCCATTAAAAAGCATTGGGGAAAAACAGGACCGGCGTGACTACATGCAGTTATCCGGCATGTGCAGTTAACCGATGTGCAGTTAAGTGGAGTCGACTGTATACTCAATGAAGTGCAATCTTAGCACTGTACTGTAATTAGTTATATTCACAGTAAAGACTGAGAATTAGTACTGTACTGTAATTAGTTTATATACACAATGAAGTGCAATCTTAGTACTGTACTGTAATTAGTTTATATACACAATGAAGTGCAATCTCAATACTGTGCTGTAATTAGTTATATACACAGTAAAGACTGAAAATTAGTACTGTACTGTAATTAGTTCATATATACAATGAAGTGCAATCTTTAGTACTATACTGTAATTAGTTTATATACACAATCAAGTGTTATGTCTATTTGATTTAAATATTTTATTTATAATTGTCAAATTCAAATTTGTCATTTTTGGGTTTATAATTCATTAGAATGTTTTCTGGAAAATTCAGGTTGACTTAGAATCTATTTGTAAACAAAGAGGTTGACCTCATTTCTGACCCTGCTTCAGAGAGTGTCAACAAGCTTCTAAAACAAATTGTTAAATCCAAGGACATCTTTTTATTTTTAGATCTTGGGGGTGAGAAATGGTTGATTTTTATCTAGATCATTCTATGTGTACGTGTTTTTATGATCGTACGTTGATTCTATGACCTTCCAGAATCACGTGACCCTTTCTGTTTACGAGGAAATTGTATATATAGCTGTGTTTTGGAAGCTAACAGTAGTAGAATATCTGGGCTTTAAATTAATAGTTGTGTCTTCTGTTTGAGTTATATTTTTAATTACCTTGTACTGGAAATTGTGTCAATTCGTTGGAGCAAGATAAATTATTTTATTTATCTGGAAAATAATATGTGCTCATAGATTTTCATTTGGAATATTATAAAAACAAGAACTGACTAAATCACGTGACATCGTCGTCCATATTGTATTACATCGTCAAGATTCGAACCGGGAACTATTAGGACATTTATTTATCAGGACTCTTGCAATTCCATTAGTGGATTATTTTTGTGAATTCTATATTGGATTATTTTTGGACTTGATTCTCTAAACCGTAAGCTTGTTTATTTTCTTTTATTTAAATAATTGTACTCAATAAATTGTATATTAAAGTTCTACAAGCTTGTTAGTTTTCACTTCTTTCTGTGATGCTGCTTATTCGAGCCTAAGCACGTAATACAAGTATGATCTTTAATCTTAAACTGTGATTAAATTATAAGCACTGTAAAGTGTGAGCTTTAGTACTTTAATGTAATTAGAGTGCACTCATAAAGGTTTAATTATCAAGTGTGCTTCAAGCATTAGTTATAGTATTTAACAGTTATGTTCATTTGAATTAAATTTTTTAAGTGGATAAAATGAGATGCTGAGGCTGACCCTGTTGTAAGGAGGCCCCCATATTCTGTCAGGAAGTGCACATATTCGGGCTGACTTGAATTAGTATGGAGTCATGGCCAAGGGAGCGGTGTTACTGGTCCCTCAAATTGTGTGACACTACAGAGTTGACAAGCCCTCAGAATAATGTCTCCAGTTCAAGTGGAGCAGCTCTCAAAAGATTATTGCTGTGGTCCAGCATGACTGCAGATGTCACCAAGTAGAAATCCATGTGGTGATGGAACATATCCACAGACAGCACCACTGACATGTACAGTACATCCCTTGATTTTTTTGCCACTGCCTTCAGCAAGTGCTGAAACACTGCTGGATACAATAGTTTCTCCTTTACCAGGCTAAAGCATATAGCTGAAAAGAGGTCAGCATGGAAGGTGATCATCACTAGGTTCAAGCCTCAAACTCCAATGCCTCCATGGCATCAACAAGGATCCATGTCCCAGCTGATATCCTCAAAACACTCAACAACAATGCAATAAGAAAAACACAAAACAGATTATTATTGGCCAAAAAGACATTCAAAAATGACAATGAAATCAATTAAAATAAAACTTGCAGAAATAAATAACACTAAACATTTCTGAAATCATAAGTGTGTGATTATGGATTTTTTAACATAGCTTTAACAATTTTTCAGTCATATCACTACGATGTCTGCAGTGTGGCAGTTTATGTGATGTATAGCACTGGGCCTTCATGCCACAGACATGTAGCACGATGTCCCACCCAGTCACATTATCCTGACACCAGGCCAACCAGTCAAAACACTAACCTCTTAATGCTGAGTGCCTAGCGAGGCAGCTTTTAGTACCATTTGTATAAGTCTCTGAAATCATAAGTGGAATTTAGCTGGAAATTTAAAAAGTCATGTTTTCTCATCTTGTTTCAAACAGAGCAACTATCTAGACTGACACTGAGAAATCAAAGAATTTATGTTGCAAATAAAAATAGGTTTATTGTATTTAACTTACATGATGTTACAGCATCAAACAAAGGGATGAATCCCCAGTGAGCAGAAATGAAAAACACCTGAAAATATATATTCTTAAAATGAACTGATTTTTAAAAAATAGCAAAGCATTTGATATCACATCAAAATTTGATTTTCTTTCTTTAAATCCAGAAATATTTGGTTCAATAGTTGGGGAATTGTGATTGTAAATGCTACAAATATCTATGATATAAATGCCGAGATTTTCCCTCTCTTTATATTATAAATTGACTCCAATACAGTTAAATGGTTTCTATGAATCTGATTTCTAAACTCTTAATTAAGTCAACAGGCAAATAGGATACACATTTATTTGAAAAACAGTTCTGAATATCATTCAGAACCACATCTGTAGTCAGGCAAAAAAAACTTACTGCACACCTGATGCTTAGTTAGGTAAAACAACTCACTATACACCTGATGTGTGGGTTAAGTATTAGGATCATTATCTTGGTCTGAGTCTAGAATATTATGTTTACCATGTTCTGTATGATAAATTTAGTAACATATGTCTAATTATAGCTAGGATTGTAGGCCCCAGTTATTAATAAATAACCTTGTTTATCTAGAAATTATTCATTCATGTTGCAAGAGCTTGAAGCAGAATTATTTTTTGTGTTTAGTATTTAAATTTGGGTTGGAATTATTTATTGGAGTTATTATTCTTTGGAATTACAAAAGTGTAAATAATAATCTTAGACAGAGACATTAATTTCGAATTATAATGAATTCAAAAAGGATATGTTGGATTGTATTGTGATTCATCACAAAACTGTTGGCACATCATCACACTTCAAGCCATCTGTGTATCAGTATATTTGAGACTACAGGCACATAAACACATTCTGCATTGGATCTTAATTGCAATACCACTGGAGTTTAATCTGAATTTTATTTTATTAGAACATGTGAAAAATTGTATGGATTACTTCAGTTGCAGAAATGAAGACATTTTGTGGAGTACGTGTAATTTATAGTATAAAGCATATAAATTCCAATATAAACTTTTGGTGAGTGCTTAAAATTGTATTTCTCATTAAATTAAATAGTCTACATGGGACAAGATTAATATACAAAACGAGGACAGCATGTGCACAAAATGAAGTTAGCCAGCCATTATTTAGCTTTAGAAAGCAGACAGCTTAGGAAACTTCTTTGGGAAAGCAGCTAGTATTTGCAGATGGTAAAGAGTTAAGTTAATTCCTAATGTCAATGTTATCCCAAAATTATATGCAAAAGGGAAATTATTTTAAAAAAACATGGCTTCCTCATTATTATTTGCTTTAAATTCAGTGTTATTTAAAGTTCAGTTTATGTACAACATATGATTGAAAGAAGGTAACTGCATACTGCCCCCATCCTGTCCCGTAGAGTTTCTTCATTTCTTGGCAGCTGGAAGTAGATGAGACACACAATGGCACAGATCAAGAGGTTCTCAAGGATTTTCATCTTTTCCAGGATTCTTTTCCGAGACTCTCGGAATGTGCGGAGAGTCAGCTGGGTATACTGTGTGACAAAGCCTGTTGGCCATTTTTTGTTATCATCATTAGTTGGTTTCTCAAGGTCAAGTAGGCTCATATGAACACTGCCAGCATCTATTAAGAGATAACAATCTTTGAAATCTTTAAAAAAGCAACAATTTTCAAGAAAATGTGAAATTTTAAAACAAGAGTTTACCAGTTTAAAATTGGTTTGTGTCCATAATAACATGCATACATGTATTAAAAAAATAGTTGCCATTTAAATTCTTAATTCCTACAAACAATGTCGGAATAACTGTTTTTAACTGCAAATCTGCACATAAATGACTTTTTAGGGCAAACCGAATAAATAGCCTTACCTAGAAAGAGCAAATCATTTAGAAAATTAATTTTTCCAATAATACTTACCTAATGACAATCAGAGAAATTAGCTATGTTATCCCCTAAAACCAGCACTCCCAAAAAGATGAAAATTTCATATTTTCATTTTAGTACCATACAGACTCCAGTTTTAAACTGAGCAAGACATCAGCTAGAATTCTTGCATTCATGAGGTGGTGTTCAATGGTTTTATAATGTGATTAGTTAGGTATTCTTAGAGAAAGCAAATTTTTTAGTAAATTATGTTTCTCCGAGAATACTTACCCGATCACATTACTTTAGGGATATTAGCCTGCTACCTCGCGAATCCAGCCCTACCAAAAGACGAAAATTCGTCTTTCCTGTCATATAGACAAAGGGCAATAACTCTTGCCCCTTACCTCCCCTTGCTACCCGCTAGGTGTCGCTTCTTTAGTTTTTAAGCTGAGCGGTATATAAAACACGAGGATGCTCGCATGGCGGGGTGGTTGGGAGGGTTTCTTAGTAATGTGATCGGGTAAGTATTCTCGGAGAAACATAATTTACTAAAAAATTTGCTTTCTCCTTTGAATACGTTCCCCGATCACATTACTTTAGGAGAATAAGTAATAGGAGGAGGGAATGCGGAGCATCCGACCTCCACCCCGGGTATCCTCTAGGGAATGATGGCTGGATTCCCCATGTGAATGATAACCCGGTCTCCTAATTTTCAATCAGCAACACAGCCCAGGGTCACGTGATATGTGACCCCTTTATACGGTTAAGAAGATAGTTATTGAAATCTTCTTACCTACGAAAATTTATCTGGCGAATCCAGCGAAGCTAATAGGCTGTGCTGATTGTTGCACATGGGTCTGGTGGGCGTCTGGGCTGCCAACACCGGACCTACTAGAATCAATGTTTGCCTCTGCGAGTACAAACTTGAAGATAAAACTGTAGAAGGTTGACTATGCATGTCAGCCAACAGCTTCTATAAGGTGACTGATTTGCGAATCCTCAGAGTACGCCGAGCGTATAACCCACTTCAGCCATGAAGCAAGGGCTTGAATGGTGATATCTCATGTCCCAGCTATCACCAGAAGAAAGAGGTGCTTGTATGTGACCTGACTCACCTCTATGCATTGAAATGGTGCTAGAGTGCACAAACAGGATCTTACATGGCTGTTGATCCTGACTTATCTATAAAGAAAGCGAGCTAATGACGACTCGTTGATCGCCAATGTATGGTAATCTATTTTGGACTACGAAGCCTGGCTGCGTCAAGAGGACCATCAAACCCTCTGATCGGAACGGAAGAGAGTTCGGGTCACTAGAAAGGACATGTAACTCGCTCACCCTGCATGCTGAAGCTAAGACTATCAAGAAACCTAATTTGTATGATAGTAGCTTTAACTAATCGTGGGTTAAAGACTCAATACTGTCTGAATTGAGTCATGTTAAAACCCAGGACAGATTCCATTTGGAAACAGGGTGAGGGATATAAGTCGATTGAATTTTTAAAGTGTCTAAAAGATCTGACAAATCTTTGTCATGGCTGATAGCACATGTACCAGAATGGCGGAATGTGTCTGATATCATGGAGCGGTAGCATTTGATAATAACTGGAGCCAGCTGTTTCTCCTCGAAAAGCCAGAGAAAAGTTGGCCAGTTGAGGGATTGTGACACTCAGAGGAACAATGTGAATGATATGGTACCAGTCCCTGAAAACATGCCACTTGCCCTCGTAAACCTTCAGAGTAGAGGGCCTTCTTGCTCTCGAGATTCTCTCCGCAATCAAAGATTTAAATTGTTTGTCTTGCAAGGCTGTCTGGACAAGAGCCAAGCTTGAACATAAAGACGGTCCGGACAGGGGTGGAACACCCCTGGCCGCGGTTGCTTGCGAATACTTGTGTTGACTGTAATCTTCCTGGGTAGATCTATCGCCTAGATTGAGTAGATCGGAGATCCAGGAATTGTTCCATCTGAGAGGGGCAATCAGAACCATCTGACAGTTCTGACCCCTTAACTTCTGGATTAATTTCAGTACCAAGACCGTGGGAGGGTAGGAGAATGACCACAACCCTTCCCAGCTGATTGATTGAGCATCCACGACCCAAGCTTCTGGGTCTGGAACCTGTGAGATGAAAGGTGGACAACTTGCGATTCCACCTTGTTGCAAAAGATCAATCATCGGACGTCCCCAAAGTGTGTCAATTGGAAGAAAGTCCGATTGATGGAGTGACCATTCTGTGTGAATGACTAGATAGAGTGTCAGCCAAGACATTGAGTCTGCCAAGAATGTGTCGGAATTGTACATTGAGGTGGAGATTGTCGAACCAATGTATAAACTGCCAGCTCAGATTGCACAGGTCTGGTGATTGGTGTCCCCATGTTTTGAGACAAGGCACCACCACAAAGTTGTCTGACATAATGAGGGCAGTTTGTAATAAGAGTTGATCCTGCCCGAAATGAAAGGCGTTGATGACAGCCGTTATTTCTGAAAGGTTGATGTGGAAAGGGCTCGCCCCTGGCACCCACGTGCCGCTGACAGTATCGAAGTCCGGCAACAGGTGGGCACCCCAACTGTAGGTACTAGTGGCGGAACATACCATTATTCCCGCTTGGGGTATCTCCAGAGTAATCCCTGTGGACAGCCCACAGGGGTTGTGCCACTGACTCAAGAATGATCGTATCTCTGGCATGTGCATGACTGTGGGATCGAAGGGACTTGAAAAGGGCGAAATTACGCTAGCAACGTCCTTTGTAAAGGGCGCATAAAAGGACGGCTGAGCGGAATCAAGTCTGCTGCCGCATTGAATAATCCGAGGATCTGCAACTCTCTTGCTAAATGCGCATCCTGTTGGAAACGGACTCTACGAGTGCAATTATCTGGATGATCGCAAACTCGAGGAAGCCTTACCAGATTCAGATCGGGAGAAACTCCACACCCAGATGGACCAAAAATCCGGATTGGACAGAGATCAGACTTTATCCAGTTCACGAGAAAGCCTATATGATGTAAAGTGATATAAGATCGTTTCTGCCTTTGAGCAGAGTAGAACTTGACAGATGTTTCTGGAGGATGTCGTCCAAATATACTGCCGACGCCATAGATGAAGTCGAGCGGAACAGGGTGACGACGTAATTCATAACCTTGGTACTAGCCCAAGGGCTTAAGTTGAGGCCAAAAGGTATGACCTGGAACTGATAAACCGAGTCCCGACAAGCACAACGGAGAAATGTCCGCTACTCGTGGGATAGGGACGTGAAATGTGCATCTGTCATATCTAGACTGACAGCATACCCGTCGGATGGTTTGATCACGCCATCGCCACATTGACTTTCAGGGTGGTTGAGGCGGCTCAGGTCGATGAACGGCCTCTGGATAAGAAACAGCTATGAATAAAACCCCAGCTATTGCAGGTTTATTAAGATATAAATATATATATATATATATATATATATATATATATATATATATATATATATATATATATATATATATATATATATATATATATATATATATATGTATATATATAAAGGCATCCTTCTCCCGGTCTGCCGATACCTCCATGAAGAGGGGAGAGGAGGACAGAGGAGGGGATGGATAAATGAAGTCCCAAGTCCATCCGAAATGACCTGAATCACCCAAATGTTATAAGGTAATAAAGTGGTCCAGTGGTCCTGAAATTGCAGGTGGCGGCTGCCCACAGGTAGGCAGTCCGCTGGCGGTGGGCAGGGTATGTCAACGTCTAGAGTTAGGAGGCGTGAAGGCGGAGAAACTTTGGTTCTTACTGCCTCTGTATGGTTGCCGTCTAGCTTGATTAGACTGTTGACTCCCAGCATTGGGTTGGGATCTATATTACACATTTGATTATAAGGATCCCTTTTCCCCGGTCCGCCCATCATCCCTCCGCTGTGTCAGGGGATGATTGTTTCGAAACGCCTGCAAAAGTTGGGCGACGAGTTGGAGGGGCAGTTCCTGAGCTGCCTGCCTCCAAACATTTTCAATTTTCCCCCAAAGTGTAAAGGTGTCCCAAACTGAGACATCCGTAAAATCCGAGTACGATGGGGCCTGCGCGACGTGGACCACCTACAGACGTCACGTCGTATCAGGTCGAAGTTGGCAGAAGCAGTCAACGCATTGGTCATAGAATGGTGAGCTGCCCTGTTAACAACTCTAGCAATCCAGGCCTTCACTTCACAAGCGTGGTCATGGCTGGATTTGCCTAGGGAGTTGGAATAAAAAATGGTTAGTGAAGTCAAGTCTAACAATGAAGACGTATCGACTACGTTTCGGACTAGCTTTGACATGGCATTTGAGATCAGTACTGAAGGCGTCTGATGCAGTTTTCGTACCAGCTACACTAGAACGTCGCTGGAAGTTAGCTTCCTGAATTTTTTTTTTTTTTTTTTTTTCTTTCCCGACTGGTGAAGAAGCAGGAAGGACATCGTCTCTTCCTCCTCATTCAAGATCTACAGGTGCCTGAATTGTGTAGTCTTGAGTGGCAGTAGGAGGTTTTGGGCATTCTGAAGTTCCCAACAACCTATAAATCTTTTATTCTGCGGCCGTGGCGCTAAGCTCAGTCCGGTCCATGACCTGATCTGTGGACGGCTGGAAGTGTTTCGTCACACTCACTGTGTGCTGAGTCGTGTTCTGGTCAACTCAAGCATCCATTCGCAGCGGAATTGTCATCATTTTTAATATAAATCTCCATAATGCTTGTGTAGTGCAGCCAGCACTGCGCGCCCATCTACCATTCGCTCAGAGGGAATGTTGGTTCTGGTACAGCTTGCATATCTGTACAGCATACCAGGTGACCTAGATGACGCAATTCTGTCATAATTGACACTTTCACTAAATCTCCCTTGTGGAGAAGCCGTGAACATATGGACGGCCGGCACTAACGGCTGATTGAACTGGCGAATGGTCGGCCTTAAAGTCCTGTTCTGGTAAAGCTGCCATATCTGGGTAGCGCATACCAAGTGGCATAGATAACTCAATTCCGTCATCTCTGATAATGTCACTAATTCTCCCTTGTTTTAAAATCACACCGTCACGTATTTGACGTGACGGGAGGTGTACACCGGCAATACCGACTGATTTGTCTGGTATATGGTCCGCCGGAATGTTGGCGAAGGTCCGGCTATGACCGGCACCTGCCTCTCGAATGGTCTGATTGGACGGAGATTCATCTATAACATCTCTCTCATGGTAGTGATATGTAACCAGTAGTACAGATTGACTGACGGGTACATCACTATAATCTCCGTAAATCCGATGTACAGCAGGTGCAGGTTGATGCCGGCTGGAAGACCGGTGCCATTTGGGCTGAACAGTCATTGCCGGATGGACGGCCGGTGCAGGTTGATGCCGGCTGGAAGGTTGGCTGGACAACCGGTGCCATTTGGGCTGAACGGTCGTTGCCGGATGGACGGCCGGTGCTGGTTGATGCCGGCTGGAAGGTCGGCTGGACGACCGGTGCCATTTGGGCTGAACGGTCGTTGCCGGATGGACGGCCGGTGCCGGTTGATGCCGGCTGGAAGGTCGGCTGGACGACCGGTGCCATTTGGGCTGAACGGTCGTTGCCAGGTGGACGGCCGGTGCCTGTTGATGCAGGCTGGAAGGTCGGCTGGCCAGCCGGTGCCATTTGGGCTGAACGGCCGGTGCCTGTTGATGCAAGCTGGAAGGTCGGCTGGCCGTCCGGTGCCATTTGGACTGAACGGACGGTGCCGGATGTACGGCTAGTGCCGGTTGGTGCCTGCTGAAGTGCCGGCTGAACTGACGGTGTCGGCTGGACGGATGGCTGGACAGCCGGCGAAAGTGCATAATAAAATGGATCCAATTGATCCAGCATAGACTCCATGCGTCCGGACTTACAGGCCCGAAAGCCATGCACGGACCTGCGGTGAAATTTACACCCACTGGGCAGCCTAAACCATGTCAACATAATTTCCTCCATTTCCACATTGCCAACACCCATTTTGCCATTCATGCCTTCGTTGTCGACTTTGCTACTGAAACGACAAAAGAGAACAAAGCACAAATTAAAAAATTCAGCATATTATTAATTCGATAATACTATAACCGTTACTAACGGAGTAGTCAAATTATTCCGTGCCATGTTAACTCTTAATGACCACACTAGTTATCGCCGTGAGCGTGTTGCAATGGGTCGTTCAAGACGAAGTCTACTGAAACGAAAAAGATGATAAACAAAGCACATTTAGCAATTCAGCACGCTATTAAGTCGCTATTACCATAACCGTAACTAACGGAGGAAGCGAAATGATTTAGAGTCGCGTGAACTCGTGACTACAACACGAATTCCGCCATTAAATAGTCGCAACTGGTCGTTCAGAGACGAAGTCTACTGAAACGGAAAAGAAGATAAACAATGCACAAATTAACAATTCAGCACGCTATTAAGTCGCTATTCCATAACCGTAACTAACGGAGGAAGCGAAATGATTAAGTGTCGCGTGAACTTGTGACTACAACACGAAGTCCGCCATTAAATAGTCGCAACTTGGTCGTTCAAAGACTTTTTTGAAGTCTACTGAAACGTCAAAGAAGATAAATAAAGCACAAATTATCAATGCAGCACGTTATTAGTCGCTAATATCGTAAACATTACATACGGAATAAGCGAAATTATTGAGTGCTACATGTATTACATGCTAGTACCGCCATAAGCGTGTTTTTTGACCACGTTGCAACCTGGTCCGAAGTCTAGAAAAGGTGACAAAGTCACTCAAATTGGAAAATATTGTAAAATAATGTATACAACCTGTAGAGGAATGATTATCCAACACAGTAATTCCAAATTTAACTTCGGATGGTCAGAATTTACACTAAGATGGCTTGGATTCATTGGAGGTCTAATTGTACGTGTTTTCACGTACAGCGAAGCTAAAAAAACTAAAGAAGCGACACCTAGCGGGTAGCAAGGGGAGGTAAGGGGCAAGAGTTATTGCCCTTTGTCTATATGACATAGACAGGAAAGACGAATTTTCGTCTTTTGGTAGGGCTGGATTCGCGAGGTAGCAGGCTAATATCCCTAAAGTAATGTGATCGGGGAACATATTCAAAGGAGAAACATAATTTACTAAACACTTTGCTTTCTCCTTTGAATACATTCTCTGATCACATGAACAAATGGAGAATTGGTAATAAGAGATGATTGTACTGAGCATCTAACCTCTACCCCAGACACCATTAAAGGAAGGTTTGTTGGATTCCTAGATAGGAAGGATAAACCCAATCTCCTACCATGACAGTTTTGTGATCCATGATGCCTATACACATCACAGATCAAATAATCCACTATTCTTATCAATAAAATTTTCAGGCACATCCAATGAAACCAATGAACTAATGCCCATGAGGATGTGCTGATATTAACAGGGTCTGATGGTTGTCTGGGTGTCAGATACTGGACCCACCAGACGGTTGTCTGGATGTTAAATAATGGACCCACCAGATGGTTGTCTGGATGTCAGATAATGGACCCACCAGATGGTTGTCTGGGTGTCAGATAATGGACCCACCAGATGGTTGTCTGGGTGTCAGATAATGGACCCACCAGAAAAGTTGTCTGGGTGTCAGATACTGGACCCATCAGATGGTTGTCTGGGTGTCAGATAATGTACCCACCAGATGGTTGCCTGGGTTGCAAATACTGTACCCATCAGAGTCAATTCTTATCTCTACAA
This sequence comes from Unio pictorum, assembly GCA_030141615.1. Classification (NCBI taxonomy): domain Eukaryota; kingdom Metazoa; phylum Mollusca; class Bivalvia; order Unionida; family Unionidae; genus Unio; species Unio pictorum. Next base: position 3,686,322 of record JARLTB010000139.1, read on the forward strand.
AGTTAGATCCCATAGATATGAACAACTCAAGGAGGTTGACTGTGTAAGCCAGCTAACAGCTTCTGTCTTGGATCAAAACATTGTTTGAATATAATTGCTCTAATCTCATGAGTTGAAAATTTTTATGGGAGATTCTGATCTTTCAAGACCCTACAGTTCTCTGAGCATAGTACCAACTTCAACCACAATGATCGGGCTTTGGAACTAATATGCTCTTTACAAGCCTTCACAAGAACAAATAGATGTTTTTGTGTACCAAGACGTCTCACTGTGCACTTCAAGTAATGCCTGCTGACAAAGACAGGGTCTTGCATCATTTCTCTTAACATATGCATTGAAGAGTGGGAACATGACATTTCTGTCATGCTTGATGGCCGCAACCTATTCTTAGACATAAGACCTGGTTGCCTCATTTAAATCATGAAACAACCTGATCTGAATTGAAGTAAGTTCAGGTCCATTAACTAAATCCCCTGCATGCCAAAGATTAAGCTAATAGAAAGAAAGTCTAAAATGACATTAGCCTTAGTGAGATTTTGGCTAAAGGTCTGAACTGATTTTAACTGCACCATGTGAAGACTCACTAAAGATTACATTTAGGAAGCAGGACATCCTATGCAAAACAAACTGGCCAGTTGGTCTGAAAGATCTTTAGTGTGAGCAATACCCAATACCACCTCTCATATGATGTCAGACTTCACAGAGTAGTAGCTTTGATAGTGATTAGGGCTAACTTTATCTCCTCATAAAAAATTCAGCCAGATGTAGGATTAAGCACTGAAAGGGATGACATTGTTGACTTTGCACTGATCAATGAATTTATTTCACTTTCACTCATAAGAATAAAGTGGAGGGACTTCTAGCTCATGAAATTCTCTCCACAATCGAAGATTGAATTCTATTCTTCCAACAGATCCCCCAACAAGAGCAATGTCCATTAATGGAGGAACCAGACAGGCTGAGGTTGACTTAAGAAGGCTCAGTTTCACTGCTTATGTTTTTATCTGGCAACACTAGATTGAACAGATCACTGACCCAGGACATGTCCCACCTGATAGGGGCTATCAGAAACAGTTTACAGTTCTCACCCCTGAATTAATTTCGGTACCAAGACAATGAAGGGGGCTGGGGGACAAAGCCACAATACCCATTCTGAATGATTGATAGCATCCAAGGCCTAGGTTTCTGGGTTCAGGTCTGGAGAGAAAAAGGTGAGGAGTTTGTGATTCCACCTTGTTAAAAATGATCCATCATTTAATGCCTATAAAAGTGTGCAAATCCAATGAAAAACCAATTGAAGAATGGACCACTCAGAATGAAGGGTCTGGTCAATTTTTAGCTGTAAGACAGCAAGGACATTGATCAAGCTAGGAATGTGTCTGATCTGGAAGGTTATATTTAGTTGGAAGCACCAGTGCAGAAATTTCCAAACCAGAATTCATGTCATGTGATTTGGTAATCCATGTTTGAGGAGGTAGGCCACCACCACTGAGTTGACGAATATGATAATTACTATACCCACAGAGATGATCCTTCCAGAAATGAATAATATATAATAATGTTGATTATAGTTTTTATTTTCTGAGGTTGATGTGAAAAGGTAATTTCTTCCTTAGCGATATGTCATATTGATAGAAAAGTTTTATCATTTGGAAGGGCTGGATACAGGAGATGGCCTGAGTTTATTTTCCATATGATAATGTAATTAGGGAATCTATTCAATGGAAAAGCACTATGTAGCAAACTAACCACTGAGCATCTTTGGCTGACAAAGAAGGAATGGAGTACAACCAATCTGTTCAGTACAGGTATGAATGAGAATCAGCTTAATTATACTAAATCAAAACAAAGAAAAAGGTAACATTTATGTCAAAAATTTCAAAGGATAAACCAAACTTTAAATATAGATACATGCATGTATATCAACATCTCTTTTGTGCATATAATATTTTTTTAACCTGATGATCCCATTAAACGTAATTCTGAGAAAGAGTTGGACACATAGAAAAAGTTGCCATTGTCGCCTGTTGTGCTAATGAACAAAAAACATTTCATCATTGATTATACCTGTAATATTAGCATCCACCTCAACATTTGAAGATGATGCAGGTGGTTTTCTGATTATTTTGTAAACAGCTCCTCTTATCTTGGTGCTGATACGTGATGGATTTTCAGGTACATCCGCCTCTGTTGAAACTGACAGCAACATATTTCCTGCAGCAGAGTACTTTCTGAAAAACGATGAACAAAAATATTTTCTTATCAATTGTATGAATGTACACTAAAGGAGTAAATTAAAATCAGAAATAACATGCCTCTTTTGACAAGTAAATGATGAACTGCATTTGTTAAATAATTCTGCTATGTTGCCAAAACTTAATGCAAATAAGACTCAAATCAAATTTTGTCCTAATCTAGCCAACCAAGTCTAGATCTATGGTGGAAAGTAAAAGGAGAAACAGACATGTTAAAACAGAAGTTTTATCATAACTGCCATAATACCATAGTGAATTTGTTTCAATTTTCTTGTTGTTAACAAACCATGAGTTAAGAGTCCAGGGGAATCAAGTTACAGCCCTAGAGAAGTTTAACTTTCTTACCTGTATTTCAGAAAATTCTTTGTGCCAACAAAACTTAAAAAAGATATCTCACATGGCTAATAAGGAATTATAAGTATTATTTAACAATTAGTATAGTCTACTCCTCTGTATTGCACCAACACTGGGAATAAAGTTGCCTTTATACTGCAAAATTGAATGAAACATATTTCTTAATCAAAAGCACTAGTTCAATCAACATTCATCTTCAAACTCCAGTCTCTTATATTTGATGTCAACTGTTTGAAATGCATGTCACTCATTTATTAATTTATCAAACCCATGTCAAAATGACTTATAGCATGATATATGTCCATGCCATCGTCAGGCAATGTTATGTTTATACACCAATTAATCAAGAAGATTAACAGAATGTTAACACAACAGACTTGGCTGAATAGACAGTAAAAGGCATTTAATAACCTCTGAGCTGAAAAGTTTAACACAACATACATGGCTAAATAAACAGTGTCAGGTCTTTAATGGTCTTTGAGCTGGAATGTTTAGCACAACAGACAAGGCAGAATTAACAGAACAAGGCTTTAATGGCCTTTGAGCTAAAAAAAAAAAACATTCACCATAATGGACATGGCTGAATGAACTGGAAGATTTAATGGCCTTTGAGCTGAAGAATTTTAACACAACATGGCTGAATAAACAGTATAAGGCATTTAATGGCTTTTGAGCTGAAAATATTAACAACAGATATAGCTGAATAAACATTATGAGGCCTTTAATGAACTTTGAGCTGAAGAATTTCAACACAACATACATGACTGAGTATAACATACAGTACATGACTTTAATGTTGGATGTCATTGTTTACAAGGTAAGTACTTGGAGTAATGTGGAAATTGTATAAAACATACTTACTCTTGTATAGCTTTCATAGCAGAAACTGCCTTTACTCTCACATCTTCATCTTCCTTTAATTTTTCCACTGATATACAAAAAGTTCACATAATAAAACCAGTCCTAACAGACACCTGAATTAGATAGACAACTGCCCATATTGGGCAGATTTTCAAAGTGCTGTTTTTATTATACTGTATCATTCTTGAATTAATAGACACCTGTTCATAACAGATAAATATACATTTTTAAAAACTCTGATATTGAAAGTATTAACTATACTTAAAATTTACTTCAAAGAGATAATAACGACAATGATAATGACAAAAGATCAAATTCATCATCTATAGCATAAACATATACTTTGAGTACATTTTTTAATGAAATAAAAATCTTAGTAAACATTATTTTAAACCTTTACCAAAATTAAACAAGTTTCAAGATATATTTACCAACTTTGTGAAGCAGGTTTTATAGTATCTATACTCACTTACAACTTAGGTCCAATTGCAAACTGCAGAGATCCAGTTCTGCCTTCACAAATTGTGCTGGCAGATATGGGTCTATACAGATTTGTTAGTAGTAATGTGCAGAAGAATCAATAAAGAGAATCTGATTTGCTGGCAAATTACGCAACAGCAGATCATGGTCTATCTTGTTTTTTCAGCTGGATCTAATTTAAAAGCATGTACAAATGTTACAAAATTATTCTGGACTCTACAATGACAATAAAGATCTACTCACTGATAAAATCTGCTGGATTGTAATGTTCCTCAATCGGAATTCCTAATGAAGCAAAATGATCAATGACCTTTGTTGTTTCCCCGAAGTAAGCAACCTACAATCAACATGTTTAAAATCACTGTTTTCACTGTCTGTATGCTACAAAAACATGTCTGATATGACAGGATTTTTGCCAATGAAATAATAAAAATGATGAAATTCAATTTTTTTTATATAGAAATGTGTTCATTAACTACATTTAAAGTAATAACAAAATAGGCATATCAAGGTACAACACTGACATGAAACGAGAGAAATGGGGAACAATTTGTTCAGGTAAATATACCCCTGGCTCTCTAGCATCCAACCAATGGCATAGATGAGTATATGACCAAAAAACAATTTGAGTATAATGGTGACTGGTAAACATGCATAATTGCATATCATCTGACAATGAAGATAATATGTACATATGCTAAATTTCACAGCAAAATTTAAAAAATTTGCTGAGTATCTGGATTCACAAAATTCTGTCATTTTTAGCCTCTTGCTATAAGTCATACATTGCATCAACTCTAACAGCAAGAGTTCCAAAAAGGAATTGATATCCTACTGGCCAAAAATAATTTCCAGGATTATAAGATATGACTGTTTCTTATTTTTTAACTGCTGAGTACTGAAAACAACAATGATATTCTTCGGCAGTTAAAAGATATTTAAGGTGGTTGCCATGGTAAACACACTGAATGTAAAATTAGCACCATTTTCTTTTACAACCAATGGGTTTCAAAATAATTCTTTTTGAGAAAACTCCATTCAATATGATCATCCATTCAAGATAAGTAGCAATAACAAGGTTTTGATGGTGGCCATATTAGACATCAGATTTCATTTATGACCAACTAGAACTCATAAGAAATCTTTTGGTGAAAACCCCATGTTGATATAATGTTCATTTATGATGAGCAGCAATAACAATTTTTTTAAGATGACTGCCAGGACAAACAGAAGTCACATGGCACAAGTTTCATTTGGGACCAACTTGACATGAAAATAAATCTTTTGGTGAAAAACGCCATGTTAATATGACAAACCATCATGAATGAGTAGAGATAACAAGATTTTCAAACTAGCTGCTATGGTGCCTTCATTGGACACAAGCCTAGCATCATTTCTATTTAAGATCAACCAGATATAAGAAGACTTTTCATGAAAGCCCCATGTTGATAATACCATCCATTTATGATGAGTAACAATAAATGTGTGTGTGTGTTTTATTCTTCATGGCAAACTTCCAAGGAGTTTAGGAGGTACACTTATAACAAAGAGATGGACCACAGGACAACACACCATGCCATACTCTATTTCTGGTCAATGAACAACAGAGCTGAAAACAGTGGAAGCCTAGTAATTTGTACATATGCACATCTGCATATGATGGCCACAACATAAAAACATTTTCTGGATATACTCTGACAAATAAGACTATTTGCATTTCGCATGATTCTATCAGATGCTAAATCCAACTCTAAGTATAAAAAAACAATGACAATAACTCTACCAAATATTGCAGTAGCATTGCAATTTGTTCAAATATTTATTGTTATCATAATATATACCAAGTTTCACAGTGATGCATTAAAAACTAGCTGCATTCACAAGATTATGTCAAACACTACAGTCAACTGCAGTGCAAAAGTGGTTCTAATCAAACTGGGGGAGGACAGTAATTTTATTTTATATGCACATCTTCAGTTGATGACCATAATATTCAGCAGACTTTTCATTAGGGGCAAAACAATACATCTCTGCTGCATTTCAATATGATTCACAGCAAATAATACAATACATTTTCATTACACATATCAGCTTGATATTCGTTTCATCTTAGATACTCTGTCAGTGGTATGGTAGTGCTATTAAATATGTGTTGAAAATCTAGAACAAGTCTGAGCAGAGGTAACTAGCAACCATATCCTTTAAATTGTATTTCCAGCAGATGCCAAACAACTTCCATGGCCACAGACACTCATTTCTGTCAGTGAAAAAGGAAATTATTAACAACACCCACTCCCCTTCTACAAATAAACGTGATTATAACTCATAACAGGGGGCCCTGAATGGCAGAGTGGTCTAAAGCACTCTCCGTTACGAGTTACTGCCATCTCACCTGTCCGTGTGGGTTCGAGTCTCCGATTCGGCCAATGTGATTATGTGAGAAAGCTTGTCAGTAGCTTCTCATGGGTCAGTGGGTTTTTTTTTTGGGGGGGGGTCCCCAGGTTCTTCCTTCACCATTAATACTGGCTGCCATGTATAGCCTATCTTGTGCTGAAAAGTGGCATTAAACCCTATAACAACATAACTCATAACTTGTGTAATTTGGAATCTACCCCCTGGTCAGTTTGTGTTAATTTGTTCTTTTTAATCCAATTGGTACATTCAATTGCTGATTATACAAACCAGCATAAAAGGAGACATGCTAAACTTGTTCTGGAATTAAGCTAATCTGTATATCAATTAAAGCCACTTATGTGTCATGTTTGTATGTTGCTATGTATCTGTTTGGATTGAACTGGGATGACAATACATTCAGTGTCTTATTAAGTCAAGAAGCTACAGTTACTTCTGATTGATTGATTGGTAGTTATTTTTTTTTTTACCAAGGACTTGAATAATTACCACCAATCACAAATGAATGTAACATATTTTACTATGTGGCACACCAGAAGTGTAGCCTTCAAATTTGATCCAAGTAGACAAGATACAAACCAACAGATAAACTTCTCATAAAGTACTTATTAAAGAATCAGTAAAAGTAATTGAATAGATCATATTAACAAAATTAAATATCTTCATTACTTTGATGTATGTTATCAGTGTCTAGACATGCTGAATGGAATGGCGGGGATGGGGCGGGGATGGGGCAGATTTTGAACCATGTGAGTTAGTCACCTTGTGTTAATTTGTAGGTGAGTGGATGTTGTCAAAAGTCTTCATAGTTTACTGACAGAAATGAGTGCATATATCACAGATGTATTCTCAATTTAAAGAATAAAAAGGCTAAAGAGTATTAATTATTTATGGCTGAAGATTAAGGTAAGTTGAATAGGGCAAATATCGTTTCAATCAATTTTATACCTCTTATACTGATATGGAAAAGTATAAATACTTCAAAATACTGATTGTTTCACCTCTACTTTTCATTTTAATCCATCAAAAACTGCACAACTAGCTGCACTTACAATATTGGGTCACACACTGTATTAAACAAAAAAATAAGGGCAATAACAGTAACTAAGTCACTGGAGTAATGTGACCTGTTGATATGTGTATCTTCTGATGATGAACGTAACATTAACCTGATACTAATCCAAGATTCGGTCATACACTGCATTCAGCTGAGTCAAAAAGGGCCGTAACTCTTATAAAAATGTTTAAACAATAAGATTATGTCAGTATACACATCATATTGTGAGGACCATACTATTTACCAGATTTCATAGCAATTCATCAAAAACTGCAGGACAACCTAACAACCTGTGTACCAGATGGATGAACTGAGGTGAGGGATGGACAAGATCTAAATATTCTCAGCACCCCCATCCCTATAAAATATAAAAAAATTAAAAGAAAAAATTAAACAAGCAATTATATGCATGGAATGGTAAAACGCTTGTTTATAGGATAACTTTATGCGTATTACATTAGCAACCAGGATGCCAATCAAAGGATAGATATATAACAAAATGTACTTAAATTCAAGGCTCATTTTTATTTTACAACTTCAATGAAATGCATTTTACAGGTAAACAATAAAACAGTTTCAACTGACTCAAATGGCCAGACTAAAAGGAAAAAACAGGTAAGGATGCAGATGGCCACACTAAAGGGAAATAAACAGGCAATTACTCATATGCCTCACGAATCGAAAATAAAAATGTGGATGGGAGATGCTTAAAGAAAATACTAACAGGGAACATGCAATGAAAACATGCAAAATGTCTAAACGAAGGAATGATGATAAGGAAAAACATATATTTCAACCTTATAAAATACTACAATACTAGCTAATACTGTTAATTCATCTTTGGTTTGTTATTTTTTTTGCAACAATTTCATGGTTTGGGGAAAATATGGCATTTCATTAGTGCTTAAATATGGGGATTGGGGAAGGACCCTTGTTTCCATGGAAGGATCATTACAAATATCCTCATTAAAAAAACAGTCAATGCCAGCTTTATTGTATACCTGTCCTTGAGACAAGAGAAGTAGCTTGTGGAACTGGAAGAAGAGCTGTGAGGAAGGCTGATGGATTGAACACACAATTGTTTTGTGGGATTTCTCTGCATAAGCAGACAGAGTTGATATCAGGCTTGAAGTTGTGCTTGAGTCTAAACCAGTGGTGGGCTCCTAGGTATTGAAAATAAAGAGTTTGGCTTTATATGCTAACACAAGAAAAACTTTATTGGAAACTTAATCCTTATATCAGCATTGTCTCACATTACATTCAAAACTGTAACAAAGACAGAGAATAAATATCTTGCTTCTACACTACATGTATTTAAAAACAATATTGTATAGTATCTACATATCTACCCTGCTACAGCCCAGGAGTATTATACAATAATCTAATCAAATTACCTCTAAATGAGAAATGGAAAATTTCCAATTTCCTCAACACTTTTTGTATTGTATACCACTAATAATGTTATCATGTATCGCATTTGGATTCCAACTGACCAATGTCAGCAATAATGTTTTTAGTGCACTTTGAAGAAAAAAATAATTCTGAATATAAACAAAATCATATTTTTCTGGCAAAACTGTCAATTTAATGGCAATATTGTTATAAAACTTTAATCTCACAATAACATCTTTAATTATAACTGGACTTGAGGAATTCTGTGTACTACATACACAAACTCCCATAAAAATTACCACTGCTGGCAGTGACAATTTTGGCCGACATATTGAGTTGGTCAGTTTATGTAGATTTTATAAAAACTGGACCAGTAGTGTCCTTGACCTCAGAAATTCCATTCTACTTGTATTCATTCTTTTGAAAAATATGCTTGAATTGCATTGTTATATTCATACATGTATGTTTCCATAAAAGATAATCCATGCATGTGTGTTTCTATGAAAGAGAATTCTAAGAAAGATAATCCATGCATGTATGTTTCCAAGATAGATAATTACCATTTTATTTAGAATGACTGCAATGTAATCATACATCTTGTATTGATGGAGAGCTATAACAAAGTAAACCATAAAATCAAACTTTCTGTTTACAGAAGTTAAGTGAACTGGAATAGTCAACATGCAATAATGGGAAATTAATTTTGTGACAGATGAATGTATTTGAAAAGAAAATATTGAATGTCAAGCAGTAAAGCAGTAAATATTCAAGGAACTCATTCTCTAAACATTTTGATCAATAGCAGATAAACTTTTATACCAACAGTATTACTGCACAGGCTTAATAATAAATTAATATGACGGAACAGGTTCCTTGCAGTCATTCTATTATAAAGACATTATTTCTTGAGTTAAGGCATTTAAAAATGAAAAAAATAATATGTACTGTCTTATTTATCTAATCACTTATAAGTCAAGTTCAAATGCAAAATGCACAGACCCTGATCTGTCTTGCATAATGTGCAAGCAGATCTGGGTCCATACAGTTTGTTAGAGTGCTCAGTAGAACAAACATTGATCCTGATCTGCTGGCACATTATGTCATCACTGAGCAGGGTTTATGTTGTTTGCAGTAGAACTTGTCTCATAAGTAAGTACATACAGTATTTTTGAAATGTGTAAATTCAGCTCACATCTAAGAAGATGATTACTGGATCATGAATAAGCTCACAGGCAATGCTGGCCCTTTTCTTTTCCCCTCCAGATAATCCTTGCATCCACATGTCACCCATGTCTGAAAATTAAATCAGACAAAACATAACATGTAATATAATTTATCTGCCATCATGCTAAAGAATCAAGTCAATCAATCTTTAAAATAAAGCATTTTGTCATTCAATACATTGATGTTATATTTTCTGTTTTAATTTGCTATGTTTAGTTATCTTCATGATACCTAACATTTGAAAAGTTTAGTTTTTTGGAGGTAAATTTAATTTTAATTATGTAATAGTTACCTACTACTGTTGCACATCTTTCCTTAATAGTTCCATCTTCCAATTAGTATTGGGGGAGGGGGGGAATCTTGAAAACAATGACTCCTTGGTCACAGCCAATGTGCATAATACCATTCTCTTTTAACTTAGACCTAGAGTACAAGGCATTAGATCAGTGTGGAAGGAGGAAATCTTTCCAACAGCAGCAGGTATTATGACATCATAATTAGCTTTACCCAACCACACCAAATACATTTTAATAGCAGAAAAAAAGATTATTGTTACATTAATGAAATACAATTTAGGAGGTAGGCTGATAGAATCAACAACTCTAGAAAACGTGTACTAACCTATATGATAGGAGTGTTCACTGCTAGATAGTACAAGATTCAGCTACAAGTTGTGCCTTCACTATAATGCCAAATGAAAAAAATGCATGGCTCTGATATTCTACAGATTGAAAGCAAAAGGATCAGATGGTAGACTAAGACTGCTATGAAGTTGATCCCATCCAAAGAGCAATTCAAAAAGGTCCAAGATGTAGCAATAGCCTCAACTTTGTTGACTTCAATTCTCATGAAAAAAAGTCCCGCTCAATAAGGAACTGATAAGGTTTCTTGATAGTAAGGCCACTTCACCTGGAAAAAAATGGCTGCTGAATTATCAGCGGGACACTGACCCTCATAGGAAATGAGATGCTTCAAATTCCTTCTTCTCCCTTTAGACAGAAGCAGAAATATGAATGACGATGGAGATATCAACAGGAAGTGGAGCTCATGAAGGTGGCTGATATTTGGCCAGAAAGCCAGGTTGGCAAAGAAACCAAATCATACATGAAGCATAAGCAACCCTCTTCCATTGACGAAGCATGAAGTTTCTTTCTTCTAGCAGAGGCTAAGTCTTAAAGGAAGCTTCATTCCAAAATTCAAAATTGGGATTTGAGAATGCCCAAAGAAAAAAAAGATTCCATATAGGCAGCAGTGACAGCCTCTGAAGTTCAAAATATCTAATGAGATCAGAAAGATGATTATCCCAACTCAATAGCAGAATTCCTAGTGTACTTCACTTTAATATCTAATGAGATCAGAAAGATGATTATCCCAATAGCAGAATTCCTAGTGTACTTCACTTTAATAGATAATGAGATCAGAAAGATGATTATCCCAATAGCAGAATTCCTAGTGTACTTCACTTTAATAGATAATGAGATCAGAAAGATGATTATCCCAATAGCAGAATTCCTAGTGTACTTCACTTTAATAGAAAGGGCTGCCCTATAGCCCTTAATAGCTGGCACCAAATATTCTCTTTCTGTGAAAGACAAGAAAAGAAAATCAGCAAATGCACTCAAATGGAGACACCAAGAATCCACACATTTCCAACTGTAGACTTTTTAAATTTCTGTCTGTCATACCTGGACAATAATGTTCCAATTTATAGCAAAATATCACAGTATTATATCCATGATATATATTATTTTTAAAAAAAATTTAATTATCACAGACCCTCTCTAAAATTAAATGGTCAGTTCATTATAGAAGATCTATTTGATATGTGAAACCTGTTAATTGTTACACAAGTTGAAATCTAAAAGCTAACTAAAGTGGGATGATCAAGCAAACATTATAGTAGACACCTTGTGAGAGACATTATGTTAACATTAAAGAGCTTGCTGATGAAAATACGAAGTGTTGACAATGAAGCCTACATTTTACTAGCTATACTGTTGATATAACAGTCAAGGAAACATTGAGCAGGATACCTAAATCTGGGCAAGATATTTATAATAGTAAATATAAAACAATCAACATATAAGAAAATATTTAATGGACAGGAGAAATCAATTAAAAATCAAACAGAAAACAACTACTCTTCTAAGGGCCCCGAGTGGCAGAGTAGTCTAAAGCACTCTCCGTTATGGATCAGTGCCATCTCACCCCTTTCTGTGTGAGTTTGAGTGTCTGATTCGGCCAATGTGGGTATGTGAGAAAGCTTGCCAGTAGGTTCTCATGGGTCGGTGTTTTTTTCTGGTATTTTCATGGGTTCTTCCTTCATCATTAATACTGGCCACCATGTATAGCCTATCCTGTGCAACTACAACAACTACTCTCCTTAAAATCTAAAGATGATTCACAGTCTCAAAAAAGAATATGTGCACTTAATAAATAAACATATGCCAGTAAATAACTAAAAAATGTGATGTAATTTTTACTTTTGTTCAAATTTCAACATTTTTCCAACAGTTGGATTTGACTAGAGCATATTTCACAACATCCCATTTGGTCAACACATTGGTATACATGACGTGTCAAACATGTTATTGAAAATAATTATAACTGCAATTTTCAAAACTAAAATTTCAGACAAATGTTTGTAAAAACAAACAAATTAACTGAATTATGTTGTTGTCAATACAGCATACCATTTAATTCGCAACAAGGTTACTAAGGAATTTCCAATTAACCGAATTATATTGCTGCCAATACAGCATACCATTTAATTCACAACAAGGTTACTAAGGAATTTCCAATTAACCGAATTATATTGCTGCCAATACAGCATACCATTTAATTCGCAACAAGGTTACTAAGTAATTTCCAATTAACCAAATTATATTGCTGCCAGTACAGCATACCATTTAATCCGCAACAAGGTTCATTCCATACTGACAGAAACTATAGAAATACTGGTGCAGTGTAAAGGTACCATGGTATGTACCTCTAAGAAGAAAAAAAATAGTGATGCACTGCTAGAGACATTACTTTTTTCTTCAAGAGACTGAAGGAAGCCACTGAAGGAGATCAGCATGCAGGGCAATCATTACAAGACTACATGCCCTAAGCTGTAAAGCCTCCAAGATTTTGATTGGGCGAATAGTTCAGCCTGCAACCAAAGTCAGGTTGGGGTGGAGGTGCTTAAAGTGATTAATGAATTAGATAGTTGAATGCAAACATCAGCATCAAGTGTAGAAAAGAGGGCATACCTTGGTAAGAGATAATGCCTAATACTGGAATCTTTTTCATTCTCAATGCCAGAAAGCATTGGACAGCAAAATCTGGAGGAAGATGGTAAAAATTTGGCCTAACAGGTGGGGAGCCAGGGACCAAAATGGAGGGAAAGGAAGCATTGCCACTGGTTCATCTGAGAAAAAATTTGAATCCTTCATGATGAGCATGATAGAAATGTCCTGAGTCTGCTCTTGACATGAAACCATATTGTCCATCTGATCCTGAAACAAAAGGTTTTTCAGACACAAACCCTTGGGGGGGGGGGGGCTTTAGCAAAAATAACAAACCAAGGCTCTATTTCCATATGCTTAAACAGGCCATATTTTTTTAACTAATATTTGCCACACAATGCTGCAATTGCTGCA